>CM053774.1:128058982-128175775 GCA_028658325.1 Potorous gilbertii | reverse complement strand
GATTGGTGATATGGGTAATTAGAATGTCCAGTGTATCGGGGAGTGGGGAGGGGACAAAGGGGGAGAAAATTTTGGAACCCAAAATCTTGTGAAAATGAATGTAAAAAGTTAAATAAATTTATTTAAAAATAAAAAAATAAAAATAAATTTGTATAACATAATGTCTAATATTCAGATCATACATCCACTTTGAGGTAACTCTGGTATTTGGTTTGTTGGTCTAAACTTAATCCTTATTTTCTAATTTCTAATTTCCCCCAAAATTCATTTTAAATATTAATTTGTTGATAGATAATTTATATCCTTGGGTTTATGAAATACCTAATTGTCAGGGTCAATTCTTTCTGACACTTTTTCATCTAATCCATTCCACTGATGGACTTCTCTATTTTTTTAACTCAATAGAAAACAATTTTGGTGATAATTATTTACAACATAATTTGAGGTCCCATTTTTCCTTCATTTTTACTATGTTTTCATTGATTCCTTTGAAATTCTAGATGTTTTTGTTCTTCCACGTGAAATTTGTTACTGTGTTGCCTAGGCCTATAAAATCTCTCTTTGGTAATTTGATTGTTATATCACAAAATGTATAAATGAATTTGGGTGGAATCATCACTTGTATTATATTAACAGAGCCAAGCCATGAGCACTGAATGTCCTTCTAATCATTTGTCATTCTTCATTTCTTTAAGTAGTGGTTTGCAATACTATCTCTATAGGTCTCAAATACACCCGTTGGTAGTTGGACTCCCAAATATTGAATGCATTTTGTAGTTATTTTGAATGGGAATTTGCTTTTTATTTTTCCCTCCTGGATTTTATTATTGCTATATATGAGTTCAAATCTGAACTTAAACACTTATTAGCTGTTGGACCCTCCAAAGTCACTTAGCCTGTTTGCTTCAGTTTTGTCATCTGCATTATAGGGATGATAACAGCCTCTCCAAAGGTCCTTGTTTGATGGTTAATGTTTTTGTCAGGGAGAATATTAATTTGTTTTAAATAAGTGCTAAATTTATCTAACAGTTCTCACATTTGTAACATGGTATCTGTGCCTCAGAGATTCAGTGTACACCCTCCCTTTACATTACAGAGGAGTAGAAACTTAGTCATCTCTCCTCTAGAAATGAACTCAAAAGAGTGCTTGGAAAGTCACTGGACCCAACCACTTTGGAGAACAATATAGAATCATACCCCCCCAAATTATAAGATTATGTATAGCCAACAATATCACTATTAGGTCTGTTTCCCAAGGTGATCAGAGAAAAAGGAAAAGAATCTCTATGTACTGAAGTACTTATAACAGTTCTCTTTGTGGTGGCAAAGAACTGGAAATTGAGGGAATGCCCATCTACTGGGAAATGGCTAAACAAGTTGTGGTATATGATTGTGAGGAAATACTGCTATGCTGTAAGAAATGATGAACAGATTGATTTCAGAAAAACATGAAAAGACTTACATGAAACAATGAAGAATGAAATAAGCAGAACCAAGAGAATATTGTATACAGTAACAGCAATATTGTCTGAAGAATACCTATGAATGGTTAAACTCTTCTGAGTATTATAAATATTCAAATAAGCTACAAAAGACCTATGAAGGAAGACACTATCCACCTCCAGAGAAAGAATTGATAAATAGAAGCATGTATAGTGTGGTTTTACATATTTATGTAAATAGAATATATATCTGAATCAAATGTTGACCTTCTGTAGTGCTGAGTGGGAGGGAAGGAAGGAGACAGCTTGGAACTTTAAAATGTACAAAAAATAAAGTTAAAATAAAAAGGAAAGTTATCAGACTTCCCAAATTGTACATAGTGAAAGAAGACATTATCAACATGTTCCTCGTTTCCCATTTTTCCAGTCTGGAGAAGTTTCTCTGATCCTCTTTGCTTCCTTTTCCCTCCTCCATCACAAAATGGATGCAAGGGCCCTACCTAAGACTCCTTTCTCTCAGGCTGAGCTGGGTCCTTGTGCATGTCGAGTCTTTTCAGAGGAGAAAACAGAGCTGTCTGTGAAAAAGAAAGAGTTGTGTTTCAGGCCAGACAGTTTATCTGATTAAGGAAAGAGAAGAAGGCTCATAGTCAAAGCCTTTCTACAGCACTGTCCAGCCAGCTTTTAAACAAGATTTGCGTTGCTCCAAATTTCATTTACAGCTGTTGAGAGGAGTATTTCAAATCCCCCAGAGGTATCACTGATTCTCAGTTGTTTGCTGGAAACAAAACAAGAGAGTCCAATAGCCCTGCTGCTGGTTGAACTAGAAAGGTAGGGGTGGATAGAGGGGTAACCTAGGAACACAAGGATACAAGGAAACCAGCTCTGCTCAATAAAAGAGACAGAGAAGAATAAATGCACCCCCTTCCCTCCCAGGGAGGTCATTGTTGAAAATGCATTAAGATCTGAACTCATACAAGCCGACTAATGATGTCACAGGAATGATTAGACGGAGGAAGCAATCTGCCAGAGATCGAATCACTCCAGAAGGTGATAGTGGGAAAAATCCATTGGTCTCTTCATTTCTGGGGACAGAGTTCACATCCACCATGAAGAACGAACGGCTATTGGAGATGAATTCTAAGACAGAGCTTCAGTTTCTCTCCCTACCCCCCACCCCAATAAGAGAGGCCAGAAATCAAATGCTGCTGTGTGACAAAAGGGAGTCCCAGGATCTTTTGCCTTCAAACACAAGACATTTAAGAAGTTAGAGTTCCAAGACCAGAAAGAAAAAGGCTCCTGTATCCTGACAATGGCAGAGTTCTTTTATCTTCCACTCATCAGGAACACGCAAAGACTTTTTTCTAACATATAAGGTTTCTCCAAACTTGTCTTTGTTTTTCAGGGTTTGTTTGGGGGCAGGATGTTTTTCTTTTAATGTAAGCAAAGTGAGGTTGAATCAAAATATCTTTAAATAAAGTTCACCAACTTAGCCATGGCACTAACCAGAGAAATCCCAAGTGTCGGGAAAGAGACATGGGCAAGCCAGCAACCCCTTGGGTTCAAGAACATCAATTTCTTTCTTTTTTTCTGATAATCTATTTTTGATTTTACAGACAGTTTCCAGTAAAAGTGTTCTCATAAACAACATAAACTTATTTTTTCAAGTGTCCTCAGACCTCAAAAGGAATTATGACCAACTGGTCTAATTCCCCACACGGCCCATGTTCAGTGAGAAAAAATTAAAAAAGAAAAAAGAAAAGCAAACTCGTCTCAACTTTCTTCTGAAATCCCACCTCATTATTCTTCACTCCACCACTGTGAGATTTCCTCCAGTGCACGTCAACTCAATGGTGGCCCCAGAATCTCAGCAAGTTACTGGCTGCCTCTCTGATAGACCATGTGCCTAGCACAGGGCCTCAGCTGTGCATACAAAAAGCTATAGAAATGACTACAGAACTGAAGAGATCCAAAATAGACAGTGTCAATGGAGATTAAATGCTATTTCCAGCAACCTTCACTTGGTACCCTTTGTGCTAATTTTACATTTCTCCCTGCCTCACTTAAATCCAATTCACTTGCAAGTCATGACATCATTTTCCCAATGTCAAGATCCTCTTCGAGAACAAAGACAAACAACAAGGACATTTCTCCAACATCTCCAATCCCCGATTCTAACTTGAGAAGGCCCTGAAGAACATGGATATTTAAGTTAACCCTTCAGTGTTGGTGCTCTAACTATAAAAACAAGAATTGTTGCATCATTTGAAAAATTGAAAAATTTAATTGCTTTGGGAGCCTGGATTTTTATCATTTGTTCTTAAAGTAAGGTCTACCTGTATGCATCCCTAGAATGTGAATCATTGCTTAACCCTAGCATAACCATTCTGACTGAAGACTAGTCTATAAGCCCAGCTAGAAGGAGAATATGAAACCAGCCTCCTGGGCTACAGTAGCCAAACTGACTGACTGAAACCCCATTGGCCAGAGAAGCATGGACAGTCATTAAGCCATCTCTCTTCCAATGCTCTCAAATGTTTTGCTGTTTATTTGTGCTCCCTGAGACAAAGTTTGAGATTGACACAAACAGAAAAATGGGCAAGAAGTCAGAGATAAAAGCAGCTAAAAGAGATCATGGAACCATACAGCTAGTGTGAGTTCTAGGCCACTTGAGGATAACAGCCAACCATGATGTTTCCCACTAAAGTGGAAGTGAAATTTCTCTCCATGAACTTATTTATCTTTATTGGATACAAGTGAGTACAAGAGCATTGGATCACCGGGAGTCAGATCTCAGATTTGTACTTGGACCACAACCCAAGCTTCAGAGTCCCAGCTCACTACTCCCACTTCTGTCCATTATACCATGCTTCTGTCTCACAGGACCATGCCATATTCCATTGCTGACTTTCTCCTATTGCAGGTCAGATTTCTTATTCTATTTCTTTGGAGTAATTGCACCTGCTCTATGAGACACTCTTCCCTGGAGCTGAAGGTTTCTATAAAAAGTTCATACATTTTAAGACCAAGGACATCAAGTCCTTTATTATGCTTGAATACTTGAATTACTAGTGTAGGTGAGATTTTTGACTTGCTGAGGGAGGCGTGCTGCAGATTGCAACCCCTCTGTAGCTTCTCATCTCATGCAATTGTTTTCCATGTTCTCCTATAAATTTTCCATAGAAGATCTACCTAGTATGCTCTTGGAGATGAGTTACAAGATGGAGTATAGATGACAGACACCAGGCCATCTGGCATTATTATTAGATAACCATTAAACCCTCCAATCAAGTGCTACTTGAATACTGCATGATGGCATAAAGGTGATCCTGGGTTCTCAATAGAGCACAAATTCTACCAAGAAAGACTTCAAGGAGATAGATGCTCTATGAGAGATTCTGTGTTTGTCGAGTCAGGAGCAGTTTGGCTAAAGGCAAAGGGTTGACTACCAGCTGAAGGATTCAGCTAAGGGATTGTGTCCACATCAAGTCATGAAGACATTCCATCTCCAAAGAAATAGAGATGAGTAGAAATCAGTCCTGGACAAGGAGGGATCACATCATGAATTTTAAGAAGATTTAGGACATTGCTGCTTAGCTGTTGAATGGTATTATCGCAGACAAGCAGAAGCAGTGCTTGACCACTAGAAGATGAAATTCCAAGAAAAAAGAAGCAAGTCACATACACACAAATGTGACTTTTAGCATTCATTTTACTTAGTCACATGCAAAAAAAGGTACTGCCATGTACTCACTCCTCTCTACTCTGCACCTAGGTGATGCAAAAGATTGAACTCAGAACCTAGAATCAGGAAAAGTGGAGTTTAGACATTTATCAACTGTGTGGCAAGTCTTAAATTCTATGTGCCTCAGTTTCCTCATCAGTAAAATAAGGACAACAATAGAATTGTTCTGAAGATCATATGAGTTAATATGCCCAAAGAGCTTTGCAAACCCTAAAGTATTGTAAAAATACCGTCAATTAACTAGCATTTTTCTCTTCAACTACATTAGCACCAGAATGATAGCTTATCTTTTTCTTTTCTTTCCTTTTTTACTAAATGAAAAAATGGAGCTCCACTGAGCTCTGTGTCCTTTTACTTTTGGTATCCACTTTCTGCTCACAATTTCTGGGCTCTCATTCCTAGATCTAAGTCCATCATTCTTCAAAGAGAAGACAAAAGTCAAGGAAGATTTAACTTGTATAGCTTTCTCACAGTTATCCTAATCACTATCATTCCATCAGCCTTGAAACATGGTCACCACTAGTCTCTGATCTTGTTTTCAAGCTAGACTTTTAAAATCTTTTTGTAACGTTTATCACTTGAATAATTTCTTTCAGGCTTTGCTGTCTCTTCACTATGCTTTTTAATACTGATCTCCTTTTTTTATTCACTCTCAATTAAAGGTAATTAAAAGCATTTTTATTCTCCTTAGTTATGCTTCATGTTAATTGGGTATTAAAAACTATAGCTAACTTTCAAATGCAAGCCTTCTGATACGCAACCTAGTTTTCATTACTTTGTACTTGGATGCCTCTTAACTCTCTAGCATAAGTCACTTAAACATAGCATTAACCCCAAAAGCTGATATGAACCAAGAACTTGAGTCTTAAAGCTGTATTATACATTAGACTAGAAGGTACGACTTATCGGGGTACCAGGAAGGAGGAATTCCAATATGAAAAGGGGCTTCTCAACCTTCCCCTGCAGTCTAAGGAGGGAGGGCCACCCTTAACAAAAAATCTATTTTCTACCACTCCCACTTTTCTCTCCACATTAGAAGGGGGTGGCCAAAATCCTTGAAATAACAAGTCATAGGCAAGTAACACAAATTCCCACATTGACCATGTCTAAAATATAAGGAAAACTGAGTGCCACAGAATGGATGCTTTTGAATTGTGGTGCTAGAGAATACTTTTAAGAATTCCTTGGAAAGCAAAGAGGTTAAATATGTTAATATTTAAAGAAATTAATTCAGACTGGAAGGTCTAATATAAAAGTCAATCACATAAATGTCAAAGTTGGGTAGAATATTTCATCATGAATCCTGTTGAAAAAGAATGATCAATCACTGTGGTCATCACAGTTTTCACATCTTTCCAAGTTGTTTGTCTTTACAATATAGTCATTAGATAATTTTTTCTACTGCACTGCTTACTTCCTTTTGCAATGATTCATACAAGTCTTCCTTGGGTTCTATTTCTAAAATTACAATATTTTTCTATCACCTTTGTGTACCGTAACACGTTCAGCCATTCCACAAATGGTGGGAATCTTCTGTTTCCAATTCTTTGCCACCACAAAAAGAGCTACCAGTAATGTTTCTGTACATCTGGGTTATTCCTCTTTCTTTGATCCCTTTGCACCTAGTAGAGGTATTTCTGAGTCAAAGGGTATGTGCACAATTTAGGAATTTTCTTAGCATAATTCCAAATTGCTTTCAGGAAGGGTTGGTCCAATTTGTAGCTCCATCAACAGCAGGGGCCATCTCTATTCTTCCCGATCTCTATCTTGTGACTGTACTCAAATGACCCCTTTCAGAACCTGGCTGTCAGCTGAGGAGTCATTTCCTCTTCTTCAAGATTCCCACCTACTGGAGCAAGGAAGAGGCCACAGAAGACAGAGCCTATCACACTTGAGCTCAGGACCTAGGAGGAGAAGCCACCACCAGCAAGCATGGAAGAGACCGAGAGGAAATCGATGATCTTTTTCTTTAATGTTGTTGATATGTTATATTTATATCACCGTCATTTCCCATTCTCAACCCAAAGAGCTCTGAAAACAGAGATTAAGAAGAGAAAAAAGAGGGGGATAAAAGCAATTCATCAAAGCTTCCTGGCACATTAGCTGAGTCTGTGTAAGCAGTGTTCCACACTTCAAGTCTCCCACCTCTGCCAAGAAGGGAAGAAGGAATGATCTCAGAGACTGTCTTTGGAGTCCAGTTTGGTCATTCTAATGAGTGCTCACTTTTGTTTTTATGGCTGTGGTTTGTCATTTACATAGTTATAGTTATTGTGTATATTGTTTTTCTTGTTCTCCTTCCTTCACTTTGCATCAGTTCATATAAATCTTCTCAAGCTTCTGTATTCTTGATTTTCCTGAAGAACAGGTTTGATCATGTCACTCTCACCCCACTCAGTAAACTCCAGCAGCTCCCTATTAACTCTAGCATCAAATACAAAACTATCCCTTCATATTCTGGCCCCTTTCTGGTCTTCTTACACTTTCGTCCTTCCACATACTCTGCTATCTAATTACATTGACCTCCTACCTGCTACTCTCACCCACCATTCCATCTCTTGACCTCAGTCATTTTCACTGACTCTTTCATTGCCTGGAATTCTTCTTCTTCTCCACCTCCCAATTTCCCTTCCTTTCTTTATGTCCTGCTGAAATTTCACCTTGTGTAAGAAACCTTTCCAAGTCCTCTTTTAGGACTTTGTCTTCCATCTGAGATTATCTCTAACCGTGTGTAAATCTTGTATGTATCTTGTGTGTATGCAACTCTCATGATGTCTCCCCCATTACACTGTGAGCTCCCTGAGAGCAGGGACTCTTTCTTTCTTGGCACCCCTAGTGCTTATCACAATACCTGTCACATGGTAGGTGCTAACTTGACTATGCTTCATATTCATCACTTCTTGCAGAACATTCCATCACATTAACGAGCAGCAATTCTTCTGGCCATTCCCCAATCAGAGGGCATCCACTTTGTTTCCCTCTTCTTTACTACTACATACAATGCTGCTATGAGAGATTGGCATATATAATATCTCTGGACCAAAGGGGATGGACATTTAACTCATTTTCTTAGCATCATTTCAAATTGCTTTCCAAAATGGACAGACCCATCCATGAGCTCCTGTGCCTTTATATTTTCGTCTTTCTACAGCCCCACCAAAATGGACTATTCCTACTTTTCATCATCTTTACTTATTTTCTGAGGATGAACTGAAACCTCACTATTGCTTTGATTATGTGGCCTAAGGTGTTTCAGACAGCATAAGCCAGTAGCGGTGCATGCGTGAGATCGTTGACTAAGTCTTTAAAAGCTTGTTAATATTTCCTATGCCAACAGTTTCCAAATGACTTACAAAGATTCAAGCCACTTTGGTATCTGTGATCATTCTGATGTTAGTTACATATCCTCAAGTGAGAGTATTGAGACACTTAGTCATTGCAGCATGATGACAGTAGTCAATGGATTCTGGTAGCGTTCTCTGTGTAAATATAGATTTCTGATCATCTGACAAGCAGTCCATGGTATCTTAACCTTTTGGAATCATGTACTGGTTCATTTTAGTCCTTTTTTGTTTAAAATATAGCAGTCCACAACAAAGCCAAATCCTTCCAATCCTGGAGAGTAACTTTTATAGGAGATGCATATGGACTACTGATTTCTGTGGTGATGCCATTGCTAATGTAAGTATGTGCTTTTTGGACACATAGGTTACATGCATGTTCACATACATTGTATAAATACAGCACACAGTTATGTACGACTAAATATCTCTGAATCTTGCACACGCTCTCCAGAGGAGACTGATTTCTGCCAGGGGAGAAGAGGGGACAGAGGCTGTCTCCTCTGATCTCTTTCTAGAGACTAGAATTATGCCTTTCTGCCTACCCAAAGATCACTAGTGTGGAAGAAATCATTTTTAGGTTCATGCTGGCTTCTCATTGATGTGTAGAAGGAAGTACCAAAGCATAAATGATATCTTCCCTCCCCATTTGGACAAATCCTTTTTTGGCTCAAAAGCCCCTACCCTCAGTAAACCATTCCACCTTTCCTTAGGTTGGTCAGTTTTTCTGCAGGCATTTTAATCCCAAATACTTTTTTAGGAATCTGATGTAGATGAGTGGCCTGGGACCTTGCCCTGGAAACCAGTTTTTTGGTTGATTGTCCTCTCCATGGCCAATTGAACTATTCAAGTCTCCTACCTTTTCCAGAATGAGGAATGTCTCCTTTGATCTGAAGGCTCTCCACTTTACCTTTCTATATGTCTACCCTTTCACCCCTGTAGATCTCCAGCTTTTGCTGACAACTCCTTAGAGTATACCCTCATATCTATCTAGTTGAAAACACTGGGATTTAAATCCAATCAAACCCGAATCAAAGTAAAATCTCTTCTTTTTGACCAGAACCGAGTCAACCCCAGATGGAGTTGAATATTTTGTAAAATGACAGATGTGAACCAAGATGACTAGGGTGCATTTTCACCAGTACGAATATCACCTGTCTGCCCTAGCTCTTTTTGGCAGGTGAGCCCAAGCAGAAGAAAGTAGCTTGCTGACTGGGCAGCAAGTGATTCACAGAAGCTGGAGTCCCACAGACATGGTCCCAGGAGTTGAAAGCTTTTCATAAACTAACCTTCTCCAAGGCCTTTGAAAGTCACTCAGCCCTGGCTTCGAAGGCACTTGCTTGCATAGTTTCACTGACTGAGGAGAGATGAGAAAACAGATTGGATTCTTCATCCTTTTGACCTTTTCCCAGAGTCTGTGACTTTTAAAATGTCCATTTATTTATCTCAGCGCCCTCGTCGCTCTCAAAGAAGAAGATGAGTTTCCAAGAAAGGATTCTCATGGGGAAATCCTTTGTTTCCCATACACTGATAGTCCTCAGGTTTCCATCTCTACAGAATTCTAAAGGGGGGCCGTGTGCTCCCACCAAGGGTTGTGCTCAGACTTTGGACTTGAGCGTTAAAGAATGCAGAACCAGTGTTAGCTTCAGCCAACACTGCTGCATGTCCCTCCTGCTTCTCCTGAGACATACGGTGACAACATGGTCATTGAGACAGCAGACACAATAATACCTCCCTAGAGAGGGTGCCCTGGGTCGCAAGGGCTCCTGGTGATGTAGGTGCTTTAAAAGGAGGCACCTCTTGCTTTCACTTTTGTATTGCCAACCACCAGCGCAGTTTGAGGCACATAGTAGGAGCTTCGTTCTTATTTGTTGTCCAGTCTGAGGCTTTGTTCCGGAGTTTTCCTCCTAGGCATCACTTTTTTGGGGATCTTTGCCAGCCTTGTCCAGGTTACTCTTCATCTCTATGGAGTGTTTCTGGAGACAGGAGCCCATAGGACCCCAAGCAATTTGTTGACTTGATCCTTAAAGATAACAAGACCCAATGTGGCCTATGTGTCAGGGTAACAGGTCAACTTTGTCAGAAAAACTCCAAGAGTTAGCTCCATGAACCCATCACTTAAATCAGGAGGTGTGAAGAGGAAAGATCTCCAGAAAGGAGTCAAACTTCAGGGGAGGAGGAGAGGGATGATTTTTTAGCACATTGGGTTCTGTGTCCTGAACTTCCTTCTTCCCATTTGCAAACAAGTGGAAAGCTTACCATTTTTCCTGATTCGGGACAAGATTATTTGCTAAATATTACAAGGAAGTAAGAACTGGGAGGGATATTCCAAATGCTGCTGCTTCATGAAGGTGGAGTTACGACTATAGAATGAAAGGACCCAGGATTTTTTCTGTCCTTCTTACCTCTGCAAGCCACAGACAGAAAAATGGGTCAACAGAGGAGACCTTGGACAAGTTACCCTTCTTATCTGCCAAATCTCCTCCCAATGGTGGGAGAGATGGAGTCAAGGGATGAATAGTTGTATTCTTTCTGTCACCTCTACCTTCCTCTTCCTCTGCTGCAACAGAGTAGTCTCACAGATATGGGAAGAACTCTGGTTCTTGAAAAATGGGCAGAATTTGGGAAGCCAAAGAGATCGTGTCAGTCCAGATGGGAGCACCAAGCAAAAAAGACAGTTGTGCAGGGGATATGGGAGGGGATGATAAGGGACCGGCTCATCAGAAATGAAGAGAGATCATTCTCAATAGACCTTGAGCCGGGCTTACACCCCTTCTCTGATAATAGAATGCTCTCAGTACTGCTAGTACCACTGTCCTACCTTGGCCCACAACCATCCATGCCGGGAACCTACCACGGGACTTCACTGTAGACAGTACGGTGGGAAGAAGTCTAAGCTGTCCTGATGACCTTGGAGTCATGGCGCCTGGCCAGCCACCCCACTCTGACAGTCACTGACTGTGAATCATTGGCCTCATAAACCTTACTTTCTTCATCTGTAAAACTAGCAGCTTGAACCAAATGTCCTCTGAGGTCCCTTCCACCTCAAGTTCTATGATTCGAAGGCCTTTAATTCTTCTCTGATTAACTTTATCCAATTGTCCACAGCAGCTGACCCAAAGCTCCTCTCCTCTCCTCAAGGTCTGTGCACCACTCCCCCTCCTCCTGCTCAGCAGCAGCCCTCAGTTCCTTCACTAAGATAACCATTACTTCACCCTATGTGAGTACCAGGTAAGTCTAGGCTTCAGGGTCCAAGGTCCCCCATGGCATCCTGGGCCATCTCCAGTCATCCTCATGAATATCTGGTCACTGCATCCAGATGGCTCTAGGAGAAGGGAGGCTAGGGACCTTGCACAGCCCTCCCTCACTCAAAACAAAGTCAAGTGCAAGTCATGTTATCATTTATCTGATAGCGTGGTCTTCTTCGGCAACGAAGGACAAACACAACAACACCATCTACTTCGAGGGAGCATTCTCCTCTGTTTTTCTCTCTGTCTCTCTTTTTGTCTCTCTCTCCCCCTCTCCTTTCTCTCTCTTTCCTTTCTCTGCCTCTCTGTCTCTTTGTGTCTCTCTGGCTCTCTTTGTCTCTGTCTCTCTATGTCTCTGTCTCCCCTTCTTCTTTCTCTCTCTTCTTTCTCTGTCTCTGTCTCTCTGTCTCTCTCTGTCTCTGTCTCTCTGTCTGCCTCTCTCTCTCTCTCTCTCTCTCTCTCTCTCTCTCTCTCTCTCTCAGGCTTTGTTCCGGAGTTTTCCTTCCAGGCATCACTTTCTTAAATCTAGACAATCAACAAAACAATAAATCAAGCCCTAATTTGTAGCATTTACTGATTTCAGGGTGTAAATGTTCCCACTGAAAACATGGTGCTCTTTCAAGCTGGTTTAATCTGGCTCCGACACAACAGATATTTCTCATATTTAGGATAAAATTTGAGCTCTTCTATCTGAGGGCAGACACACAACAGTATGATGCCTACCTATCCAGGACTCCTGGTTTTCCACAACCTATCTACCGTACCCCACCAACACATACACACAGAGCCAACTCCAGTCAAAAAATGATGGGCCTTCCTTTACTTGAGTCCTGGATTCTCTTATTTGGCAAAATTGCTATTGCCTGAGTGCACATCTCTCCACCTGTAGAAATCCTCCTCTTTAATCCAGGCCCAGGTAGGCTACCACAACCTCAGGGAGCCTTCCCTAGTCTCCTCCAGATGGGAATGAGCTCTCATCCAGCCTGCTTCTTGTACTGTTTTAACTCTCCCTCCTCTGCTCTTCTCAGTATTGTTCTTGTATGATACTCAGTGATGGAATTATCTCTATCTTCCAGCAGACTGTGAGCCATCTGAGAACAGACATTATCATTCTTCATCTCTGAATCACTCTCAGCCCCAAATACTCACACATACAAACACACACACACACATCACATACACACGTATACTCACATACACACATACACAAACACATATATACACAAACACATATGCACATGCACACACTACACAAACATACATCACATACATGCACATACACACACATACACATACACACACACAACATTTGGTGAATTGAATCTGAGGGATTTTTACAAAGCCCCAGCATAGGCAGGTACTGGCCATTTGGACCCATGGCTATATGGGTTCATTAGCCTTACAGCCGAGTATTCAGATCTGAAAAGTGTGAAGCTTCATGGGGTTTAGCTTGACTTAGCTACTGCCTAAATAAATATCTTGGCTTCAGAGGTAAGGGACTGCTTAGCACTCTTCAAGGGCCCCAGAAACTTGCGACATGTCATTGTCAAGCCTTCCCCAAGGTCCTTAGGTCTACCAATGAGCAAAGTTTCAGTTACAGAACCCAGGGCTCCCCATTGCCACATAATGCTGTCCTATCTGGGTAAAACTCCTCTCTAGAAAAATATATAAATTTGGAGTTTTATTAAGTTGAAAAGGAGAAAATTATTTTAAGACAAAACCCATTTACTGAGTGTCTGATCCTATAAATAATGTTCCCCTTTGATGCACCAGGGGTCTGTGCCCTTCCCGGCACACACATCTTTGACTGTTTTAACTTGTCTATCATTTTAATGCTCTTGCAATTAGCAAGAGTGAGGGGCCTGTTTCCTCAGAGAGGGCTTCCCGTGTGAAAACCCTTTCTGCATTCTGTCAGAAACCAGCTCCAGAAGTCAGTCAGGACCCTGGACATGTTTTTATTGATGGGTGTGGTGGAGGGAGAGGACCTTCGGTGTGAGGTTCAGGTCAAGGGCTGGAGTTAAAGGAGGTGAAGGGGAATCCAGTAACCTATGGGGAGGTGTGGGGTTCAGGGTGGGATAACTTCAGGCCAAGTACTCACAAAACCTAAAGCTTCCCTCACCCCTTACTTAGAAATGCCCAGAGACATATGTTCATAGATTGTACCACAAAAATTGTCAGTGATCTTGGCGGCTGGGACATATGATTCACTTATTTTGATCGATTCATTGCCACAAGGAAATCCCAGTGAGGAAACTACTTCTACCAACATGGACTGGCCCCTTCTCTGTAACTTGCAGCCTTACAAGTTTTCCTGGGGCCCTAAAAGGGATGTGACCTTCCCAGGGTCACACAGTCAGAGGCATCAGAGACTCAGAGGTTGACTCTTATCCCCTACCTCACGCTGCCTCATGTCCATTCAACAAACCACCGATTGACGGTCTAGGACCAGCCCAGCTCCGAACAGAGATGTCCTTTGTCCAGCAGTGAAAGAGGGGTTGAGATGTGCCCTGGTGGATGAATAAGCCTCCTGAAGGAAATCATAGATCTGTGGAGAATTTTAAATTGTCCTCATATCTCACAGCCTCTGGGCCACTTTGCTACCAAATCTCAGTGAACAGAAACAGAGAGACAGGGGAATGCTGGAGTGGTCAAGTTGACTTTTGTGATGGAGCCTGGAGAGACCTAACATTGGCCAGTGAGGGTCCTGGGCTTCTGAGCATCCAAGGACAGTAGCCTGGAGCAACTTGTATCCTGACATAGGGAACTCCACTGAGGCTAAACGACCCCAAGATCACTGCCCCTCTCTGCAACCTGTCCCCACTAACACAAAGTTTCTCCTTAGCTTTGCCTCTTGTCATCTTTAAGTGGATTCAAGGCTCTGCTCAGCTGGTCCATCCCCAGCCCACTCCCAAATTCATTTCAAATTATTCCATAGTTATTTTGTATTGATGTTGGTGAGAGTTTTGGCGTGGCTTCCCCTCACTCCAATACAAGCTCCCTGAAGAGTTCAATGGGTAGACTTGGGTGAGTCCTTTCCTCTTCCTCCCTATAAAATGAGGAGGTTGTTCTAGAATCTAGACTCTCAATGGCCTCCAGGTTCCCTTCCCATTGGAGATCATTTTTCCTATGAGTTGACTTTTGAACCAGGAGTAGAAGCTTCCAAGAGGATCAATTGAACACAAGGGCAATGCTCCTGCCATGGGCACTGTTCCAGAGTAGGGAAGCCCAGGAAGCTGAGGCTAAGCTCCCCATTTGTTGGGGGTATGGCATAGAAGGGATTCCTTATCAGCTGGGAGTTGTGTTGGCTGGCCCCTGTGACTCATGACTTGGAATCCTATTGTCTCCTAGACAAGAGCTTAGACTCCTCACTGAAGGACTATCTTCCTTCTTACCTATTTCAAGAGGGCAGGGGCGGAGGCGGAGGGGGAAGAAGCATAAAACCACCCACTGTGTCAAACTCCGGTGTGCTAAAATAATAATAAAATGGAGGGAGCATTTATCTCAGGAGGTTTCAGGGAAGCCACGAGCACACAAACTCCACCGGGGAGTGAGGGCTGCCTGTCAGCACCAGATTCCGTCTAGAGGAGATGACAGCATAGGAATTCAGAGGGTGGGGCACATTCAACAGACACATTAGGAGGGGTTTCCCTTATTTTTTTTTTTATTCTCCTGTTGAACTTGGGAATTTTATATCTGCTTGCTGAAACTTGTTTAAAATTACCTCGAGGTAATATGGCTGAAAGTAGTTTGTGCATATTTGTCATTTTGGGGGTGATGTCCTCCATCAGACCCAGATAGGGGAACCATCCTGAGGAAGGGAAACATAAGAGGCCCAGAGGGCCTAGCCAGCCAGGAATCACACTTCACTCAGCCCATCAGAGAGAATGAGAAAGCTTAGTGTGAGAGCTGGACTCCCGTGTTGTATTGGAAATGTGAGCTTAGGAATATTTGAAGATGTCTAACAAAGAGGACCTAGAGTCTGTGGCCATCCCTCGGCCAGTAAGCTCTAAGTCTGATGAGATTTGTTTGTGAATGATGTACCCCAGCAGGGTGGGGAGAGAGCGAGAAAGATAGATAGACAGAGAGAGAGAGAGAGAGAGAGAGACAGAGAGACAGAGAGAGAGAGAGAAAGAGAGAGACAGAGACAGAGAGAGAGGAGTGACAAAGAGATAGACAGAGGGGAAAGAGAGAGGGACACAGAGAGAGAAAGCAAGACAGACAGTGAGAGAGAGAAAAGGAGAGAGACAGACAGACAAACAGATCCCATTCTATTATTCATACTCCAGTAACTGGGATCTATGTGTGTACTTGGAGAGTGTGAGCACTCACTCCTCTGAACAGCATCCCACACCATCCATGCCTTTGCACCATCGCAAGCAACACTTGACCTTTTGGTGGTATAAACCCTCAGTAGAGAAGTGAGGATGACTGGGAAGTGAGCGGAGAGTGTGGAAGAGATGCAATAGTTATCACAGAGGCCACATAATTGAGATATGGCAACTGTTTGGGAGAGGGAGAAGGTCAGGGATATAACCCCAGGGATCTTGACAATGGAGCTTCCTCATCATCCTTGCCATAGATGGTCATAGATGGATGGGCTCCTTCTGTTGGTATCTGGCCCAGTTTCAGCTCCTCCATCTGATTTCATCTTCCTTGGGGCTTTGGCCCCTTGTATCACATATCCATGAGATTTTGAACCTGGGGTTCCATGAGAGTTCCCAGTGGGAAGTGCCCTCTCTACTCACAGGCACAGATCTGTTCCATTTTGTGGACATGGTTCTTTTTCCATTTGGTATGGGGAGAGGCTGATGGGCAAAGCTACTGTGGATGATAGTAATGGCCATGATGGTGGTGATCTCTGGAACTTCTGGCTTAGCTGAATCTGTCGCCAAATTGTCCATTGGCTTGTTATGCTCAACTCTTTTGCTCCAGCTGGGGAAGCGGTGCTATTCTGAGCCTTCCATAGTCCTCTCAGAATATTTTGTAAAAGCTCACACTCACAGATGTCTAACTCACAGCCTGATGGGCCTGCCTCAAAACTGCAGAAAATGAAGAAAAATACAATACAACATAGACAATGTTAATTGTTGTTTTCTAAATCAATATGCTGTCCTTAGGGATAATTAAGTTTGACACCAAGTCTCTAAAGCAGCGCAGTCATGCTAAAGAGGTTGGCTTAGCTATTTACTTACACTAGAAAAATCAATGGGATAAAGAACGTCCGTGGTCCAGGCTGTGGGAAGGATACCATCGTCCATCAACACATTAATTTTAGAAAGACACTGCAGATAAACAATGAGTCAGGCTAGCACTGGCTAGGAAGAAGAGGCAGGTTGGTCTTCTGGAAAACTCTTCAAGGTGTTTAGTGATCCCAACGTTCTCCCTTCATTAGGCCCCCATCTTTTCCATTTCACTTTTCATCCAGTGATGTCACACAGTTACAAATCATGGAACAGACATCTCAGAAGAACCAAAGTTAAAGAACAAAGGGAAATGGAGGAACGTGTGGTTCAGCATGAATAGGTGCAAAGAATGGTGTACCAAGAGGGACATGAAAGGGTTCAACAAAGAAATGGACGACCACCAAAGGAAGGGAAAGAGAAGGAAGGGGGGAGGGAGGTAAAATATTTCACCAATTGATGGACAGTGAAGGTAGAAAGAAAAACAATGTTAGCCAGAAAAAATGTTTTAGATCCGTATATGGGGGGGGGGTGGAGAGAGAGAGAGAGAAAGAATGGAAAGAGAGAGAGAGAGAAGCATGTGTGACAGTTGAGGCCAAGGTAAGCAGTTCTCATGGCCCTGTGTCGTGTCCTACTCAGTTGCAGTTGGATATAGGAGAGGTTTGTCCTTCACAACCATTTGTCACCTTCCAACGGAGCAGTAATTTCTTTAGTAACTGAATCAGACTTACAGAATCCTCAGGAGATACCTGTGGGACCATTTGGACTAATTCATGTATGACCAAGAACCCCCTCCAGGACATGCCTGTTAAATCATTACCCAGCCTTTGGCTGAAGAACTCCAGTAATGGGGAGCTCTCAGCCTCTTGAGGTGGTCCATTCCACTTTTGGAGCATCTTAACAAGCAACTTTAATGATCATTTGCAGAAAGTTCCCTGGTTCACCTTTCCCAAGACATCCTTGAGATATCCCTTCATTCGGAAGGACCACGGGAAGACCTAAAAACCCAAATGGTGAAGACAAGGATCTGGGCTCTTGGTTCCAGGGATCTGAGATTGAACAGTGTGTGACATTGAGAAAGCTATCCCTTCTTTGGGCACTAGATAATCAGATTAGACTAGATGGTCACTGACATTTGAGTTCTAGAAGATTCAGAAGGCAGGCCCATGATGCTTACACGCTTTCCATTGCCAAATGCTAAGTAGCACAGAAAGGTCCGTTGTCGTGCACCCCTTTAAATTCCTTTTCTCTCGTTGCCCCCACACACACACACACCAACTCGATCTGTCATCTTCAGCTACTTAAAGGGCTGGCTTTGTCCATGTTGCTCTACCTCAAAAATTTGCTCTGGGTGAAAGTCCTTGAAGTGAAGTACACTGAGCCTTTCACTAGCCAAGGAGCCTGGACTCCGTCTCAGACGCCAAACAGTGTCAGCATGGCTCACAGGTGAGCATTACCAGGAGTGCACAGGTGGGGCCCTAAGCCGGGGGATTAGAGGATTTTCAGATCTTATGGGTATTAAGCCAACTCTGCAGAGTTTTAAAGTGGTCGTTGTGGCTGAGGCTGTTGAAAAGAAAGGCTGTTCACTCTGTTTTCAAGGACTTGGCAGCCAGAGAGACTCAGACTGGGGATAATGGCATCCAAACTCACCTGACCCCTGGAGCTCAACACTGTCACAGGGACAGACACAGGCTCAGATTGATGTCAAGGGAGTTAATCCATGAGTTTCTGAGCCCTCCATCTAGAGGATATTGATAACGGTGATCAAAGAGATTTCTGCCTTTTCTATTTATTACCAAGCTGTCACATGAATTTAATGCCTCCGGAGATTTCTTTTTACTGAGACAAATCTTAAAATAAAACAGTGTAAATGAAATATTTTTGCTGGAACTAGAGAAATATTAAGTTTTGAGGAAGAGATAGTCTATAGAAGCCTAGAAATATAGAATGTTAGAGTTGGAAGGCACCTCAGAAGTCATCTAGATCAACACATTCTGAAAAATAAGCTCCCACTCAGCTTTTGCTTCAAGACCTCTGCTGAGGGAAAACCCACTACCTTTTAAAATATTCTATTTCATTTGGAGTTAGCTCGGGAGGATTGTCTTTATATCTAGCCATTAGACACTGCTCTGAGAGCCCAGTCAGCAACCCCAGGTTCTAGGTACTTTCTGGGTCAGAATCCTCTCAAAGTCATAATGAATAAACCCTTACTGGTCAGTTCTATTTTTTGCCTCTCAGCCATAAGATACATTTAGTTCATAACACAGGCATGACATTAAGTAGCAATGTCTATACGCTAGACCATTTTCCACATAAATGTTGAACTCACTCTTCTACAAATACATAAGCACCCAACGAGAACAGCGAACTTCTGTGAGGATCATCATGGAACATAAACACATCAGTGACACCTATAGCTAGGGACCTCTCTGACAGGATGAACACATACAGGGAACACACAGGCACAAATATGCAGAGGCAACCCACCTCATGGGTCTTAAAAAGCCACCAACATTTTCCAATGATACATATCTCCGTGATGTTCCCTGTTGGACCTGCTCCCCTTAAGATATGGCAAGACAGCTGGTCCTCTCTGGGCATCTCTGCTGCTCCAAAGTTGATGCCTGCTTGGCAGATTTATCAACCACCTTCAACCGCACTCAAGAGTGCTGTGGTCGAGAAGCCTCTCCCTGTGGAGCAGGCTATAGCCCTTCAGCCTGCTCTTACTGTTCCTTCTGTGCTTTACTTTTAGCCCTTAACTGAAATGCTCTCCTCAAGGCTGCCTGAGGCTATTTCTCAATCAATCAATATGATCAATCGATAAGCATTTACTAAGCTCTCAGTTTGTCCCATGAAAGCGTTAAGCATTGGGGATATAAAGACAAGAGTGAAATCATATTCGTTCTCAAGAAGTTTCCTTGCCGAGCCTCATGGGAGGACAACACAAACACACTCACATACATACTATATACAAAAGCAATACGAGGCAGCTGGGGAGCAGAAAGCCATTTTAGGTTTTAGTTCTCACCCATCGTTGAAGATGACAACTCTGCTGCATCCAACAGAAAAGGAATGGGATGATACTGTACTAACGAGACTGTTTTTAGCTCAGGCCATTGGATCTTCTGTTCTGGATAAACAGGAACAACTCAACTGACTAGAAGAATCTGGAAGGTTGGGGACTCTTGTCCCACTTCCCACCCCACCCCCACCCCCAAGAACCCCATGGCCTCTTGGTCTCTCCCAGATATTCCCTACATTTCCCTAAATATGCCTCCTGTAATATTCCTGAATATACTCCTGGTCCCAAGCAGAGCCAGTCTCTGGTGGGTCCATTCAAGTATTTGAAGATCTCTATCATTCTCTGCTCTGTTAAACCTTTTCTTTTCTGGGTCAAAATCCTTAGTTCCTTCCACTTGTCCTTGATCTCAAGGTCTTTTGTCCTCCTAACTTTCATTTAATCATTCAGTTCAGATCAAGTCAACTCAAGTGTTTACCCTGTGTGGGAAGCAGGGCAAAGGGCAACAGACAACTAGCAAGATGGCCCTGCTGAGTGGGAGTTTAATTGTTCATAATATTTGTTAGGTTTCTAGTCAAAATGAAAATTGTTAGAATTTTTAGGCTTTGTTTTAATTTTTAGGAAGAATTTCTTGAGAATACCTTTAGAGAAATAATATTTTAAAAAGTAATTTAGAAGGATAAATCAGCAAGCTACATTGTGCCATTAAAATTGTATCACAAATCAGACTGGATTGTCAGGCCACCACACAGCTGTCACAAACTTTTTGGACTGTGGAGACAGTTCTGAGAGTGTGGAGCACTGGAAAGGGCTTGGCTTTGGGTCTGCTCGGTTGGAAGTAGAGGACCTAACACTTTATGCAGAAAAGTCTTTTCTCCAAATTTGGGTCTCATTTCTTCTATAAAATTAGGGAGGTCAATCAGGTCTTCCAGGTCCTTCTGATTTTTGTGACTGTAGGTCTCTTGACTGGCCCCAATAGTATGAGTCCTGGAGTCTCCCAGAACAGAGACTGGATGAAATTTAATGGAAAAAATACCTCTCCCCATGAGTGGTACCTTGTCAGGTTTCCTAAGAACACAGCTAGACCAAGTGTTGGCAAAAGGTGCCAAAACATATTGACTAACATGAAAAAACAGGAAAATGATAAATGTTGGAGAAGATATGGGAGAGTTTGAACACTAATTCATTGCTGATGGAGCTGTGAGATAATCCAACCATCCTGGAGATGTGGAACTCTGCCCAAAGGGCTACAAAAATGTGGATACCCTTTGACCCAGCAATACAACTTCTAGGACTGCATCCCAAAGAGATCATTAAAATGTGAAAAGGTCCCACATGTACAAAAAGTATTTATAGCAGCTCTTTTGCATGATGCCAAAGAATTGGAAATTGAGGGGATGTCCATCAATTGGGGAATGACTGAACAAATTGTGGTATATGAATATAATGGAATATTATTATGCTATAAGAAATAACAGGTGGACTTCAGAAAAACCTGGAAAGACTTATATGAACTGATACTGAGTGAAGTGAGCAGAACCAGAACATTATACATAGTAACAGTAACAGTGTTGGAGGATTTCTTCTGATAGACTTAGTTTATCACAGCAATACAAGGACCTAAAACATTTCCAAAGGACTCTTGAGGCAAAATGCCATCCATATCCAGAGAAAGAACAAACTATGGAATCGGAATGCAGAATGAAGCAGACTATTTTCTCTTTTGTTTCGTTTTGGTTTTTCTCATGGTTTCTCTTATTTGTTTAAATTCATCTACGCAACATGACTAATGTGAAAATGCATATAATAAGAATATATGTGCAGAACCCATGTAAGATTCCATTCCATCTTGAAGAGAGAGAGGAAAGGAGGGGAAGAAAACTTAAAGTATATGCAAATTATTGTTGAAAACTGAAACAAATTAATTAATTTTAAAAATTTAAAAAACAAAAAAAAAAGTTTCAAAACGTTTTAATTTGCTCATGCATCCATCACTTTCATACACTTTCCCACAAACCAAAAGACCTTGATGGGAAGTATATTTTTTGTCTTTGGAGAAGGTGGGTAATGAAATAGAAAAGAGTATTTGTAAGTGTTCCTCCATCCACCTTATCTTGGCCCCCCAAACAATTTCCAATTGATAATATGTTTTCAATTTCATTTCATAGAGTCATAGAAATTTAGACATGGGAGGGCCTTTGGAGATGACCCAGATCAACCTGATGTTTTATGCGTGAGCAAGACAAGAAGAAAGTTACTCAAGATCAAGAGTAGAGAATGTGAGATTTGTACCAAGCTCTTTGATTCCAAATTCTGCATCTTTCCTTTACATTGCTGCCATTGGTGCACTCTCCTCCCACAATCCCCAGTCAAAGTTCCAAGACTTGTGAGGGAGGGAGTTAAGCCAATTAAAGACGAAAGAAGTGACTACATGACTTGAGTCCTATTCCCATGAGTCCATGCTTGTTATTTTTAAGAATGGTGATGATAGTAGCTGATCTTTTCTAAATACACGTTGACTGACGTTTATAGAGCACATTAAAGTTTACAAAGCACTTTACATTTGCCATGAATAAAAAACAAGCTCTTTAATTGTATACTTGCATTAGTCAGCTGACAATTAATTAATTACTTAAGCCAATTCATGTGTCTCTGAGTTTTGGTCTTTTGTGGGGTTTTTCCCCTGAACAAAGCACATTCCCTACCACAATCCTGTGAGATCCAGAAAGTAGCTACTCTTATTTTATAGAGGAGGAAACTGAGCCTCAGAAGGGCAAGATGATATGCTCCAGATGATACAGTTCAGTACTGGATGTGGTCTTGAGCCTCTTCTAACCACAGCACGCTGCCTCTCCATCCAGCCAAGCACCTCTGACCACCCAGCCTCTTCATGGCACCAGACAGCCTGCTACAGTGAGGTGAAAGCCTCACAGAGCTCCCTAAAAGAAGGTGAGTCTTTTTTCTTTAGCCTCTAACAGGTCTGATGAACTAACTTCAAAGAGTGTTTGTGGTCTTAGTTGCAAAACAAGTCAGTGTGGGTGGGTGTCTGTGAGCATGCCTGCCTCTCTCACTCTTGTTTGAAATTGTACTTGTAAAGGTTATTACGCAGGAAATCCCCAAAGATGAGTAATGCTGGTACTGAACTCTTCCCCGCAGCCACCCTGCACATGTCCGAAGAATGCTAGAGATGGCCAAAGGAAAAAGTGCCAACTGACCTCTTCTACCCGCTTGGGAAGGGCGGTCAAAGACATTCGTTCACCAAAGCCTACAGGAGATTGGTCTTACTGTTTAATGAAGAAATGGGGCAGCTGTGAGGATGCTTATCCCAGAGTATAGCTGTCTGGTACTAGGAATGACCACTGTGTCACCACAGTGATACAAAACAGTATGAAAGAAAGATGGGGGCCACAACACTGTCCATTAGGAGAATGTTGATGATTTTCTTATTCATATGTGAGTTGAGAAACCACAGATGGTGAAAACCTTCTCTGAATTCTATCATGTTTTTGTCAGTGGATTTGTATTCTATGGATCACAAAATCATTGAAACAAGAAAGATGCCAAGACATGAGCACCTATTTCCTTTATCTCCAAAGGAGAACCTCAGCCACAATGCACATGCACAAAGAGCTGCTTTGTTCTGAACGAGAAATGTCACTTTCAGTCAGTCAGCAAGTATTAATTAATTACCTATTGTGACCCAGGAGCTGTGAGATATACACACAAGACATGACATAATTTTGAGTCTCAATGGGCTTACATTCCTTCAAGGAAGAGTTACATCAATGAGATTTGTTGTCAGTCACTTCAGTCATGCCTGACTCTTTGTTCGAGATACTGGTGTGGTTTGCCATTTCCTTTTTCAGCTCATTTTACAGATGAGGAAATTGAGGCAAACAAGTCTCCACAGTCAGTTATTGTTCATTGATGAAGTCATTGAGAGTAATTTAGATAATAAGAAGGTCAGCAGATTGCAGGTGGACGCAATAAAGACAGACATGACCTCCAGAAAATTACGTGGTTTTTGATAAAGGAACTAAATTTGCAGCTAGTTGGAACTAGCCCGGAGTAATGACCTAGAGCTATCTGGAGAAGGGTTTTTTCACTACACTTGCTTAATGAACTTCAGGCATATAAGCAGAAACTCCTTGTATAAAATTGTCCCTCCATTTCCTGATCATGGGTCCTATGTTAGAGCATGCTTGGGAGGACGAATCACACTAAAGGGGTCATGTAATGGGCATGTAGAGAAGATGGTGACCTACTGGAGAATGGACCAATCCATCTCCTAGTGGGAGGATCTGTCTTGAACTAACAGTATATAGCTCATCTCCTTTCTGTATTCAGGGCTCCCCTCTCCTGACAAGAGGGTGAGGCCCACTTTGGCCAAAGCATTCAATTCCTCTGAACTCTGCTATAACAAATTTTCCTTGATACCTTTTTAGTGTCAAGAGCGTTTCTAACACATGGTTAAGTGACTTGCCCAGAGTCACACGGCTGAGCCAGATTAAGACTCCAGTCTCAGTGATCTGTGCACTATGGTGCCACCTAGCTGTCTCATACAGAATAGATTTAAAATTTTTTAATACATAATATATTTTTAAAATACCAACTGCTTATAAACAAGATTCTGAGAGACAGAGGGCACTAGGTGTAGAAAGGATATGTCCAAGATGACACTGCAAGAGGAATAAATTCCCTCTGACATGAGCAAACTTGGATTACTCTTCTACACATGACCTCATGAAGCTGCCTCACAGTATTTGTAGATTGTGAAGAGGAGGATAAGGAGGAGAAAGAGAAGGAGAAAGAGGAAGAGGAAGAGGAGGAGGAGGAGGATGACCATGATGATGACAATGACAATGACAATCCTATAGTTCAGCTGCAACCTGGAATAAAATTCCATGCCATGATAGAAGTGGTCACATACTTCTGTCCCAAGGTGTCACTGTTAAAGATATCCATCTTACTGCTCTGTGGCTCTAAGTAATGTATTTACCAAGAAAAGCAAAGGAAAAGAAGGGTAGAATGCTAAACATGGGTGAAAATGCAGCCTCTCACTTCCTATTTTTGTTGGTTATCTGCAACGATAAATCCAGTTAGGAAGCAGTTATCAGGGCTTGCTATGTGCCAGGCACTGTGCTAAGAGCTGGGGATACAAAAAGGTGAAAGCATAGCCCACTTTCTCAAGGATTTCACAATGCAGTGGGATAGAGAGCATTCGGACAGCTAGGTACATGTGAGACATGTAAGGTAAATGGGAGACGATCTCAGAGGGAATGCTTGAGCAGTAAAAGGGTGTGGGGCAGAAGACAGGAATGTTACATGGCTCACTTAATTTTTTTTTTTTACCTCCCCCCGATCGTTGAGGAAATATCGTCTCACCATCCACTCCCTGCAGATCTGCAGCCTCTCTGACATTTGGCTCTCTTTCCCTAAAGAAGACCTGGGGCAGTGCTTAGCTACCCCATTAAAAGCAAAAGTCTATTGAAAGATAATCACCACCCACTCCCACCTCATCACCTACCAACTGACACACATTCATCTCCAAGGACAGTTTTATATCTCAGAAAGTCAACAATCCCAGCACATTCCAACTGGAAAATCCAATGTGTGTGTGGAGTTCCCCTATCACCACCCCACCACCCACCAAGACATCGTAGCAAATACTGTTAGAAATGAGGCTCACAGTCTTGAATCTGCCTTGAGTCCTGATTCATGGGTTTCCCACTCTAGAGCTCTAGAAAACCAAAATATTCCAAAGCTTTTTCTGGTTCCATGAAGCCATTCTGGAGAGAGCACAACCACCTTCAAAGATTCCTTCATTTCCACTTGAACTCATATGGGCCAGAGGTGTGCTGGCAAATATTTAACAATCAGCTGGGGAGGGGGGCGGGGTGTATACACAATTCATTTTAAGATTAATCTGCGTCACAACATTTTCTCAGCCACTTTCCTAAGTCCACATAATCAAGCTCTGATTTGTAGCATTTGCCCTTTGCTGAGGTGTAAATGTTCATCCCCAAAATTTAACCATCTCTCAAGAGGCTGTTTGAGCTGACTCTAGCCCAGCCCCTGAGTGGGATGCGGAGCTTTGTGCTGTACTCATTCAGGCTTAGTGTATCAAGGATTTGGGGAGTTTCAAATCATCTGAAGGTGTCCTTTGGAAAGAGTAAATTCTAGGACGTGCTGGTTACGGCTGTTATCAATAATGACTGATCTATATGCCTCCTCTCAATCTTTACAAAATCTCTGGGAGTCACCTGTACACATGGACTGAGGACATCCCCAGTGAGGCCTCCCTTTGGTCGGGGACAAGAGATATTCAGTGAGGAACCTCATCTTTACTATCTCTAGATTAACTGAAAGATCCAATTGTCCATATTTTTGGTTGGTTATGAAAGAGCACTTCATGAAGTAAAGTCAGTGATAGCATGGGGGTTATTTTACTACAAGGTGCCACTCATCAACCCATCAGGATCAACCAAGATTATTTCTTGGAAGGTGAAACAGCAGAAATAACCCTGTTCCATAGCCCTCTGAAAATAATCAAGGGAGGCACAAAACAGGGAGTTGTCTGCACCCCTTAAAGAATTTATCATTGTGATGGAGGCTATTCCTCACGGAGCTCAGGTTAAAAGGGGATTCTATGAGCATGGTGAAGTCTTCCAAATGCTCCCGTTTGCAAATGACATTCTGCTGTTTGTATCAAGCCCTAAGATATGGTAATCAAACATGACTGAAATAACTGACTTTTGACACCATTTTGGTGCTTAAGTGGTGCCACAGTGCACAGGACACCAAGCCTGGAGTCAGGAAGGCTCATATTCCTGAGTTCACATCTGACCTCAGACATATCCTAGTTGTGTGACCCTGGGCAAGTCACTTCACCCTGTTGGTCTCAGTTTCCTCATCTCTAAAATGAGCTGGAGAAGAAAATTGCAAATCACTGCAGTATTTCTGCTGAGAAAGCATAAATGGGGTCACAGAGAGTTGGTTATGACTGAACAACAAATGAAAGTATAAAGTAATATACTCTAGATCCTCCTGGAAGAGATCACAATATTTCAGGGGAGTTCAGTCTCACTCTGCACAGAGGAAAGACCAAGTGGGTGAAGATTTTTTCATTACCTAGATTTCAACACTCACTTGGATGGATACTCTATGCCCAACAGGATGCATTTTTGCAACAGGACAGTAAGCTGGACTCAGAGTTTTAAAAAAGAAAAAGAAAGTGGAGACTATTTCTTTAAGAAAACTCTTGTATTGACCCCAAACTTCCCATGAAAGCAAAGGTCCATCTTTTCGATACACGCATTCTACTAATGTTGCTATTTAATGGCAGTAGGTCCTGCGCCACTGCCTCTGAAAAAACTACCAATGAGCATCACAAGAGGGCAACAGAGAAGTATATGATAGCGTGATCATGGAACGATATGAATCTAAGGAAGAACTTGGAAGACCAGGAGCAAAGAATGTCATCAAGGAGGTATGAGATAGGAAGAGAAGGTGGATTGGTGATGTAATAAGAATGAAAGATAACACATGAAGGGCCAGTGGTGTGTCCTTGATGTCAAGAGAAGACCAAAATGGCCTCCAGGACATTGGGTGGCACGCTATGTCATATTGAACTTTTGAGAGAACAAAGATAAGCGTCACCCATTATGAGAAGGTAGGGATGGCTGAGTGGCAATCAATGCCATTGAATGGAACTCCTCAGTCAATGAGATCACATATCCTTTGGAGTCTCTTTTGTGACAGCCTCTAGATCTGCCCAGTCTGGTTAAGAATTCGCCATCATCGGAGCTACGAAAGGTTAATGATTTGATTCTCTTTTAATCTGTTTTATGCTCTGTCTTTTAACATGTAGATCATGTATTCATTTTTATTTTATAGTAATGTGATGCAAAGTATTGGCCTCAATTTAATTTTCCCCAGACGACTCTCTAGTTTTCCCAGCAATGTCTCAGGATAGGCATTCTTTCCCAGGCATTTCTGTTTGCAGCTTTCCTATACATGGCATTATTGGCTTCAATTAGTTCTGATTCTTTCTTTCTGAGTCAATTCTATTCATTTGCTTTTCTATTTTTAACCAGTGCCAAATACTTTCAATGATCACTGCTCTGCCTTAGAATTTGAGGAATGTGAGTGGTATTCTCTCTTAGAATCTCCAGTAGATGTAAACTTCCTGAGAGCAAAGACTGTTTTTGCCTCACTCTCCCCAGAATTTACCATAGTGGTGGGTATTTAATAAATGTTTGTTGACTTAACTACATGTTTTTGTCCCTTTTTATTGTTTCTGTTGTTATTCCAGATACTTTGTTCATCCCAATGAATTTTGCAGTCTCCTTTTGGTGGTTTGGTATAGGCCTAACCCTTAAAAACTAATTTAGGAATCTTTATTTTAATCATAATTGGCACATTCTAATCAGGATTACTAAGCATCCTGAAGTTACTGAAGTTTTCTTTATTTCTTATAATATTCATATTTTTAATTTTCCCACTCAGAAAATACCATAAGTCTTTCAGCCCTAATTTCTCCAACATTTGCTCAAGTCCATAGTTTCTGTCTTGTGTATGTTTTTCTTAGATTTATCCATCTCTGAGAAAGGCAACATTAAAGTGACCCATCAATTGTTGTGTAACTATTATATGATGTTGGTAAGCTTTTCCTTAAGGAATTTAGATGCTCTCCCATTTGACATATGTATACATATAGAGGATGGTGGTGTATTTAGTGGTGGCATTTGTTCATCTTCTATGGTTCTTTTAAAGGATAATATTGTCCTTCTGTTGATAATGTGAATTTTTACTTTTGCTTTGTCTGATAATATGATTATAATGCCTGCAACTTTGGATTCAGCTGATGTCTTTCAGCCTCTCATTTTGATTCTTTATGTGTCTTTGCTTTTCAGATTCATTTCTTGTATACAATATATGGGAGAGGGGGTTATTCTGTCACTTTCATTTTATTGGATTGTTTTATCCATTAACTTTTAAAGCTATTAATTCTAGGCTTTTGCTTCCCATCTGATATTTAATTACTTTGTATTTAACTATGGTTTATTTAACTTACAATTTTTTTGTAATTGTTCTCTTCATATTTATTTTGTATGTGCTTATATACATATTGGTTGCCTTTAGCATTAGGATGTCAGCTCCTTGAGATTAGGGATTGTGTCATTCATTATATTTGATCTCTAGCTTCTAGAGCAGTGCCTGGTTGATGACGGTGACCAATTGATGTTTGTTGATTGACTGATACTTTAGCATTGCTTTAAAAATGGTTTTGGATGTTTTCAAAATCCTGTTTCTCTTCCCAGTCATTACTTCGTGCCTGTGACTAGCTTTGCTCAAACTCCATTGATGCTACTCTAGTCCCAGAAGCTCTTTCCCTCCTTCATTCCCATCTACATGCACTTCCCTAGTTTAGGGAATTAGGGATTTTCCCTAAACTAGTTTTCCCTTTCTTTTATTTAGTTAGTTATCTAGTTCTTCCTGTCTTTTACCTACTCTCTTTTCCTGTCAATTAAATGGTTGGTCCGAAATCTTTCCTTTCAATGTTTACAAAATTGCACATGTGTAACCTATATCTGATTACTCACTGTTGGTGGTGGGGTAAGATAAAAATTTGAAACTCAAATTAATTTTTTTTAAATCTCCTTTCCTCCTTTTCAACTTTTTAATTTATTAGGTTTAGTTTTTTTTTATGTTTTAACTGTATCTTTTTCTTAGAAATTTTTCTTTCCTTTATCCTCTTTATGACAACTCTTGCCTTCCAGTCTATTCTGAAATTGTATTTTCTGATTTATGGGCTATGTTCTTTTATGCTAGAATCAGAGACTTAGAGATAGAAGAGACATTAGAGGAATCAAGACCAATCTCTTCCCTTTCCAGATGAGGAACTGAGCCACAGAGTGTCTAAGTGACTCATAAAGTTCGCATATTTACCAAGTCTCTAACGTGGACTACAGATGAGATGGAGGCACCAGCTGTAGCAAGTCTGAGTAGCCATTTCTACATTCCTTTTTACAATATCAGACTGGGACCCTGGGAGCTCAGTCGGTCCGTCTAGATCAAGCCAGGTTGATTCATACGCCATCCCCGCTCCAGAGTTAAAGCAAGAAATAGAGATGGGGGGATTTCTAAAGCTAAAAAAGATCATGAGAAACCTTTGTCCTTTGGAAGTTTCCCCAACGTTGGGAGTTCTCCTCTGCATCAGCTTTGTCAGGAGAACTGGGTTTGGATCTTGGCTCTGGTTATTTCTAGCTGTGTGACTAGAGACAGGTTATGAAGCTTCTCTGACCTGACTCAGGCCTCCTTTGTGAGATGGGAATGATGACACTTGTAGTAATTAAATCTTCCAGAGCTGTTGTGGGGGAAACAATTTGTAAACCTTCAAGCCCTTAGAAAGATGAGCTGTTCTTGTAACCTCTGCATGTTTCACTAGTCATCAAATACCATTAGAAGCCTCCTTCTCACTCCCCACCATTGCCTCCCCCAAGGGTAGATATACGCACACATCAGAGATCATAGATTTAGAGATGAGAAGGACCTTATAGATCATCTGGCCTCCTCCTCCCCCTTTTCTCAACCCTAAATTTATAGATAACAGGGGGGTGGGGAGTTTACAGCTCTAACTTAGAAATCTTCAAGATATTCTGAAGAGCCCAGTCGCTTGGATGGAGAGGGAAGGTCCCTAGCCTGAGAGTCAAGAGAATGTAGCTTGAAACTAAGCTATGTGACTTTAGGCACATCCCTTCCCTACTCCCAACCTCAATTTGCCTATCTGGAAAATGTGGACTTGTACTTTAAATCTCTCAAGTCCCTTAAAAGATCCTCTGGATCAGCTGCCATGACTGAAGTGTGGGCAGCTCTGGTTCCCTTTCAAAAGGATGGATCCATATCACAGCAGTCCAGGATGGAGCTATTATGGACAGCTCCTGATCTCTAGCCCTGAGCTCTAGGCTCACATGGACGTGGGAGAAAAAGGCCCTGGCTCCAGGGTCAGAGGGCAAATGCTCAAACCTACCTCTGACACTTACTACTTGTCATTATGGTCAAGTTATAGCACCTTCCTGGGTCTCAGTTTCCTCATCTGTAAAAATGAAGGAATTGGATTAGATGACTGTTGAAATCCCTAGATTTCAGATTCCATAACTTGCTGCCTACAGAACTGAATGCACCTTAAGTATCTCACACCCAACCCATCCAATGCCAAGTCTTTCCATTGGATGTCACCATTTCTGTGAGTGATGCCACCTCCCTCATCCCCCACCTCTTTGCCCTTAGGAGAAACTCTTTCCCTTCCTCACTCCTTGTATTATCTGGTCTTTTTCTCCTCCCCATCACCATCTCTCCACTGATTCCAAGCCCTCTTCGGTTCCTGACAAGTTTCTTGCCTCCACACTCATAGTGCCAACCTCTCCGTAGTGCTGCCAGATACCTGCACCGGTTAGTACCCTCTTCCTGCAGGGCTCCCCTAACACTTATCTGAGAACATTTCAAGCTCTTGTACCTCTCCCTCATTCTCTTCCCACCCTGACCAGGTCACTATCAGCTGCATCTAATAGGAACATAGGAGATGGAACGTGAAGGAATGCTTCAACTCCTCCTTTTTACCATAAAGGAAACTGAGGCAAAACAAGAGAATCCATTTGCTAGAGGTCAGATGGGTCACAGAGCTGGAGTTCAAATTCAACCTCTGACTTCAAATCCAGGGACTTTCCCACCATGTCACATTCCTCATCTCGAGCTTCTCACTTCAGTAAAGGGAGAATTCAGAAGCAGCTGAGGGTACCATAGTACCGAGAAGTCTAGACCTGGGTAAATAGCCGAGTTGTGACTCAGAGACCCTACCAAGTGGGACGGATCCAGACCAAGCACTCATATGCTGACACCTAGACACTCACACAAGCACACGTATGCTCACGTATGCACACATGTAATCATGACAAAGCACATAGATCCATGTGTTCCCATACTTACACACACATGCCCACAGAGATGAAGGAAGTGTCATAGTCACTGATGAGTTCCTGGGTTACTGTTCGAAGGTTGTGACTTTGAAACAAACCCTTAATTTGGGTTTTATTCTGATTTCCCTCCAATCTCTAGAAAAGCAACACTTCTTACTCCCACAGCAAATGAGCCATCAGAGTTGGGGGCACTTGCCCTTCTTTTCTTCCTCCACTGTCAAAGCCATTCATGCCCTCTTCAGGAGTTGGGCATCTGTGTCTGCATCAGGGTGGGGATTTCCTCCACCTATGAGGATGTCAGCTTCTCTCTTACTTAGTAAGAGCCTTGCAGAGTTGTTTTGACTGAAGCATTTCATGTCCCAGCTGATGTTAGTGAGACTGGTCCCAAGACAGAATGTATGCCGTCTTCCCCTACTCCTCTTCAAACCATCCTCAAAGTCTTTTAAGCCATGACTCATGGCTCTCAAGGACTGTAGTGGCCAGGCACAAGCCCCAGTAGGGGCTGCCAAACTGGAGGGGGGCAGGGGCTTTATTTCAAGAAAAGTCACTTCACCCTCCCTGGACCCTCCTCTGCCCAAGGAGGGGATTTCATCAGATAACCTCTGGGGTCCCTGCTTGCTCTCTAGAGCCCAGATGATCTCTTCACCTCAATGGGTCTCAGTTTCCTCCACTGTGCAATCAGGGGGCTGTCCTCAACCTCAGAAATGACCCCTTCTAGCTTGAGATCTAGAGTCTAAAATTCTATGACACAAGCAGGCAGGACCCACTGTTGATTCCACTGAATCCTGGGCCTGGTAGAGCCTTGCTTGTCCAACAAGGAGGGTCATAGGCACACATCAAGTTCATACAGAAGTTGCTGACACAAAGGACTCTGGAGGTCATTTGGCTCACAGACTCTCTAGTCAAATGCAGCTCACAACACGAAGGTCTCCCCACGCCAAAGGTGTACTGAGAAGGCATCTAGAACATGACCACAAAAGGAGGGGCTGAACCTGGAAGGGAACTCTGAGACTCTAACCTCTTCATTTCATTAAGACCCAAGCAGGGTCACCTGAGTAATACCTGCCAGAGCTGAGATTGGAACCCAGGTCTTTTCATTCTGGAGCCAATACTCTAGCAAGAACCCTGCAGGCTGAGAAAGGATGGCTACTTGCAGTCTGTGTCATGGGAGGGAGTGGCCACATCCTGGAGATTGGAGATGACGCTATTGTTGAAGTCCAGTTACCTTGTTCAGTTGATGTATATCATTAACTTGAGAGCACTTTGGGGAGGTAGAGGCCCTGCCTCCTCCAAGCTTACTTTCTGAGTCCTTGGAGAGCACTCACATGTGGACTTTATGGTCATAGGGCTGACCAGGAGGCCCTCCTCTCCTCTAGGTTAAAAGTTCTGGCCCTTCAACAGCTCTTCTCCCCCGCCCCAAGCCTCCAATAAAGGTGCAATAGTCAAGAATCTCAGAGTGCAATAGTCAAGAATCACATAGATTCCTTAGTGAAGAGTAAGGACTCCAGGGAGAAGTTTAGAGTGGAATTTAAAGCTCAGAAATAAAATTAAAATTAAAAAACGAGATTAAGGGGGATTTTCTTTGGTTCTTGAGGTCTAGGCAGAGGTCCAGGCCCAGACTTTACTCTCATGCAGACAGGATTCCTTGTTTGACACGAACATGTAAGAACACCCCCTCAGTCAGCTGAGAGATCCTAGCCTAAGCTAGGATTAAACTATTGCCACAGGTGTCCGAGAGAGGAGTTAGTCATCGGGAGGACAGAAGGAACTCTTGCTCATGAAAGTGGAGCCCCGGGTACTCTGGAAATCTCATGTCATAATGACACCCAGAGCATGCTATGGTGGACCGAGAACTAAAGATGCTTGCCAACCCAAAAATGCTGAGTCAAGAACTGGCTGCTTTGAAAGAGGGAGATTGAAAGTATTTAGCAATTCCAATGAGAAGGAAAAGGGGAAGGTACCTATGTAGATCCACAGGGCGCTCAACAACAAGAGAGAGTTTTAAAATATACATGCAGACAATGGAAGAAAATGGAGGATGCTAATCAAACTAAGGGAGAAGAGAAACCAAGGAAAATATTTAAATATGAAAAACAAACAGCAGAATGATACAAACAGGAGAGGTTCAGAAAGACAAATTCAGAAGAATTAGGGGTTAACAAGAAATGCTGAAGGCCCCCAAAAGAGATTGGTTATCTACATTGGGGAAAGAGGAGGCCAAAGGATAAGCAGCACGGGTGCTCCAAAGGGGAGGGGTGGTGATAACTGACAACAAAGAGAAAGAAGAGAGGCTCCCTCGTGTGAACAGCCCTTCACTGGAAGGGCACAATAAAGATGGTTGCTGTCCTTTGTCTTCGAAGAGGACCAAAGTGACATCACCGTTGTAAAGTGAAGTTCCAGCGTGTCCGACTGTGACTGACCAGACCAACATGAGCTCGGAATGCTCTACCACAGCTCAGGCACGGATAGTCCGTTTGAAGATTTGGGGTGGATATTCCAAATTTGCACATCCTACATTTACTTTGTTCTGTCTCAATTCTGCTTTGCTCATACAACACAGCAGCCTTTCTGATGTGGGCATGCCATGCTGAGTGGTCCTGTGCCAGTGTCTCTCATGTCCCACAATCAAATCTAATGTTCTTCAGAGAGATCTTGAGAGTGTCCTTGTGTCACTTCTTCTGACCATCATGTGATCGCCTGCCCCATGTGAGTTCTCCATAAAATAGTCTTTTTGGCAAACATACATTTTGCATTAGAACAACGTGGCCAGTCCCTCATAATTGCACTCTCTGAAGCATTGTTTGAATACTTGGCAGTTCAGCTTGAGCAAGGACTTCAGTGTCTGGTACCTTACTCTGCCAGGTGATCCTCAAAATCACAGTTCAAATGGAAGCAATTCAGTTTCCTGGCATGGCGCTGGTAGACTGTCCATGTTTCACAAGCATATAACAATGAGGTCAACATAGTGGCTCTGTAGACCTTCAATTTGGTAGTCAGTCTAATACCTCTTCTCTCCCAAATCTTTCTTCGGAGCCTCCCAAATGCTGAGTTAGCTCTGACAATGCATGCATCAACCCCATTGTCATTGTGTACATCCCTAGAAAGTACACGACCAAGGTAAGTGAACTTATCCACAGCATTCAAAACTTCTCCATTTGTTGTCATTGATGGTTCCATGTATGGATGGGGTGGTGGGCAGAGAATTGGTGCCCAAGACAAGTAGAGAAAGGCTGAGATAATCCCTGACTGCCCTGAAGAGTGGAGTCACTAGACTCAGACAAAATACATCCAAAGATACTGAACAAACTGCTGAATGTGATTCAAAGGGCATGCCTTACAGGCGAGTATTACTGGACTTGTTCATTTTTCAGTCATGTCCAACTCTTCATGAGCTGGAGAAGGACATGGCAGACCACTTCAGATAGAAAATTCCCAAAGAGGTCACAGTTACATGTGACTGAGCAATAGCACGTGGGCTGTCTCGGGAGGTGGCTGACTTCTTTTCACTCGAGGTCTTCAAGGAAATGTTGTATGACCATTCACCTATGTCACAGATGGCATGCTCATTCGGGTGTGTGTTAAGCTAGATGCCTCTGTGACCCCTCCCCACTGTGAGAGCCTATGGATGAATGAATGAAGGAATTGATGGATAGATGGATGGATGAATAAATGAATGAATGAATGAGTAAATGGATGGATAGATGGATGGATGAACGAATGAAAAACAAGATCTGAGGTGTTAGCTGAAAGGAAATATATTAAAATTGACTGCTCCCAAAGTTAGTGAAACCTTGATGTGCCAGTGTCAAAGCAAGTACATAACAAATAGTGACAAGTATATAAATACAAAGTTGGTTGTTGTTGTTGTTGTGTTGGTCCTTCATTTTCAAAGAGGACCATGACATCAGAGAAAGGATGACATGACTTGCCCTGGACTTTACTTTCAGTGAGGGAGGGCTGTACAAGATCACAAACCTCACTTTCTCTTCCTGAGCCAACTGGGTCCAGTGGCCAGATATTAAGCATTTATGAAGCACTTACCATTCACCAAGCTCTGTGACAAACATTGAGATTAGTGGAGGCCATGGTCATGCTCAGTTCTATCCTTTTCACATGCCATCTGGAACATGACAGCTCTGAGCACCAGATTTCAGGAAGGATGTTAACAAGTGGGACCATGCTCATTGGATTGAGTCAGTCGGTTGGTCTACAAACATTTATTAAGCACCTACTGTGTGTCAACTCTATGCTGAGTGCTGGGGATACAAAGAAAGGCAATGAAATGCAGATGGCAAGTTGATGGGGAACCACAGTTCATGGAAGGATGAGTTAAGGACATTTGGGAAAGAAAGGGACCATCCAAGCAGCCTGCAAGCACATAAGGGACTGTCACATGGAGAATAGATTAGATTTGGTTGGTTTAATGCCCAAAACAGAGCTAGGCAGGATGGATGAAGTTAAAGCCATCTGGGAGTCCAGCTAGCCCAAACCCTGTCGTTTTACTGACAAAAAATTTAAAAACAATCTAGATCTCTGCCTAGGTGTCTCTCTGACACTTTTAACTAGGCACACACAAAATATCGGTTGAGACCTTCCCCCTTCCAGCTGCTCTTCCCTCACTAAAGGCACCACCTTTCTCCCAGCATGTGGGAAAACATACAAACGCATCTAGACACGCACACGTAGAGGTGGTCACGTAGCAAGGTGGTCCAGGGAATAGAATGCTGCTTTTAGAGTCAGGAAAGCACGAGTTCAGTCCCTAACCCAGCCACTTAGCTCTATAACCCTTGGCAAGTCATTTCACTTCTGCCTTTCTCAGTTTCTTCAACTGTAAAATGGAAATAATAATGCAGCATTTCCCTCCTATGGTGGTTGTGAGAATTAAACGGGGTGATACATGTAAACTATTTTGCCAGCCCGAAAGCTCTCTGCAAATATTTGCTGTCATTATATTATGTCACTTTTCCTCATCCAGAGCCTCCCCTGACTCCTGTTTACCACTAGGATAAAAGACAAACTCCTGTATGATTAAACCCAGCCTACATTAGAATAAATGAATGAAAAAACATTTATTAACTGTTTACTGTGTGCCAAGAACCAGAGAAACAAATATAAAGAACAAAACCATTCCCTGTAGCCATGGAACTTACCTTCTAATGGAAGAAACAACACACAAAAGGGAATGGCAGCCCACTTTGAGCCTGAAATTGTAAATTGACACAACCCGTCCAGGGACAGTGACTAGGTTGATTTCATTCTGGTTCATAATTTGGTTCCAGATTTTCAGTGGTTATGAAGTATGGAGTAGTAGCCTACCTGTTTGGAGAGGAAAGAGGCAAGACTATAGAGGAGATGGCCACCAGAGTTGGGAGTGCACTGAAGGATGGCTGGAGCATTTCTGAAATAGTGATCCTGTAAGACAATCACCAATCAGGAGATCAAGCACTAGAGCACAAGGTTCTGCAGAGTGGAAAGGCAGCCAGAAAGGCTAAGGGGGACAGAACTGGGTCATTGCCTATATTCTGCATTCCATTTCAGCCAAATTGGATGGCTAGCCTTTTCCCAGACAGACTGTCGTAGTCCTCCTCTACACATTTGTTCAGGTCATCTTCTAAGCCTGGAACACTCTCTCTACTGAGAAAAATCCTTTTTCCCAGCACCCCTTCAGGTGACATCTCCCTTCCTGGGTACCCCCACCCCATTTGAAAGTGATCTCTCTCTTCAAATTTTGTCTGTAGCACTTTATCTGTACTTCTTCATTACACTTCTCATATACATATCATATGTATTCCTGTAGGTGTCAGTCCTGGAGAGCTTGCCTCATCATCCTAAAACATTCAAAATACCAGTGCAGGGTCAACAGCCCATGCCACTAGGCCACAAAGATTTAATCAAAGACTCAAAGAGAGAAACTTTGGTCATCTCCAGGAATCTTCACAGACATTCCATTCAAGGGGATACTTGAACATATTCTTTCACTGCCCTTCAAGCACTCTATGCTGCAGCCAGAATGGACTGCTTATTGTTGCTTGCCCTCCTCCTACCCTCTCCTGTCTTTGTACATTTACCCAGGCTGTACCCCATGCCTAGAACACCATCCCTCATCCTTTCCTGCTCATCCTTCACTACTCAAGATCCCTTCCTCCTTTGAGGATTGTCCCAGGGACCAGCTCTTCTTTGAATACGGCCTGTCTCCCCCTTCAACTTTTCCTACAGCGCTTTGCCTCACAGCTCCTTCATCCCCACTCCCACATTCCCCCACCCCAGCTGTGACTACTTTGGTTTTTCCCTGTATCCCCAGTGCTGTGGCCACTGCCTCTCCTTCAGTAGGAGTTCATCAGTACTCATGGATTCCACCTGACTGTGGCCAAGCTGCTTTCTCATGGCTTGGGCTCTGAGTGGAGGTGAGCAGCCAAGGCTCAAAGAAGCCAGGTGGACCAAGCCTGGGAGCCCTCAGCTCAGCGTCAGGCTCTGCCCACCTCTGGTCTGCTCCCAGCCAGGGGGTGATTGAAGTGACCGAGGGGCTTAAGGAGTTTAACCTTTAGAGCAGCCTAAAAGCATTCCATCCCCCGAAGCACATCACAGGACCCTGAAGGGCACGCCCAGCTCCCAGGGAGACACATCTGATTTCCAGCCTGAAGTCACTGATGTCTCAACTTTAAGAGATTCTGGGAAATGGCAAGTAACCTGTCTAAAAGCTGGAGGCAGATTAGCAGGTCATTAAGAGGATGCCCAAGTGCCAGTTGCTTGAAGCCCCTTGATCTCAGCCTGTAAAAAACCCTCTCAAGATGGGGGACTGCTCTTTGATTGCGGTCCATGCCGCCCCCTTTCTCTCTGCATTTCATTAGGGAGTTCAGCCTCTGGCCATGTGAAAAGCCCCTCCACCTCAGCCCTGGCTCTTGGGCATCTGCATCCAAGGCATCCACAGGGCTCTCCAGATCCCTCAGGAAGGCACTCATTAGAGACCAAGGTCATGGCTGCATGGGGCTCCCTCCTGGGGTTACTTACCAGCCTGAGTTTTTATCATTCCAGCCTGACATAATACCACATTGACACACACCAGAGTTCTTCCTTGGTGGATTCAAACCTTGCACCACTGCCTACAAAGCCCGTTTTGTCCTCTGCTGTTTTGACTAGGTTTATGGAACCATGCCATGGTGGAGGAAGACTGTGGGATGCTCAAAAAACATAGTAGATCTGCTATGGGCACATATGGAATCATAACATCCTAGGGTTGAGAGTTGAAAGAATCCTAAAAAATGCCCAGTTCATTTGACAAATGAGGAAACTGAGGCCCAGGGAAGTTAAAGGACTTGCCCAAGGTTGCCCAGCCAGTCAGAAGCAGAGCTGGGATCAGAACCCTGGCATCAAAGAAGCAAAGTCCATGGTACTTCTTCCACTTCAGGCCGCAGTCCATGCCCAGGGGCATGACAAGGAACTGGCATTGACAAACATTAGGGGCCGGAGACATCCCTCAGGAGAGGTTTAGAAGTGATGAACCAGGAGTCCTGGTGCATGATGGTCCAAAGAGTCTTTGGTAATTTTATGTTGATAGATACAAATGACATGCAGAGACATTACCTTAACGGTCAAGATCCTGCCTCTGGGCATTAGCTGGATATCCACAAGCAAATGGCTTCCCTTCCCTGGGCTCCAGTTTCCTTCTCTGTAAATTGAGGGTCTTGCGCTCTCTGACCTCTAAGGTCTCTTCCAGCTCTACACCGATGACCCTAAGAGCTAAGTCAGTTGGGACAATGTGGAGGTCATGTTTCCTTGCCTTGGTACCACAATAAATTGAAGTAAGTTCTTATTCAGGCTTACTGGGCAGAGCAGGTGACTCAGCGTCTAGGCCAATGGCGCCCAGGGTCTAGTTGATCCAACCAGGAAAGAAAGCTTTCCAGTCGTTATGCGTCTGATGATGGGTCATGTATTTGTTGGTTGAAGACCAGCCCAGAGCAGTTCAGAAGAGCTTCTCATGACGCTGGCCATGAAATCATGGAGGAATCTCCAGACTCGGCCAAGGACCAGCACTGGGCCAAGCCAAAGATCCTAGAAGTGGCGATTGGTTGAAGGAGGTGTGTCGTCAAATGAATGGAAGATTTTCCAAGCCCTTATCAAGTGCCAGGCCTGTGCTCAGTTCTAATGATGTAAATACAGAAGTAAGATGATGTCTGCTCATAAGAACCTTACCTTCTTTAGACAGTATGTGTATGTATGTGTGTATTATGTGTGTATACCTCTGTATGTATATATATATATATATATGTCAGATTAACATAGACATGTAAATGTGACATAGAAGAGTGTACTTGGAATAATTTCAAAGAGAATAATTAGAAATCCATAAAAAGCAATTCAAAGCAAACTTCGGGAGCAACCACTGGAAGCTGGGCTGGCAAGGAAAGGCTCATGTAAAAGGTGATGCTGAGCTGTGTCTGTGTAGAAGAGAGGGACTGAATGACTTGGAGGTAAGAAGGCAGAATATGCAAAGTCTCTGGACAAGACTGTGCCAAATAGGACAGGGCAGAGGCAGAACTGCATCCGCGTGGCAAGAACATAGACTTAGAGCTGTCCATGAGTCGATCAGCAAGCAGCTCCTGTCCTCAGAAAGCTTGGTTTCTGCCATGCTGCCCAGATCTGGTCTACATAAGATAGTGCTCTTTAATTAAATCATCAGATGTCATCTTGAACGGTATGAGCGCTATACCCCTGAACTAACACTGCAGTAACCTGATCGGTAACACCAGGGTTGTACTCACCAGAGCAGCTTCATTCAGTGTCTCACCTTGGACATGCTTAGACATTAGTCACATCTCTTCCCTCCCCAGCAGCATGCGGATGGTTGTGTGCCCAGCTCCCCTGGCCACCTCTGCCTGCTAGGATATCCATATCAAACCTTAAAGGAAGTTAGTTTTAAAATTCATGCCAAACAGGGAATTCCAAACGCATAAGATCCCACCTCTGGAGCTGTCAAGGATCTCAGAGTGTAGATGGGTCAACCGCCACACTTTACAAACAATAAAATGAAGGGCCAGAAAGGAAAGTGAATTGTCCATGGTCACAGAGATCATAAGTGACCAATGCAGGATTTGAACCCAGGTCCCCCAAAAGCAAAGGTGGTGTCCTCCGCTGCATCATAACACCTCCTTCAGATGTGGTTACATAGCCTCTTTCAATGTCTCCAGGCCAATCACAGAGGGGCTCTGTTCTTGCAGATGGTATCAAGATGGAAAGGCTTCTGGGATAGCCCAGAGACTGGGATTGGGGAAGGGGTATGGCTGTGATCCAGAGGAGGCTCAGCACCAGGGACAGAACTGCAGCATCTCCACAAGACTTCCTCCTGAGGTCCAGAGATCCCTGACCTGCACCAGTGCAGGGCTGAACCCACATCCAGGCAATGCATGGACTGCTAAGAACAGATGGACCATGATGACCATAGACATTGACATGTATACGTATGTAACATGGCCTATGTAATAAAGTTCATATGACCCTCTGGATTTGGGTGTTGCCTTCCCTTCAAGGTGTGATTGTGGGGGGAAAACAACCTGTGTGGATGGTTGCCTGCTCCTCCAAAAGAAGTCTGACAGGAAAGTGAATTATTTTCTCAAGGATTAAGATTTCAGACCAAGCAGAAGTCATTGTGGGTCCCTTAAAAATCTTGTTTTTGCCACAAGACTTTTTTACGGTGAACCATGGCAGAGGGTTTAAGGCAAGTGAAACTGGTTTCCTCTTGCATGTTTTATATATGGGAATATATAATAATAGATTCCTTGTTGTTGGTTGGTTGGTCATTTTCAGTCCTGTCTGACTCTCTGTTACACCATCTGCAGTTTTGTTGGCAGAAATACTTTTTCAACTCATTTTACAGGTGAGGAAACTGAGACAGACAAGGTGAAGTGACTTGCCCAGGGTCACACAGCTTGTGTATTAGGCTAGATTTGAACTCAGGTCTTCCTGATTCCAGGCCCAATGTACTATCCACTGTAGCTCCACGTAGCTGCCTGTTAGTGAAAGAAGTGTGCTCTGCAAATAAGGCTGCACCTCCTGTTAGTGACTGGAACAAGGATCACAGTGAAGAGGGGACAACTAAGACCAGGTAGCTTGGGAAATTGGCTCAGAAAGTTCACGGAAGGAGCTGCAGTTAATAAGCATTTATTAAGCACCTACTGTGAGCCAGCACCATGCTAAGTGCTAGGGATAGAAAGAAAGGCAAAAGACAGTGCCTGTCCTGAAAGAATTCATTGTCTAACTCACTCAAAGCAGAGTCGAAGTGGTCACTGATACAGCCTCGAGGAGAGAATGGAGCTGGGGGATCCAAGACACAGGAGTCTTCGGTTCAGCTCCAGCTGCCTACATTGACTTGCTGCTTGAACCCAAGCACTCTCTAGGCCTCAGTTTTCTCTTCTATAAAAAGAGATAATAACATGTTAGTCCATTCACAGGACTGTCATGACAGAGTCTTGTCAGCCTTAAAGGTTGATAAAAACGTTTTTGCCTTTAAGCCCCAGAATCAGCATCCATCAAAAAAACCTGAAGAAATCAGGTTGCTGGCCACAGGCCGTAGGGGCTGGAGGGATACCCTGAAGTAAGAGAGAGCTGGGTTCTGAGTCCTGGACAAGTCTTCTAACTCAGTAAGCAAGAATGTAAATGACAGAGGAGGGCTACTCCACATAAACAGCTTTAACCAGTTTCCTTTATGGGCCCAGACAAAAGAAAACCAACCCAATCACCAGAACTCTCAACCAACTGTAATGTTTTTGTTTTTAATTTCTTGGAAAACAGCAAGATGTAAGAAAACTGGCTGTACATCGAGATTAATCAAAAACAAGAATCCCTTCTAGGCTTTGTCTTGGAAAAAACAAGACCTACTCTCAAATCTTATCTCTGGTGCTCACCACATTTGTGACCTTGGACAAGTCCTATAACCTCCATGGAACTCCACAGCCTTTGTAAAAATGGCAAGGCTGGGCCCATTGGCCTCCAGATTCCTTCTAGCTCTAGACCAATGACTATGAGAAGGTGTGCCAAGAACACTGATTTGACCCTGGCTCTGAGATAAGCTCCCCGTGGGATGCTGGGCAAGCTCTTACCCTCTCTGAGACTCAATTTCCTCCTTTATAAAAGGAGAGGATCCAACCAGATCAGTGGTTCCCAAACTCTTAGGACACAATGGCTCCATGTGGAAGTGGAAAGACTCAAGGATCATCACAGTGTAACAGCTATACTCTTAGTATCAGAACATTAAGAAATAAAAATCTGAAAACAAAGAGTCCCCTCTGATCTTGGGAACAATTTTAGACATATTTCTACTTGTTTGTCACAAAAAAACATCTCTACTCATCTGAAGAAGCAGCAGTGCCCATTTCTGTGAGATCCTAGATCTATTCAGTCAACTGAAGCTGGTTCTGCTCAGGAATTCTACAGTCAAACTCCAATAAGATAGTGTTTACAAAATGATGAGCACTGTGCCTGGCACACAAAAGCCACTGTGTAAATGCTACTATCATAATCGTTGTTATCTCAGTACCCAATCAAGGGTGAAGACCAACATTGATGCACAACCCCCAGGCAATCATGCTGAGACCCCACCCCTTACCTCCCTTTGAGGGTCCTTAGCTCACAGGCTGTGAACCTCTGGATAGATGATGTCCCAGGCCCCATGGATACTTCATCACTACCACCCTAAATTAATGACATTCCCTGGACTGAACCTTCAAGGGAAAAAATGGAAAGGTGTGTTTCAGCCAGATTTGGAACTCTGAGGCTTGACATCAGGAAAGCTTTCTGTCCAATGTCATTTGACCAGACCATTAACCTGAACTCGACAGCCTCATTCCCCTTCCCCATTGCTTCCATCCCCAGTTCAAGCACAGCATTTTGTATAAGTTGTTTCAATCTGGAAGCCAAAGATATAGGGCTCCATAGGGCTCTGTACCTTCATCATATCCTCAGGGTTTATGATTTCTGAGATGTTTACAGAGATTGCAGAGGGAGCAACCACTGGCTTTAGAGTCCAAATACTGCAGATGGAATCTCCCCTCTAACACTCCCAATCTCTATAACCTCAAGCACGTGACCTAAGTACTCTGGGTGCTCAGATTCTGACTCCAGGGACAGCTCCTTCCACTGTACAACCTCTGATGGGTCTACCTTGATGGAATACTTGTCTTGGATGGCAATGGTGCCTGGATCACATCACTCATGAGACTGTCTACAAAGATACGACCTGTGTCGGTGGAGGCACATTCACCAGGGAAGGAATATGATGATAACCAGCCCAAGGACTGGGCTCATGATTAATCAGAGAAATTAACACCTTTTTTACCTTGCCAACTTGTGAGTGTCCCAATGGGCCAGTGTCCCACAAGAAAGAAGTTCCCTGCACACCGTGAATCTCTGTCCATCTGCCATTAGAACTCAATCAATGTCCCAATTCGTCTCCAGAGTGGTCCATTCACAGAGTAGTCATTTCTAGTGTGGTCCATATCCAGGCCCAAAACTCATCCTCAACACAGCTGTCCACCTGGTACCAGTGATACCAAGACATGATAAAGTGAAGCTGGCTCTCTCACAAAGAACCCTAAGGACATGCATGCCCTCTAGCCCCACATGCACATCCCGATTGTTGGAAGTTCTGCAATAGGCTGGCATAAGCACAGTGTTGGTCAGATGGAGCAGAATGGAGCCAGAACATCCTGTCCTACCCAGAGGCATGGCTTGGTACTCAAAGCAGAGCCCTGTAGAGCCACAGTGGTCTGAAATATCTTCATGTTAGGTGACAGACTGAGGAGCCCAAGAGGGGATGCAGACTGTTGGCCATGAAGCCCACACAGGGACAAAAGGACCTCTCAGAGGAGGGCCAGGGCCCCACAGAGGTCCCAGTAGCTCAGGCTGGGCTCCTGCCTGAGTGAGGGCACCCCATCTACAGCACCAGGCAGACTTCCCTTAGGATAGCTGCCCATGGCCGCTGAGGAATAGGCTGGGATAGAAGCAGGGTCAAGTTCAAACATGACTAGAGTTGAGTCATTTGACAGGTAAAGCCCCACACCCATCTCATCTTCGAAGCCTTCAAACCAGACCCAGAGAAATACCTTTATGCCTCTCCTCCAGAGACAACAAAGTTGGGGGATTGGGAGGAGGCGCATCCCTTCAGATTTAGTGCAGATGGCCCCACCTGGTGCACACAAAGGGCCAGATATCAAAAGGAACTCAAGGGCTGCTGAGTAACACCTGCACCGGAGAGCCGCCAACAAGAAGAGGCAAAAAGGGCAAACGCCCCCTCCCCCATTCTCCCTTCCCCAGCCCTCACCTTCATCCACTCCCTTCCTCCTCTCTTCAGTTTTACCTCCTTTCATCTCCCTCTCCCCACTCCATCTCCTTCTCCTCTCTCCACTTTTCTCTCTCTCCTGCTCTGCCTCTGTCTCTCCCTCTCCTCTTCTTCTCTCCTTCTTCCTCTCTCATCTCTCTGTCTTCTTACCCTTCCTCTCTTCCCTCCTTTCTCCCATTTCCTCTTTTTTTCTCTCCTTTTTTCCCTTCTCCTTCTCACCCCCTCTAAGCTCAAGCATGCACCAAATCATTCAGGGGCTACATGAGTAGATGACTTTAACCATTTCTTCTCCCAGGTTTCCCACCTCCAGAATGAGACAGAAAATCATACTGTTGATGAAGTGAAACAAAAACAAAAGCAGACACCATGGTTCCATTTTAGCCCTGGAAAAGGGAATCCCTGAAGGCTTAATGGTCCAGAATGACAAGTCATATATCAGAAGGAAGGACCCTTTTTGGCAGAAAGGGATTGGAAACTGTCTACACACACACACATACACACACTCACTCACTCACACTCTCTCACAGACACACACACACACACATTCACACATACACACACACACTCTCTCTCACGTATACAGACACACTCACACATACTCACACCTACTCTCACACCCACATACACAGTCAGCTATAACTTCCAATCAGGAAAAGGAAAAACAAACCATGGGCACCCCTTGGAAAGCATCTGTGCGTTCCACCTAATTTCCCTTGCAGTAAAAAGGGGGCCAATTGGAATAGCCCCAGAGCAGCAGTAACTACATCTTCTCTGTCCCTTGGGGCTCATCTCATCTTCTATAAAGAGTAAGAGGGTGCACTTCAGAGCGCCCAAAGAGCTCAGTTTTCTTACTTTATGGACTTATATAGTCGTTGTCCCCATTCCTCCCCCCCACCAATAGCACTGGAAATGACAATGAAAATTATTAGGAAAAAAACCTAGAAACTTACTCCTAAAAATTGCCCCATAGAATCAGAAAAGGACCAGAGTTAGGGGGAGAAAACAAGCAACTATTAAGTGCCTACAATACGCAAGACACTGGGTCAAGTGCTGTTATCTGTTTACCCTCACAATAGCCCTGAAAGGAAGATGATACCATTATTCCCATTTTATAGATGAGGCCACTGAGGCAGATAAAGGTGAAGTAATTTATCAAGGGTTGCACAATTAATGTCATCCCTGGAAGGTGTTATAAGTGCCTTATAGGAAGGGAAGAGGCAGATGATTTGAACACTAGGAATGTCTGGAATCATGGGAAGCCCTGGCCACATCCTTTAATACCAACACTGTCCTGCTGATACTAATCTAGCTATGGATCATGGTACCCAAAATTCCAGAGGATCACAACTATCATGGCAGATATAAACAAGTTACAACACGTGACCACCAAGGAATCTTGAAAGACATGGATGATGGGGGAATGAAGCAGGTTGGGTACCAGAGTGATGATGAAGGCAAGGCTGCCCCTGTGCCCACTAAATCCAGTAAGAGCCCAAAGGTGGATGCTGAAACTTTGGGTGGCTCTTCTGCAGCTGATTTTGTGATTGGCATTGATTGAATGCACAGGGTCCCCTGGACCCCTTCCTCCTCCTCTCTTCCCTCAGACTGGAAGGCACAGCACCAGACACAACAAGTGCTTTAAAATCTTCCTTTAATTGAACTGGAGTAAGAAAATAATGGAAAAGTCATGTATTCAACAGCGTAATTTCTTCCTGGTGCTATGTTTCAAAGCACACAGAGAGTAGTATTGAACTTAGAACATGTATTCCACATGTCCCTGAATGATGCCATCTTTCTTTGTACCATCCCTGGTGCTGTGGGACTCAGATGAGATTCTCAGCATGGCTCTTCCACACTGACTTTAGAAAACCTTTTTCAAAGACTAGATGCTGCTGTTTGGGGTCACAAAAGCAGGGCCAGGTGGGTTATGAGCTCTGGCAAGAACACCTAGTTTGGCCAGACAGAGATTCCTCATTATAGGGCCACCCTTTGAGGGCATTGCTGCACCAAGCCATCCTTGGCCACCCCATTTATCTCCATGGGCTTCAAAAGGCTCAAGGGGAGGAAACCCCTCCAAGGCGTTGTGAGTCTTTGTCTGTTAGATGTGGGCAGGCATAGACGTATTCTAGTGGTTGGGGGCAGATGAAAGACAAAACAGTTCTCTTTCATGCCCCTCCTCTCATCAGAGGCAGAACACTTCGGTCCACATCTGAAAAATGAGCTAAGCCAGTGAGAGCTTTTTGCAGTCCCTGGAATGTTTCCAAAGAGTTGTGAGGGGCTTTTCATTTGTCCTCCAAACAGAGCAGAAAGATCCTATATTTTGCAACTGAGGATAAGGGCAAGCTCTCTTTCCATTCCCCTTTGTCTGAGAGCACCCTTCTAACCGAGGCTTGACCTTGGGCAGGAGGTAGTTTTCAAACTGGGCTGTCCATTCCTTCGAAATAAAGACTAAGTAATAGTGCTAACAGTTGGGGGAGGGGGCAGAGGATCAAGGCTCAAACTCACTAATAGGTTTTAGTGTCTGAGCCTTCTGATAATCTGGCTTTAAGTGTCATGGGTCTTTGAGGGTGGATTCCATCTGTCCTATAAAGTTATGTATTGAAACATAATGTGTTCCTTTGATCTCCTGGGTGAAGGTTCCAAAATGGCCCCAGTAACTCCCTGGCCAGATCCCCAAGTTGTTGACAGGAAAGGTTTTAACACTTGGGAGTGTTAGTTAAGAGTCCAGTCTCCCTGTGCTGAAAGGCCCTGCCCCCTCCACCCAGCCCCAGAGAGAGCCTGGCCACACTCCCAAGATTTATGACCAAAGTAAAGCAAAGGAACCAACCCCAGGCAGCCCTGGGCCCCTGAGAGCAGGCCCTAGAGTTACTGAGGAGGAAAATAGGACAAACCACCCAGAGTCTGCAGAGCTACTCTGGGAGGAAGTGTGAGGCACATGCTTTGGTGACCAAAATGTCCCTCTAAAGTAGCATGAAAGGCAAAGTGGTCTAATGGATGGAATGCTGGACTTGGAGGCAGGAAGAGCCAGGTTCAAATCTTGCCTTAGATACTTACTAGCTGTGGGAAACTGAGGATGAGTTATGTCAGTTTTGTCTCTGCATCCCAGCATTTAACACAGTGCCCAGGATTGACTTCACTTTATCTCTCTGAGTATCAGTTTCCTTGTCATTAAAGAGAGAGTATGGGACATTTTCTTCGTACTCTGAGGTTCCTTCTGTGCCAAAAATCTATGATGCTATGATTGGTCAGGAAGGGAAAGAAAGGACTAGATTCTGAAGAAATTCAGATACTGGTGCTAGAAGGAGGCCAGACCAAGATGCTCAGAAATCAAAAGGCAGTGAGAGAGATTCCTTGGGCAGTGTGCTCCATTCTGGGAGCCCCTACTTATGATCATTGATATCCTAGAGACCCTACAGAGGAAAGCACCCAGGATGGTGAAGGGCATCGAGTCCCTGCCATATGAGGGTAAATTGAAGAAATTTGGGTTGGATATTTAATGAAAGAGAAAACTTTCAAGCATTCCTGAAGAAAAGGCCAGAGCTGAATAGAAAATTCGACTTTCAAATACAAGGCTCAACAGAAGCATGAAAATTAAACATAAAAGAAATCATAAGAGATTCAATAAGGTTAAAGTATTACATTCCCACAGGGGAAGATGGCAATTGTGACGCCTAAGAACTTGATCATCGTTAGGGTGGTTAGAAGCAATACATAGGTAGAGCTGACTGCATGGGTGTGAATTGACTATGGGGATGGGATATCTAAGAAAATAAAAGTAAGGGGTGAGAAAGAAAGGTGCACTTGGAAAAGGGGAGGTAAAATGGAGTAAATCTCACATAAAAGAGGCACGAAAGAGCATTTACAGTTAAGGGGAACATGGGAGTGGGATTATTGGTGGGCAACACTTGAACCTTACTCTCATCAGAATTGGCTCAAAGAGAAATACCATACAACACTTAGGTGGATATAGAAATCTATATTTCCCTACAAGGAAGTCGGAGAGGAGGGGGTAAGAGAGGAAGGGAGATGATAGAAAGGAGTGTAGATTGGGTGAAGTGAGGGTCAGAAAAAAAAAACATTTGAGGAGGGACTGGGTAAAAGGAGAGTGAGAGAAAGACAAAAAAAAAGAAAAAAGTCAGAAGGAGGGAAATGCTTGGTTAGCATTACTGTGAATGAGAATGGAATGAACTTATCCATAAAGCAGATGCAGATAAGCAGAGTGGATTACATGATTTAGACATAACAGGTGATGCCATAAGTGAATTAGGGGAGCATAGAATAGTTTATCTGTGAAATCTGTGGTTAAGGGAAGAATCTATGGACCAGACGAGAGATAGAGAGCATTATAGCACATAAAATGGATCATTTTGATTAGATTATATTAAAAAGATTTTGCACAAACAAAATCAGTCTGACTAAAATTAGAAGGAAAGCAAAAAACTAGGAGGGAGGGGTGAATTTAGAGCAAATTTCTCTGATAAATATATGGAGAACTGAGTCAAATATATAAGAATACAAATTATTCTCCAATGGAGAAAATTGCCAAAGGATATGAACAGGTAGTTTTCTGATGAAGAAATAAAAGCTATCTATAGTTATATAAAAATGCTCTAAACTATTATTGATTAAAGAAATGCATATTAAAACAATTCTGAGTTACCATCTCACACTTACCAGATTGACTAATATGACAAAAGGAAAATGACAAATGTTGGAGAGGATGTGGGAAAAGAAGAACATAATACACTATTGGTGGAATTGTGAACTGATCCAACATTCTGAAGAACAATTTAGAACTTTGTTCAAAAAGGTATAAATTGTGCATAGCCTTGATCTAGCACTACCACTACTAGGTGTGTACCCCAAAGAGATCAAATAATATTGACCTATCTGGACAAAAATATTTATAGCAACTCTTTTTGTGGTGGCAAAGAACTGGGAATTGAAGGGATGCCCATCGATTGGGGAATGACTGAACAAGTAGTGTTATATGTTAGATAGTGTTGTATAGTGTTATATGATTGTGATGGAATACTACTATGCTATAAGAAATAATGAACAGGATGTTTTCAGAAAACCCGAAAAGACTTATATAAACTGATCCAAAATGAAGTAAGAAGGAGAACAGCAATGTTATATGATGATGGATTGTGAATGATTTAACTATGCTCACTAATACAAAGATTTAAGATAATGCCAGAGGACTTACGATGAAAAACGCTATCTACCTCCAGAGAAAGAACAGATGGAGTCTGAATGCAGGTCATAACATACAGGTTTTTAGCCTGTGTTTTCTTTCACGACATGAGTGATATGGAATTATATTTTACATGACTGAACATGAAAACCTTGTATCAAATTGCTTGCCTCTTCAATGAAGGGTGAGGGGAGAGAGTCTGGAACTCAGAGTGTTTTAAAATGGAATGTAAAGATTTGTTTTTAAATGTAATTTGGAAAAAATAAAATATTTTGTAAAAATATTAAGAAATGAAATTCTCCAAATCTAAAAAAAAGCATCAGTTCATGCTAATCTGCTCAGGTTTCTCTAAATTCTTTATATATGAAGTTGTTGTATTCCAGTTTGTACCATTATTTCTCAATTGTTTAGCATAGATTTTGTTTCAAGATTTTATCACAATTACTGCTGCAATGACTGTTTCCATGCTGTTGGTTCTTTGCTGTTTTCTTGACCTCCCTAAGGAATAATTCCAGTCACCAAGTGAAAGGGTATGAACATTTAGTAACTTGTCTTGAATCGCTGTAAATTGTTTTCCATGATGATTGGCCCATTTCACATCCTCTACAGAGGGGATTCTGCCTTCTTTAACTTTCAATTCTGCCTTCTAACATTTAATTCCCACCATCTTTGACTATTTGTCAAATAGTTGATAATTTTTTAAACCCGAATTTTGTTGATTGTAAGTGATCTTAACACTGTGTTATATGGTTGATGGTAGTTTATGACAAGTGTGCTTTTATCCTTTGATCACATGATTTTTGGATAATGACTCCTAGTCTTAAGAGTTCTGTATCAATGGCCTATAGATACTGTATATGGGACTTTTAATTAGAGATATTTGAAAAGGTTGTTTTGTCAACATATATCTTTTTTTTCCTAATTGTAGTTGCACCAATTTTTTGTGCAACACTTGGAATTTCACAGAATCAATTTCATCTTTTAAAGTCTCCTCTCTCCCTTGCCTAGTTACAAATTCTTCCCATATTCATACTTGTAAAAAATATAACCTTCTTCCAATTTTCTTTTAGTGTGACTTTTTTAACACTCTGATTACTTATTCTTTTGAAACTTATTGTGGTTTATAGTATAAGATATAACCAAGGGACATTCTGTGATATAGTAATGAAGGAGGAATTCATTTCAGCATGGGGCAGACTGTGTGAAGCATAGAGAGGGAGAATGAATATTGTGTGTTAGGAAATGCAAAAAGGCTGACCAAAGTGTGTGAAGGGAAATAAATGTGAAAACCTGGAAAGAAAAGCTGTAACCAGATTGAGAAGTGCTTTAACTATGAAAAGAATGTATATTTAATCTGAGAACAATTGAGGAGCCATTGAGGTTTATTGAGAAAGGGAGTAAAATAGTCAGCCTTATGCTCTTTGGCAACTGTAGGGAGAAGCAATGGAGACATGACTTGAGTCATAGGGACCAACTAGAAGCTATTGCAATAGTCTAGGGAAGAAGTGATGAGAGCTTGAGCTAGGATGGTGGCTATGTGAATAGAGAGTAGAGTCATATGCTCAAAATTAAAGGAAGAAGAGGAGAGCAAGGAAAAGAGAGAAGAGGGGGAGAAGGAGATGAAGAGAGGAGAGAGGGGAATGGAGGGGAGGGAAGAAGGGAAGGGAAGGGAAGGGAAGGGAAGGGAAGGGAAGAGAAGAGAAGAGAAGAGAAGAGAAGAGAAGAGAAGAGAAGGAAAGAGAGGAGAAGGGAAGAGAAGAGAGGAGAAGAGGAGAAAGGAGAAGAGAAGAGAGGAGAAGGGAAGAGAGGAGAGGGGAAGAGAGGAGAGGGGAAGAGAGGAGAGGACAGGAGAGGACAGGAGAGGAGAGAAGGACCAAGAACATAGGCACACATTATACCTATATTATGGGGTAGAATATGGATGATAACAAAACAAAATACCCTAAAAAGGAGTGGTCAAACAGGTAGAAGGTGACCCAGGAGGGAGCAATATTGAGAATACACAGAAAAGAGAGTCCAGGAGAAGAGGGAGCCAAGATTGTGCTACAGAGAAGTCAAGAAGCATGGAGCTTGATCCTATCTAACAAACAAGAGATCACTGGTAAATGTAAAGAAGCCATTTCAGGTCAGTGCTGAGGTCAGAAGTTGAATGACAAAGGCCAGAGGAGTTACTGAAAGGCAAAGTTTGGGCATAGAGCTTAGAGACTGTCGGGCTCTCCCTCTAGGAACTTGGCAGTGTAATAGAGAAGACATATAGGACAAATCTCTGATCCAGGTGTGTTCTGTGCTTTGGGTCACCAATGAGTCATATTCCTTGGAGATTGTGGTGTTCCCTTGTTTGCTAACACTCAGCATCACCAGGAAAATATTTGTGCAGAAAATATGTCTGCCGTGGGAGGGGGTTGGGGGAGGTGAGGAGGGAGAGCTTTGAATTGCAACCTCAGTTTCCTCTGCTAGAAAATAAGCAGAACACCCCAAACCCTCTCTCATTCTGGTTTAAAGGATGAAAAGAGAACTACAGAATAAAAGCCTTTTATAAAGAGCTCAGAGTTCCCGGTAAATCACTTTGGAGTCCCAGGTGCAGACCTGCTGATGACTAAAACAAAACAGGGTCTCTGCACGCCCAGGCCCATTGCAGATTTTCACTCCAGGCCTTAGTTATCTGGAGATGGAACTTCCTATGTCTCGGGTCAGTGCCAGGTCAAATGAAGGATTTGTTTTGGGAATCAAAGTGTGATCCATGAATGGCTCATTTTGATTTTGTGCAGAATTTTCAAAAAAAGAGAGAGAGGAATGAAGGAAGAAATGAAGGAAGGAAGGAAGGAAGGAAGGAAGGAAGGAAGGAAGGAAGGAAGGAAGGAAGGAAGGAAGGAAGGAAAGGTATCTTTTTAGGCTTGAAAAGTCCTCCTTGGGCCAGAGGGAGAGGGTGAGGTCTCTCCTTCTTCCCTAAGCAGGTAGCTTAGATTATCCATAAAGCATAAATCATTCTAGTTTGAGATTCTTTTAATAATTTGTCTGAGGTTTACAAGTGAGACATATTCTCAACTAGGTTAAACTTTGTTGGGGGAAGGGGCACATGGGAATGACCTCCCTTCTATACAATGTTCTATGTGGTATCTAAAGCTGCTCACCTCTTCCTGCCTTTCTAGCCTCCTTCCACTTTGCCGCAGTCCACAGCACTGACCTTGGTACTGGTCCTTTCACAGCGCCCTCCATCCCACTGACTGCAGCTGCCCTCCATCCCTGGAAAAATCTCCCTCCCACCTGCTGACTTCCCTGAGTCGCTTCAAGACTCAGTGAGGTGACTTTCCTGGTCTCCCTCACCCCGACTGCTAGATATTTCTCTCTGAAGTTACCTTCTATCTGTACCTATCTCATAAGTTCATCATGGCTGACAGAGTATTTGACTCCCATGGCATTCCCAGTGCTTACCATACACTTGGCATACAGTAAACCCTCGATTAATACTTTTTGACTGGTGATGGGCACACTCCTGCTCTTGCCATCACCCATATGTTTCACAAGCTCTGGAATGCTTTTTATTCAGTTAGAATATTTCCTTTATTCAATTAGAGTCTTTCAACATTCCATCTTGCCCTGTCCACTCGAGTCTGGTCTTTTGTCTGTTTGTGGCAATACAACGTCATTGCTCTCTCTTTGATTAAGGTTAGGCCTAAGGCCAGTCTCAGGAGGACCCCAGGCCTGTCTGGTTTCCAATCTCATCATTGCACTGAAAGTCCTTTCTCCAAAATCACCTCAGATCTCTTCACTGACAAATTCAAGCCTTTTCTCAATCATCAAGGTTCTTTCACTCTCTCTAACACTATTGATCACCGTCTTCTCCTGGATACTCCCTCCTCTCTATGTTTTGATGGCACTGGTTCTCCGATCTACCTGATCATCCCTTCTTAGCATCCTTTTCTGGTCCTTCCTCCATGTAATTCTCACTAATCACAGATGTCTCCCCCAAGACTCTGCCTTAGGTCCTTTTTCCTTTTACTTGTATATTATCCCAATTGGTGCCCCATCAGCTTCCATTGGTGCATCTCTGTGCATGCAATTCCTTGAGCTACAGATTCATCCCTAGTCTCCCTCTTGGGCGCCCAGACTGTATCCCAAACTGGATGTCCAAGAGGCTTCTTAAACTCAACATGTCCAAAACCAAAACTTTCCGAGTTTTCCTCTTCTCATAAAGGGTATCATGATCCCTCTTCTGTGCCTGGAAGTGCTTAGTAACTGCTCATTGATTGACTGGCTTATATGAAAAAAAGTACCTTTTCTCCTTGCCAAGGTCAACCCCTCTGCACGTAACCTGGCTCCTATTCCCTCCCATCTTCTCTAACAGATTCCTCCCAGTATTAACTCCACTCCATCTTCAATCCTTCTCTATCTAGTGATTCTTTCCTTGCTACCAACACACATACCCATCAAAAAAAGCCTTCCCATTAACTCAAATATAGTTTTCCCATGAGGACATCACATCTCTTAAATCTTCTCCAATGGTTTAAGAAGAAAATGATACCTTCTCAGCTATCTAATTGAGACCACTCTTTTGACACTCTCACTTCACAAACTTTCTTCTTTTGAAGTTCATGTTATACACTCATACCACCTCTTCCTAATATTCAAAGGCATCTCAAGAAGATACTGTCATTCCTCAATAATCAAAACTTGGTTCATGCTCTCATCCTCTTCTATCTGCCTTGGGGAGCTAAATGGTCATATTGATAGCCATTCTACGTCCCTGACTCCCCAGTTCCGTCCAAGTTCACTGGTTTTCTTTTCTACCCAGCCTTCATACTTTAGACCTCACCAAAGGTCACAACTTGGAAATTTTCCCCTCTAACCACAATTTCCTATCCCTTCTCCACTCTTCTGGAGCTCAGCCTCTCAACGTTTTCCTATTCTCTAAGTTCGTTACAAGTGACCCCTTCTGCTGACTCAGTCTGCCTCCCCAGACAGCCTGGATCTGATTAGCTAATTCAATGATTTGAAGTCAGCCTCCCTAGCATCCCTCCGTGCCTCATCATCTGACATGTCCAGCAGATAAATATTAATTCAGTGATAACAGGAGTCATTGCCCCAGGCTTGATGTACTAAAAACTCAATTTGCATTATAGATTATATGGTAAATTATTTTTCATCATTAAAAAAGACTTTCAGTTTAATTCACACGGAATCACAGAAATTTTGGAACCAGAGGGGACTTAAGAAAAGATCTAGTCCAACTGATACCTAATTCAAAATTCTTTCTATGATATCCCTATTAAATGAGTCTCCAATGAGAGAGAAGCCACTACTGTTCTCTAACCATTAAGAATTGTTATCTTAAGCCAAAATTTGCCTTCTGGGGACAACGAATATATGTCTAACCTCTTTTCCACATGAAAAGCCTGTAAATATTTCAAGGCAGCTAACTTTTATTCCTTCTACTTCTCCCTCCCCACCATCACACACACACACACACACACACACACACACACACACACATCTTCTCTTCCCCAGGCTTAAAAATCCAAGTTCCTTACTCCTATGTTAAAGCTCTTTTCCTGGTCACCACTCCCTGCTCTCTCATAACTATCCATGTCACCACCATTTCTCCAGTGTCCTTTTCCCATCCTCCTTTTCTGTAGTACCATCTGGAATCTCTATTCTATTATCAAGACTGTCCTTTATATTAGACCTACTCCCTCCCTTTCCCCAGAAATCTTTATATTTATTTTGTATCTGCTTATATTTATACATGTTGCCCCTCCCACAAAAAGTGATCTCTTTGAGGGTAGAGACTGTTTATTTTGTCTTTATATGACCAACACAAAGCATAGTGCCTTGTATGTAGTAAATTCCTAAAATAAGGGCTTGCTAAATTAAGATAAATTGAACTCATCCTCTTATAGCATGATCTCTAATTTCTTTAACGTTTTAGTCATCTTCTCCTAGATTTCCTCTAATTTGTCAATATCCTTCCAAAATCTGACCAGGGTAGAAGAAAGTAGGACAATCCCCTCACCCTTGTTTCAGAAACACCCTACCTTACCTCCCTTAGTGAAGCACTGGGTGAACTGTTTAGCTACCATGTCACATCCACTAAAATAGGTTTACCATGTGCACGGGCACTGAGTTATATACCAGGAGAGATGCCAAATTTAAAGACATAGTCCCTACTTTCACGGAGTTTATGATCTAGTAGGAGGATAGACTTAGGACTATGTTGTCCCAAGGCCTCGTCTGTTTCTAATCTTCCTGGCCTCTGCCCTACTATCTTCATAGGTTGAAATCTCTTCCTTTCATTGAGGCTCCACTCAAGTGCTCCTCCTTTTTGAAGGCTTCCTTGGCCTTCCAGTCGAAAGAAATGACTCCCTCCTCAGGATTCTCAGAGCAACTTACTTGAAGCTCTCCTTTGTGCTTGTCTCGCTCTGCCTTGTGTCAGTCAGTCCTGTACTTGTCCTTCCTGCATTAGACTATGAGTTACTTGAGAGCAGGACCTGGGAGCTAGCTCTCCATGGAACTAGACCCAAAGCACAGTGCCTTGCACTTATTCCAACATTTATACTCTAGGGGCTCAGCACATTTATCAGCATTGAATCCCCTCCAGTAGACTATTCATAACCCTTCCAAGACCCCTCTCATCCATGTCTTTAATAAATCCTTTGTAGCAGATGTCCCCGTGTGCTGGAGGTCCTGCTCTGATTCGTGTCATAACTAGTTTCAGCACTGGAGCTGTCCATCTGTGAGCTCTCGCTCCGTTATTCTTTGCAAGAGTGGCCTTTTTCTGCCCTTTTCTGCCCATATACAGTTTTGATGCTGTTACTTCAGCTAACTCATGTATAGTCATGACTTGTCTACACTTAGTAGATAATTAATACGTTTGTCAAGGTAACATGATGGAGTAGGAAAATCACTGGATATGGAGTTGGAAGACCTGAGTTCAAATCCCAATTCCACTTAGTAACTCATCAGCCATCTCAGAGTCTAAGCTAAAGCACACTTAAAACCCTCAGGGTGGGATGAGGGGGGCAATTTTGCATCTGGGGACTCAGAGATCACATGCTGAATATTTGTGCCAATCATATGCAGAGTGTCTAGAATATAGAGCACATACTACTGAGTGTACATCACTCCACTCCACCCCTCCAGAACCCAATCACCACATGATTCTTCCTCAGTCATCAGAGTCTCAGAACAATAGAAAATTTTGGTCTGTGAGAACTAGAGGCAGTTAGGGCTCGTGTTGAGTCCACATTCAGATATTGTAAGGCTCTGTAGAATCAGAGTCCCCTACACACTAGTCATTTATCACTCTGTTCTGGACAAGTTCCAGGCTCCCATCCTCTTGTTCCCAGTTTTCAGAGTCAACATTTACTGAGAAAACAATCTTCTCCCATTCCGGTGTCTCATCCCTATCCACCTCAGACCTGTCCTTCCACAGTCCACCTTGTTCTAGTTCCTCACATTCCATTTTACCTCTGGAATCCTTTCTCATTGTTAACCTAGTTCCCTCTATCCTACATCTCTGATCCATCTTCTTCACTATGAAGAACTGACTCAATTCATAAACCTTTTTCCATTCCCTTCACGCTCCAATCTTCCTGCCTTCATAGCATCTAACACATTTCTCCCTGACTTTCCCATTCCCATTGATGGCGCCACTTTCCTCCCAGTCATCCAAACTTGAAACCTTGGTAGTGTCCTCAACTCCTTCCTCCTTATCCAATCAGTTGCCAAATTCTATTAATTCTACCTTCTTAACATTTTTATATACATTATGTTCTCTCTTCTAACATTGCTACCACCCTGGTCTAAGGCTGGATCATTTCATAGCTTGACTATTTCAATAACAGCTGGTTCTTCCTCCTGCCTCAAATCTCCCCTTCCCCCCATCCATCCTCCACTCAGCTTTCACATGATCTTCCTAAAGTCATCCGACCATGTTACCTCTCCTATTCAACTAACTCTAGTGGCTTCCTATTACCTCCAGGATCAAATAGAAAATCTTCTGTTTGACACTTAAATCCTTTCACAACTTTGGCCCTTTCCAGTCTTCTTACATCTTCTTCCCCTTCGCTTTGCAATCCAGTAATGTTGGCTTCCTTGCTGTTCCTTTACAAAGATGCCATTTCTAGGATAAATAGGAACAAAAAGATATACACAAACATAAAAATAAGATTGAGTAGAATCTCTTAGGGAAAGTATGTGTTTATATATGTGCGCATATATATATATATATATATATATATATATATATATATATGTGTGTGTGTATATATATATTACATATATATATATAATATATATATATATATATCAATACCTATATATAAATATATCCATGCGCAATTGTAGCCTTGGGATGGTGGGGAGCGGGAAGGAAAGGGGGAAAAGGACAAAGTAAAATGTGTACAACAGAGAAGAAAACCTGCAAAGAAGCAAAGAAAAGATGGACAGCTTTCTACTTAACACACAGTATTTAATATATAGGCTCTCTTGAAATGAAAAGTTATTGCTATATATTTTGAATCCTCTCCTGTGTTCTGCTGTGTTCATGACATGATTTTCTTTTCTTATTTTATATTTAAGTTTATAATGTTTCTTTTTCATTTCTTATAATATATTTAAGTTTCAATATTTGTCTAAAAAGATACATCATCTCGCAAATCCTGGCACTTTCAGTGACTGTTGCCCATGGCTGTAATAATCTCCCTATTCATCTCTGCCCCTGGTTTCTTTGGTTTCCTTCAAGTCCTAGCTAAAATCTCACCTTCTATAGAAAGCCTTTCCCAATACTCGTTCACAGTAGTGCCTTCTCTGTGTTGATTACTTCCAATATAGCCTGTATATAGTTTGTTTGTACATAGTTGCTTGCATGTTGTCTCCATTAGACTTGTGAACTCCTTGAGGACAGGGCCTGTCATCTGCTTTTCTTGTATCCCTGGTGCTTGGCACAATACTTGGTACATAGTAAACACTGAATAAATTCTTGCTTACTTGATGACATCTGAATTTTTCTCTTCACTCATACAGTTTCCAACTTAGTTCAGGTCTCATTTCTCACCTATAGTACTACAACAGTCTTTTAATTTACATCCATGTTTCAAATATCTTATCAGAAAGCACTGGGCTCCAAGTGAGAGAGACGGGGTGTAAACATTTCTTTTTTAAGGTTTGTATGAACTAATAGGAAGTGAGCTATATCCAGCTAGGAAATGGTCCAGGCTTGTACCAGTGTGGCGGCAGTGTCAGAAGAGAGAAGAGAATGTATGTAAAATGCATATTTTATGCAGACAGGAGAAACTAGAATTCTGCTTTCTTTTGGTCCACATTTCACTGCAAGGTCAGACGGGGTTCAATTGTGAGTCCCACAAGGACAGCGATTGGAAGGAGAGTGTCCAGAATAAGAGGTCCAGGATAGGGAGACAATCTGAAGCTGTGCCAGATGTACATGATCTTGCCTGGAGGACAGAGGATTCAGGTAGACCTGCTAGCTGTCACTGAGAATGGGAAAGGCTGTCACAGACACAAGTCACTGGACTTGTTCTCTGCCTAGAGGGCAGAACCAGAGGAAACTTCCTAGGACAAAGAGCTGTCCCAAAGTGTGTGTGTTGTGTGTGTGTGTGTGTGTGTGTGTGTGTGTGTGTTTTATTCTGATCTTATACTGATCCCTTTCCTCCACTAGGATATAAGGTCCCTGGAGGGGGGGGAGGGAGAAAAGAATGTATATAAAATGATTAAGAAGGTAAAATTAAAAGAATTTGGCAACTGATTAAATCACAATTTATATAACACAATATTGTAAACATTAAAAAAAAATTGGAAAGGCTTGGGAACTCTGCCCAACACAATGTCCAGTGAGCTTCAAAGGACTCATGATGAAACCTCCTGTCCACTTCCAGACAGAAAGCTGGTAAATATAAAGTGGAAACAGAAGCACATTTTCTCTTCTTTTCTTTCTCTCTAGACATGACTAATGTAGGAATCTGGTGTGCATGGCTATTTGGATTTTTAATGGGTTTTGTTTTTCCACCTTCTCTGTAGGTGGGGAAGGATGGAGATGAGATCAAACTCAGAACTGAAAATAAAATAAAATTGAATTTTACACATTTCTGTCTTTACATAATTCCTGAATGACTTGATCTGTCCATTGCTATCCATAATCCAGCCAGTATTGACTATTCTCATCTTTTGTCATCTTTACCAATTTTGCAGAGTGTGAGATGAAACCTCAGAGTTGTTCTGGTATACATTTCTCTCCTCAGTAGTTATTTAGGTTGCTCTTTCATATGGTTACTAATAGTTTGCAGTTCTTTTGAAGGGTATCTGTTCATATCCTTTGACCACTTATGCAAGGTGGGAAATTAAACAGAATATATTTGCATATTTGTACTAATTCTCTATATATCTTGGATATCTGACTTTCATCGAGTATATATGATGAAGATCCTCACTACTACTGGACAGTCCTTTTATTCAGCTCTCCTTTAACTATTGTACTCCCCTCAGCACCAAGTCTTTTCTCATTTCATTTTTTTCTAATTTCCATTTTTGTGTCAAATCTGAATCTAAATTCAACAAATACGTTTTAGTCACCTCTGAGGTATGAGGCACTATGCTAAGTCCTGCAAATACAGTGACAAAAGGAGGGGGGGAGGAATCCCTGCCCCCTGGGACCTTATATCCTAGTGGAGGAAAGGGATCAGAATAAGATCAGAATAAAACACACACACACACACACACACACACACACACACACACACACACACACTTTGGGACAGCTCTTTGTCCTAGGAAATTTTCTCTGGTTCTACCCTCTGGGCAGAGAACAAGTCCAATGACTTGTCTCTGTGACAGCCTTTCCAATTCCTGGTGACACCTAGCAGGTCTGCCTGAGTCCTCTCTCCTCCAGGCTAGGCAATCCACATCTGGCACAACTTCAGATTGTCTTCCTATCCTGGACCTCTTGTTCTGGACACTCTCCTTCCAATTCCTGTCTTGTGGGACTCGCAGCTGGACACAGTCCAACCTTGCCATGAAATGTGGACCAAAAGAAAGCAGAACTCTAGCTTCTCCTGCCCAAATGCCTCACTTACTAGAGGTGGAAACGATGGCCCTTACAGGTTAAATGATTTGACTGAGAACAGAGCTGGCAAATGGCAGAACCAATATGGAACCAAGGTCTTCGGACTCCAAGTGCAGCGTCATTGCCTCTGTACTATTGACCCTGCAGTCTTTGATACTCCAGCCATGTTTCTAGCTTTCTGTAGGTTATAAGACAACAGGTTTTAAGTTTTCAGTACTCAGCCTAAGTATTAAGGCTTAGCGCTGGAGATAAAATATAATCAAAAAGAAAGATGAACCCTGGCCTCAAAGAGTTTACATTCTAATAAAAGATAGCACCAAGAGGAAAGTGAAAAGGGAGTGGAAGGAGAAAGGCACCTGCTTGGGAGCATGGACAGGAAGAAATCTTGGCAGAACTGGCTCTTCCTTGCATTAGAGGTGATTGTAACTGCCTGGAGCCCCATTAGTGTCTAAACCTCAGCATGTCCAACAGCAAACTCATGATCTCCTATAAGTTTTGCAATAAGCTTCTTAAAAAACCCACCTTTACAAGCACACAATGGAAGAGCTAGGAAGCTTTAGTGGATTACAGGCTGAATATGAAACCACACACACACACACACACACACACACACACACACACACACCTCTGACTTTCCTGGATTTCTCCAACATAGTTAAGATCTCATCCTCTGCAAAGGCCTTTTCTGGTTCCCCACCTCCCCATTCCCTCAGAAATTCCTTCCCATTTATAGCTTTACATGTCTCCTCCATTGGACATTAATGCCTTGAGGACAGGGACTGTCTTTTGCCTTTCTTTTCATCCCCTGAGGATACCACAATGCCTATCTAGCATCTAGTAAATATTTCACAAATGCTTGCTGACTAGCTAATATGCCAACTTCCCGGGTAATAGTCCTGCTACATTCTGCCTTGGTTGGACAACATGGGGAATATATTGTGGTCAATTTTTGATCATAACATGGACACATGTATATTGCATCTGTAGACACACATACACAGAGGAGGGCAAGCCTCAGGTGGATGCTGTATGAAGGTTATGTACAAGGAGTTAGGGGTAAAGTAATTACGGTTAGAGTAAAACAATGCAATTACCTGAATACAGCTACAGTTAATGATTAAATGCTATACCTCAGTACCTTCACCAGGGAAGAACACATCTCAATTAAATCAAATCAATAAAAAGCACTCTTTTGTTTGATCAGTTTAAATGTCTGTAAAGCCCCATTGGATGGATTAGAAGTGACTCTGTAAAGGAAGAGGAAACTTGTGACCTTCAGCCTGCAGAGGACGTCCTACCTTCCCATCTGCATCTTCACAGCATGCTTGGAATGGCTGGGAGCGGTGGCTACATCAAAGCCAAAACTAGCCCAGTCACAGATTCACAGCCCTACAAAGAGCCCAGAACACCTGAGCAGAGCACCTGGTGTTGCCTCTTTACCACACCTGCTCTGGAAGCCTGAGCCCACCTTCTCCTGGACACGTTAAGCACTTGGGGGAAAAATTTGTCGTGGATTTTTGGAGGGGATGTCCTTAATGTCACTTAGTAATGACTCCCTTCGTGAAAGCTAATTGAACCTGTCTGACACATAGATGCTTCCTTGATAATCAGGAGGAAGCATACCTGTGGGTATTCATGAATTATCACTAGATAATCCATCCTCTCACCCCTCAGTACTACCCTCAGGCTCTCTGGAGCCTGAGGAACCAACCTCTGGGCACTGAACTTGCCAGTTCATTTAGGGGTTAGGAAAGCAGCACCAGGTTGTATTGCTGCAGGCACTGGACACGTTTTACGGATAAAAGAAGACTTTGGGAAATTGATATCTGTCTACAGAAAAATTATTATGCTTGTATTCAACCCCAAAACGCAGAACAGGGTATACTGTGGAAAAGCCACAAAGAAATAAATCTGGACTTCAGATACGTGGATGTTTCCTATTCATTAAAACTACCCAAGAGAGGAATGAGCTTCTTTAAAAAGAAGGGGCTTTCCTTTACCTGGAAGCCTGCACACAAAGGCTGGATGACCACTCATCCTGGAGGATGGGGGGCTGGGGGGTGGGGAGGGGGCTTCCTAGTTAACCTCAATGGCCTCAGTGATCACTTTCACTGCTCAGATCCTGACACGTGTATGGTGGCAGGAGCAAACATCACAACATACAAAGACTACTTGAGCTCTCTAAATTTAGTCAAGGCTTACAACATGGCAAGAAATAACAATAATACACAACTTTATAGGAGAAGTACCCTAGGGAAGTAAAAACCAAAGAGTTCTGTTACCAACAAAGGTGACATAAACTCTTGTTCTTCAAGGAGGTGGTGTTTGAATAAGCTAAGGATAACTCCTTTAAGATGCATTCTTCTTAGACAATGTTTATTGGCTCATCTCATTTCAATATGGATTGACTAATGCAGAAAATCATTTAAAATAAACACATAGACATGAACTTACCTTGGATTGCAGGTAAAGTTGTTTATATCCATTTCCAATCCAGCCTCCTCCTCCTCTTCCTCCTCCTCCTTAGGTTCCACTCTGGGGAATTAACTGCCATCCTGAGTCCGAAGATTGCAACAGGAGACATTAAGTGCCCTATTAAATTGGAAAGATGGCCAGTCCAATCTTCAGTCCCTTGGAGGTTCCTTGTTGCTTTGTAGTGACCCCACGGGATCTGATCTCCCCCAGGACACTTAGATTTCCTTAACCCTTTGTTTCTGTGACCAGACTGAGCCTCTGAATTTATGGTTTCCCAAGGTTAAAACAATAGAGCTTCACTGGAAAGTTAAATCTTCCCTCTTCTTTATTACCTTCTCCTTCCCTGTTTTGGATTTCTCATCTTTCACTCCCGTTTTCTCTTTGGTCTGTCCCTGCCTTTCCTAAGAGCTTATTGTTAGATGCCTGTGTCTGACAAAGAGGGGGCCAGGGCGGAGAGCTCTAAGAATATGCCTTCATCCTTGGGCACCAGAGTTACAAGAGGGTCCCAAGCAGTACTTCAGAGGCCTTCCAACTAGGGAGCCGTCCAGAGATTTGGAACCTCTACTAGAAAGCACTACTAGGGGTGGTTGATTTTCCCAAACAGCTGATTAAAAATGACTTCGGAGGGGCTGGGTCTTTGGAACTCACCTGGTGTCTGTTTCACAGAATTACAACATGAGTTCCCTTATGGCTGTGGGTTTGAGTAGAAGCTCAGTTTGGGAGACTCCTGGGAGTCAGCAGATATCTGGGTGGACACTTTCTGTATCTCTCAGATGACCCTCTTCATCTCCTCAATTTAAATCCTCGTCCTCACCAGCGGCAAAGAGCTGGGTGAGATAGGAGAGTTGGCCACAGGATCTTACCACATAGGCACCTATCTGATTGACTAAATGACCATGGGGGTGAAATGGAGGCAAGCCTTTTTGTTCTGCCATGCCCAGTGTGGTTATAACTTCAAAACACTCCAGGCGAGGGACTGTCATTATTACAGAATGATAACTCAGGGGCAGGAAGGGGGCTCACATGCCATCTAGTCCACACCCTCATTTTATAGAGGAAGAAACTAGGTCCAGGGAGATTAGCTGACTTTCCTGGATTTGTAAAGATAGGAAGGCCCTGTGACTATAGTGCCTGGATTCACAATGACTCCTGCTATGGGAAAAATTCCTGGGAAGGAGAAGGTAGAAATGAAACCCTTTTATATACCATACAATGGAGCCAGTTGGGATTGGGCAATATCCTGTACTCCCCACAGGCTACTCCACCAGCATCCAGAACCTGGGGGTTTTCTGTTCTAGATCATGGTGACTAGCCTTGGAGGAGAAGCCCTCTTGATAAGAACTGATGAAATAGGACCACCATAAAGTGGGCTGGTGGCATCACAGACATGAACTGCAGCTTCTAATACAACCCCTTCTTCCTTCTCTGTTGCTATTGGAAAATGCACTTGGCTTCATGTGACCATCATTATTTTGTCAAGGACTGACTGTAAAACCTCAAGGTTAGACTCTCTATTCACTACAAAAGATTTGTTTGGAACAGTCGCAGGGACCAACACCAGTTTATGTGGAAAAAAACAGTTGACTAGTATTTGAAAGTTGATTCTCAGCTGTCCATCCATTTGATCTCACAAGGACTTTGCTGATATTAAGAAAATATTGTGTTTCTTGTCTTTCTGTGTCTCTCTAATCACATATGCTTCAGTAAGGTAATTTGGTGGTTTAATAATAGTATCAGCAGGTTGGGGGTTTTTTTTTGCAAATTTATGATAATAACCACCAACTCCTAAAACTTTCTGGGGTCTTATTTGGATGAGGCCAAGTTAGAAGCATTTCTATTTTCTCTAGGTCAGTGCTCACATCTTGTGATGTACCATGACCCATATACTTGCCTAAGGATCTATAAGATTAGTCCTTGTCCATGGAAAGTTTTAGGCCATGGACCCCTAGTCAATCCAATACTTTCATCAATCTTTCCTCATGTTATTCCAAGGTCCTCACAAAGACAATGATGTCATTGGAAAGTGGAAGGTCCCTCTAAGGTCCTCAATCATGAGTCCAAAATTATAAAATCCAACTGGACAAATGAAAATAGTCTTCTTGCCTTCCTCCACCCTAGAAGAGGCAGCTAGATGATGAACCTTAAATCAGAAAGGTCTAAATTCAAATCTGGTTTCAGATACACTTACTAGTCATGTTGACTTGAGAGGTCATTTAATCTGCTTGCCTCCATTTCCTCAGCTAAAAATGGAAATAATAGAGGGGGTGGAGCCAACTTAGTAGAGTAGAAAGATGAACCTGCTGCTCTCCTCCCCTAGCCCATAAAATACCTATAAAAAATGACTAAACAAATTCTAGAGCAGCAGAAGCTACAAAACGACAGACTAAAAGAGATTTCCAGCCCAAGGCAGCTTGGAAGATTGACAGGAAGGGTTCATTGCACCAGGCTCAGAGTGGAAAGCAGCCCACCTTGACCACGGGGTGCAGTAGGGACAGGACCAGAGAGGGCCTCAGGGAGTGAAATGGGCAGCAGCTGTGGTTCCCAGATTTCTCAACCCACAAATGCCAAAGACAGCTTCAAAGGTCAGTGAGAAAGCCCTTTCACCTGGGTGAGAAGGGGGCAGGGTCCTGCCCTAGCCCTGGCCACAAGTGGCTGCAGCATCCATTTTTGGAGGCCTTGGCGCTAAGATCCTGGGGGAATTGAGTCACTGATCTGACTGTCAGCCCTGGGGTGAGGAGGAGCACTGACCTGGTGGAAGTTCTGGAGAGGGAATTCTACATGCAGATCCTGGGCAGAAACTTTGTGGTTGCTCCTAGACCAGAGTGCAGGCCAGGAGAGGAGTAAACTCCTCTCCCTTCATTGTGCCATGTTGGAGGAACTGAGAACTTATAGGTTCCCCAGAGTATACCCTCCACTTGACAAAGAACTCAAAATTCAGGTAACTGGCTGGGAAAATGCCCAAGAAAAGGGAAAAAAGAAGACTACAGAAGATTATTTTCCTGGTGAATAGGTATTTTCTTCTTTTTTGGATGAAGAAGTACAATGCATACCATCAGAGGAAGGCATGAAAGCCAAGGCTTCTGCATCGAAAACTTTCAAAAAAATATGCAGTGGTTATCAGGCCATCTAAGAGCTCAAAAAGGACTTTGAAAATCAAGTAAGAGAGGTGGAGGAAAATTTGGGAAGAGAAATGAGAGCAATGCAAGAAAAATCATGAAAAGTGAGTCAGCAACCTGCTAAAGGAAACCCCAAAAAATGCTGAAGAAAATAACACCCTTAAAAATAGACTAATCCAAATGGTGAAAGAGGTTCAAAAAGCCATTGAGGAGAAGAATGCTTTAAAGAAGAGAATTAGCCAAATGGGAAAGGAGGTTCAAAAGCTCACTGAAGAAAATTGTTCTTTAAAAATTAGAATGGAGCTAATGGAAGCTAATGACTTTATGAGAAACCAAGAAATTACCAAAAAAGTGGAAATAATAATAGCATGCACCTTCCCAGCATAGTTATGAGAACCAAAAGGATAAAATTCATATCCCTCCCTTCTTCTCCAATACCACCACTATGGGTGCTGTATATGAATTATTAGAATCTGTGGTGATGTCATTGAACAACAGATTCAGAAGATGTTCTGTGAAGTCACTCAGCACAGACAAAAGAAATTGTTCTAGTGCTTTCCAAGAATGATCAAGATGTGGGAAGCTGAGTCTATGCATAAATCCTAGGGCACAGCTCACGTCCCACTCTTGTTAAGGGGGTGAGAGGACAGGAAAGGAATAAGCATTTATTTGGTGCCCACTATAGGCCAGTCTCCCTTATGGGTTTCTGATTTGGGCTTTGCATCCTTTGTTTGATTGCTTTGCCCTGTTTGCTTCACTTTTATTTGTATGGGTTCATAAGATCACAGACTTAGGCATCTTTACCAATCTCTATAATATGATATTCATATGAATCACAAAGTCAACTGGCTTTTCCTCTCTCTACTAAAATGTAGATGCCTCAAATGCAGAATATGCTGGCTTGGTATCTCAGCACCCCCAAAATGCTTTTCAAGTTTTTTAAACAGGTTCATCAAATAGATATGAGCGAATGTCTATCAGTCTCCCCAGAAGTTTATGGGGTCCCCCTGAAGTTTGCCATCAGAAGACTGCTCATCTTCACTATGTCAAAACCTTTTCAATTCTGTAATCCCACTGATGTTAGTGTAAGCCAGATTTCCCCTGTTTTTTTGCAAGAAGTTGTGTATTCTCTCTTTAAAAAGTTCCTCATTTTGACCAGTGGTGCTTCTCTGCCATGTCATATATGTATTAGCTGGCTGGGCTTTTCTGCATGACGCAGTGAACCACTTCACCATAGGGAAACTCTCTCTTTATGACACAGAGGAGCTGGTCCCATCTCCTGACTATCTCCTCTGTGATGAACTGGTAACCTGTTTTCTGGTCACAGAACATGTAGGTTGTGATCAAAGTGTACATGCCATTCTGCTACCTGGCTCTGGAAAGATATCACTCCATGGAAGTCTAAGTATAGTAGGGGCAGCTATCCTAGCTAAGAATATATGGATTCAGTCACTCAACTCTATTTAGACTGGTCATTGTCTAATGCTGTATAGATGACTATCTGAAGGGATTTTCAAAGCTGAACTGCACTTGCTGGACTTATCCATTATTTCCCATCATGAATATTGCCAAGTTATTACATCACTCCTCCTGCTCAGGTTGAAGATTGAGGATCAATGCCCAGATACTGTCTTCATCTGGATTTTTTCAAGATATTTGCAAATGGTCAAATGAGTTAAGTAGCTCACAAAGGAGATCCTTCATGGATTCCCCTCCACCCTGTATTTAAGGTCTATTTCACTTACCAGTAATTCCTTATCAATATTAACCTGCATAAACTGACGATATTTTCTAAGTAGCACAATCATATTTTCACAAAGTTAACCTAAAATGCTAACATTTCCCCAGTCACTTCAGAGCAATATGTCAATTAGCCAAACAATTTGGTTGATTCCCAGTGCTAGTTAGCAATATTAGCAAAGTAACATTTAGACAAACAGTTATAACAAAATCACAACCGTAAAGCAGTTGGTATTCTCTTAGATATCATCAAATAGCCAGCATCAAAAGTAATGTTACTGAGTAGTCCAGAGAGTTTGGTTAAATGGATATAATTCATACGAAAACTTTGAAAAGAATTTAGATGTACCCAAAGAGGTCAAAGAAAAGTGAAAAGGACCTATTTGTACAAAAGTATTTCTGGCAGCTTTTTTATGGTAGCAAAGAACTGAAAATTGAGGCAATGCCTACCAATTGGGGAGTGGCTGAACAAGTTGTAGCAGGTGATTGTGCTGGAATAATAGTGTGCTATAAGAAAGGATGATCAAGATGACTTCAGAGAAACCTAGGAAAACATGTGAACTGAAGCAAGGTGAAGTAAACAGAACCAGAACAACATCGTGCAACATGACAGAAATATTGGGATAGTGATCAACTATGAAAGATTTAGCTATTTTGGTCAAGACAATGATCCAAGACAATTCCAAAGGACCCAGGATGAAAAACACTATCCGCCTCCAGAGAGAGAACTGATGAACTCTGAGTGCAGATCGAAGGATGCTCTTCACTGTATTTTTCTTTCTTTCATGACGAATACATGTTTTGCATGACTTCACATGCAAATATGATTGGTATCATATTGCTTGCCTTTTCAGTGGTTGGGGGAGGGGTGGGAAGGATTTGGAACTCAAATCTCATTTATAAAATGGATATTAAAAAGTGTATGTAATTAGGAAACATTTAGTGAAATAAATAAAAATACAAAGGGGGAAATTATTTTTAATGTAGGAAATTAAAACAATAGAGTGATAACAAAAGAACAAAATTAGGTATAATTAAAATTAAATACATTAAACATTAATACAACATTAAAATTAATATACAGCAATCTTCTTCTAAAGTAGCCAATACAGAGCTAAATTCAATTTTAAGCTTAAACAGTAAAAAGAAGAATAAATTAAACTATTAGAAAGAAAATTCAGGAAAAAATGCAAGATCAGAATTAATCTTCAGAGTACTAATATGATAAATGCTTAAGCAATACTGGGAGACGGGGGGAGATTTGTTTAATAGATGCAAAAACCAGAACGGAAAGGATTTCCAAGATAAAAACTCCCAAGAGGGAAAAAAAGTGAAAACATAATAGACCAAGTTCCTACTTGTAACGCTAGGTGTCAGTGTGAATTACCAGGAGTCTATGCTCTCTTTACTCCTACCAGCCAGAAAAGGGGAGAAGATCTACAGACAAGTCCTATTTCTGCCTGCTGAGCTGGATTCAAGGCGGGACATTCCTCCCAGGCCCTTTGCTTTGACCTCCATTGGCTCACCCAAGCTCTGTTCTTGGGTCAGGTCAAAAGCGGAGCCTTAGTTTAATCATAACACCAAGTACGAGCTGACATTCTCAGTCATGCTCTTAATTAAGACCAGTCACTCTTCTAGAGACAATCAAAATGAGTGACCAAATTCAAGTCTAGGGTTCTTCCAACTTGTTTTTTCTTCCCTTGTTTCTTATTACTTAGAGCTAGCTAGGTGACTCAATGAATAGAACATTGTGCCTTTGAGTTCAAATCCAGCCTCAGATACAAACTGGGTAACCCTGGGCAAAGTCACTTCACCTCTGTCTGTCTGTTTTCTCAGTCATAAAATGAGGAAAATAACAGCACTTGCCTCTTTTGTGAGGATCAAGTGAGATAATATTTGGACAGCTCTTAGCCCAGTGCTTGGTACATAATAGGTGCTTAATAAATGTTTATTCTTTTCCCTTCCCTTAAATACTGGTTCAGTAAGCCTCCATAGGATATATATTTGATCCCTATTAAGAAACAGGAATTTTCAGCCGCTACATTTAGTGAGTTACCCAAACAAACAAGACCCTGTCAACTCTCATGTCACAATTAAGGTACACATGCAAAAGAATATCATGACTAATGAAACATTTATAGAAAGAAAAGGCAAATGTCAGTACAAAGGAGAAGCTTACCTCATAACCAGAGAATAAATCATGAACTCCTGTTGATACACAAGAAAGTGGAGGGGGAAGGAGTGCTGGGTAATGGCAATTCAGTTATTCCCCATCCCCTGTCCGCATGCCTGGGACAGCAATCTCTAGCCCTCTCTGATAACCATCCCTGTCTTCTGGTCTGTTTTCTTAATGCAACACAGCCACCACTGTGACTGCACAACACACCTTCCTTCACTAGTCACCAGTCCTTTCCATGTATTATCTCCCCCATCAGAATAGAAACTCCTTAAAGGCTAGGATTCTCTCACTTTTGCATTCCTTTTTCCAGTGCTTAGCACAAAGCCTGAAATGTAGCAAATACTTAATAACTGTTTATTCCTCCACTCATTCTAAATTACAATTTCTGCCTTTCTCCAGTCCTGTGATAGCTTTCTTGCTTTGCATGACCTTTCCAAAATCCTAGGACTATAGAGAGCACATCCTCCAGTTCTTTCAGGGAAAGGTGCCCCAGGCTGTCTAATCTTTGTGACTTGAACTCACTGGGGATGGCTGGTGTCTTGCTATTTCCTCTCTTTTCTTGAGTTTTACCTCTCTATTAAGTATTTTGTTCTAGACTTCCTAGTTGAATAGCCTATTTATTAAACAAAAGACATTCCTTAATATTTGGATTTTAGACTTAAAACACCACATATTTCTAAATTAATTTCGTTTTTCAGTGCTATATAAAACTACTAAAAATTATTTTATAGAACTAAAAAATAATAAAATTCACCTGAAGGAACAAAATGTCAAGAATATACAGGAGTTATTTTTTTTAAGTGAAGGAAAGTAGCCTAGCAGTACTAGACCTTAAACTATATTACAAATTGTAATCATCAAAACAATCTGGTACTGGATAAGAAATAAAGTGGTGGATCAATGAAACATATTAATTAGGTACACAATATACAGAAGTAAATTGTTTGGTAAATTGAAAAATCTCAACCACTGAAGCAGGAACTCACTGTTTGACAAAAACTGCTGGGAAAACTAGAAAGCAGTCTGACGGAAACTAGGCACAGATCAGCATCTCACACCATATACCAAAATGAGCTCAAAATTGGAACATTGTTTAGACATAAAGAGTGATATCATAAGCAAATTAGGGGAACATGGAAAAAAATACCTGTCAGATCCATAGATAAGCAAAGAGTTCTAGAGATAGGATCACAGGTGATTAAAATTGACCATTTGGTTACACTAAATCAAACAAACAAAACTAATGCAGACAAAATTAGAAGGAAATGGGTGGAAAGAAGAATTGACAGTAAGTTTTTTCTGATAAAGGTCTCATTTCTCAAATATATAGGGAAGTGAGTGAAATTTACAAAAATAAGAGCCATTTCCCAATTGATATATGGTCCAAGAATATTAACAGGCAGTTTTCAGAGGAATAAAACAAAGCTGTCAATAATTATAATAAAATATCATAAATCACTAATCATGAGAGAAATTCAAATGAAAACAATTCTGAGGTACCACTTCATACCCATTATATTATCTAATATGACAGAAAAGAAAAATGACAAATGCTAGAGGAGATATGGAAAAATAAGTACTCTAATGCACTCTTGGGTTCAACCAAGAACCTATAGAACAATTTGGAACTATGCCCAAAGAATTATAAAATTGTGCATACCCTTTGACCCAGGTATACTACTCCAAGCCTATACAACAAGGAGATTAGAGAAAGAGGAAATAGACCTATATGTACAAAATATTTATAGTATCTCTTTTTGTGATGGCAAAAAATTGGAAATTGAAGAGGTGTCTATCAATTGGGGAATACCTGAACAAGTATATGACTGCGACGGACTATTATCGTGCTTTAAGAAATTATAAAGGAGAAGGTTTCAGAAAAATCCTGAAACCTATATGAACTGATACAAAGCAAAGTGAACAGATCTAGGAGAACAATATACACAGTAGCAACAGTATTGTAAGAACGATCAACTGTGAAAGACAGCTACTCTGATGAATACAGTGAACCATGACATTTCCAAAGAACCCATGATGAAAAATGCTATCCACTTCCAGAAAGAATACAGATAGAAACATTTTTTTCCTTCCTTCTTTCTTTCCTTCTTTCCTTCTTTCTTCCTTTTTGCAACATGGCTAATGTGGAAATACATCTTGCATGACTTCATATGGGGGTGTCATATCTCTTACCTTCTCAAAGGGTGAAGGAATGATGGAGGAAGAGAGAGAATTTGGAAGTGAAAGTAATTTTTTAAAGCACTGTGTGTGTGTACATATGAAAAGCCTACCAGATGCATATTTTGGGGTACACTGTGTTTTGTAAAGGTGTGACAAAAATGCATACATATTTTCTGCCCCTTTCAATAGCCAAACTATTCATATAGGAAAGGCACAGGATCTTACACATGCTATAACGAAGAGATCATACTGGCATTGAGAGGCAGGAGACTCAACTCTCTCATTCATTGCTTGGGTCAGCCTGGGCAAAGACTTCCCAATTCTGGATACAAGTGCTCTCTAAAATGCTTGAGTTGGACTAACTGACCCACAAGGTCCTTGGCAGTGCAAATCTTAGGATTCTTCTAGAGCCAGACTCGACCTCAACTTGGAGCAAGGTGCTACAATCCACTCAGACTAGGTCTCAGTAAGATATGACCTGAGCAATGGAAAATGGAATTAAGGAAGCATTACCATCCGCTTTGCTGCTGCCCCCTCACTCCCCACCTCAGGGCTCCTTTTCATTCGCCCTAATAAATGGATCATCTCTTATTAGAGCACAGGCTCTTTAGAACAGGAATTTTATCCCTAAGCTTCTTATGTTGCCAGAGCTAAGCACAATGCTTTGCACACAACAGGTGCTTAATAAAAGCTTTTTCATTCATTCATCCAACAAATATCCTCTCTGTGGGAATGAGCTGTGTGTTTCATCCATGTTAATCAGCTGACTTTGACTGAATGCTTGATGGGGGAAAAACAGGGGAAAATGCTTCCCTTCAGATCTCAAATAGGAAATCCCCATGGTATCCATAAATTCTCTATCTGTGGCAGGGAATTGGCAGTCTCCCTTCCTCGGGATGCATCCTGGCTGACAATCACACAAAAGGGAGACCACAAAGCATATCTTAAATGTTTCAGCGCATGGATTTTCCTAACTACTTCTTTCAAGTCTCAGATGAGCACCTCGTGCCAAGATCAAACCCCGTTAATTTCATGGTGGCTGGCCAGCATCCTCAGGGAGCCATATGAAAGCATGGGGATGGAGGTACTCACCCATCTCATCCAAACAACAGAATGTTTCATGGACAGCTGGAAATCTGTCAAACAGTTCAAAGAGTTTCCCTATCTGTGACAGGCAACTCTGGCTAGGTGAGCTGGGAGCACCCCTCCTTTCAGTTCTAAACTAGCTCAATCCTAAGTCAGACTATGGAAACTCACTACTTTCTCTACTCCCAGGATCTTGGTTGAAGTATCTTATACTTACCCTTACATTCATATTTTCCATTAAAATTCAAAATATTTACTGAAACCAGAGGGACAAGAGTGCACTGCCCCAAAATGCCAGGAACCCAGGGTCTGAACTCAGTCTTTCTTTCTCCAGGAAATGGAAATACCAGAGACGCAGCATTCTACTGTTTCCTGTCTCAGAAAGGGGAACATCTGATACTGTTTCCTCATGTCTCCCACCTCTTAGAAGCAAAGTTCTCTGGAAAGAGTGCCAACTGTGGCGTCAGATGGACGAGGATCAAATGCCAGCATTGACATTCCTAGCTTCAGGACCGTAGGCAGGTTGATTCCTCCTCTGGGTCAGTTTCCTCTTCTGAAAAGGTGACCCTTCAAGGAGATATTTAAGGTCTCTTCTACCTTGAAAATTCATGATTCTAAGCCTTACAAGCTTTGTTACTTTGGGAAAATACTTTTACCTCTCTGGGACTCAGTTTCTCCCATCTGTAAAATTAGAGACATAGAGAAAATGACACTCTAAGTCCTTTCCAGCTTTGTGTAGCACAACATAGAGGAAAGTCGGAGGGCCTGGATTTGAATTCTATTTCTGTTATTTCCTGTGTAATTATAGGCCAATTACACGCTGTTTCCCTGGATCTCAGTTATTTGATCTAAAAGGGGGAGGGAGGCTAAGGTGTTCTAATCTAAAACCCTTAGCCTGTCATGATGCACTGATGTGATAGGACCCGTCCATGCACATCTGAAGCCACACCCACTCCCCAGAGCCTCAGAGAAGATCTGATCCGATTCCCTCTAGAGCCTCAGTAGGATCGCCTTGTGCAGTCTGGAACCACGGGTCATCCCTCACTCTCCCCCTTTTCTGTGGTGCAGCATTGGCGGCGAGGAAGAATAGAACTATTAAGTCCCAGTTGCTAGGCGAGAAAAATGGCCAAGAACACCTCTAGCCAACCCTCCCTGAGCTTCTGGGATCTGTTTACTGGGCATGGGATGGGAAGGGACAGAACGCGGGAGGCATCTGAGGGAAGGGAGAAGTGAGTGTGAGAAGCTGAAATCACAGCCAGGACAGCATTGTAGTTCCCTAGTACCTCACCCAGAGCTTTATATCCAATAGGCATTTAATAGTCGCCTGGATTTAGATCTGAAAGGGGCCTCAGAAACTGGCCAGTCTGGGGCCTTTTATTTCACAGAGGAGGAAACTGAGGCCAAGAGAGACAAAAGGACTTGTCTAAGGTTAGCTAGGAAGTTGATACAACTGGGATTGGAGGGAAAAGAGGTCCAAGGAGGAGATGTGAGTAGGGAGGGGAATCTGGCACAAATGACCAGGGCTTGGCAGTCTGAAAGGAGCCCAGTACTCAATGGATTTTTGCATATTTCTTAGCAATATTATTATTTGTCTGTTGCAATTGATATAATAATAAATTAATATATAAATAATATAATAATATATACATATATATAAATACATATATATAATAAAGATGGTGAATTTCAAAGAAAAAATATGATGTAAAAATTTCTGCTGGTTATCCTATAATAGAGATGCTGATCGACCAATTACATAGATATAAAACATAATGATAATATGTTGTAAATATATTATCATATAACTGGGAACTGTGTATTTACATATATGTCGGCATGAGTATAGGCATATACCTATGTATTTATGGTACATGATTCTGGCCTATATACTGACTTACCTGTTATTCTCTGGTCCCCAGAATTATTACGAAGGGGCTACACCCCTTTCCACTGATTTTCTGAAATGATAATTTCCACCCCTCCCCCACCTCCCCTCAAACATTCCTACCTTGGAGGGTGAGACTTGGCATCAAAAATCATGTCCTTTCTAGTCTTTTTTATTTCCACCAATCCCAGCAGCTCAGAAGAGTCATTGAGGGTTTCACTGCTGCACATGACCCACACACTCACGGGCAAGAGCTTGAACATGTTTGAAAGTATTTTGATATTTGTATTTCCATATGTGTGATTCATTTCCTTTCAATTCTCTGTGCTGTAATGTACTCGTTGAAAAGAGTGATTCTCAAAGGGGCCCATAGGCTTCCCCAGACTATCCCCATAGGAGTCTAGGACACCAAAAGATGAAGGACTAGCTCCCACTCTAGAAAACTGATTGCTCATATCCAGTCAGGACCCACAGACTGACTTTGGAGAGCTGTGCCCAAGTGGTCTTTAGGAATATTGAATCCAAATGTCAAAATCCCGGCAAAAGACTACAGAAATACATACATACATACATACATACATACATACATATATATATATATATATATATATATATATATATATATATATATATATTTTCAAATTCACTCTAAATAAGTTAGATTTATAGCAGCAATACAATTGATCATTGAAAGAAATCAGCATAATTCATCGTGTTAGAGCTTTAGTTAGGTGCTTACTGTGTGCCAGGCACTCTACAAACACAAGCACGTGAAACCATTCCTTCCCTCAACAAACTTACTTAGGTTCTAATGGATGAGGACAATGTATGAAGGGAGATGGGAAGCAGAGGAGAGGGGCAATGTGAGGAGTCAACTCCTAGTGGGGAAAAGCTGCTGTGGAGGAAGTGGAGACCTGAGCCAAGCTAGGTTAAGGATTTACCAGTCCTGAGAGTGAGTCTGACAGTGCCGGCATCTTTAGAGTAAGAAGGAAATAAAATTGGAGATACTTTCTACCCATATTTCTCAAGTTGTCAAGGATGACAGCAAAGGAAGACCATGGAAATTAATGGGTAGCCATGTAAGGCTGAGTTAAATCTACATGTGAAATGAAGCCAAGCACTAGGCTAAGAGAATGGTGCACTTTTTTCTCTGACTGAATATGCTTTAACATTGATTCTGGCTCAACACTGAGCAACCAATCCAACCAAGACTGGGCAGGAGGACGCTGGTGTAAGGAATACTGTGTAGTTTCCCAGCCCAGATCCACTGGTAGCAAAGTCAAGTAAGTACAGGAAGGCATGATGAATACAAAGAATTCAGAGAAACATGGAAGACTCATGTGAGCTGATGCAGGGAGAAGTAAGAATCAGAACTAGAATTAGGAATCTCTGAATGAAGACAACACTAAAAGTACACAGAATGCATCCAGGAGGAGAAGGAGAAAAGGAAAGAGGAGAGGGAGGGGAAGGGGGAGGGGGAGGAGAAGGAGAAGATAGAGGAGAAGGAGCAGGGGGAGGGGAAAGGACAGGAAGAAGTTTGCATTTAATAAATCTTGTATTACTACATTAATATATAATTAATAGAAACATAATTATATGATTCAAATGTAATTTATAATAATGTTCCTAATATATAATTCGTCATAATTTAGATACCATTCTCATCAGTTTTTCGAGAACTGGAGACCTCAGACATACACAGATGCTCAGCTGGTTTCTACCACCCTCTTTGATGACCATCCTCACGATCCCATTGCACCCCCCTACAGAAGGCTAACCTTCCAGGCTTAGGATCTGCAGCAGATCTGTAGAAGTATAGACTTAGTAGACTGCTTCCCCAGCCCCCATCCTGACAGTCTAGAAGCTTGAGGCTGGGCCGGGGAAAGAGAAAAGGTGGAAGGGCAGATTGTACACAGTGGGGAATGGCAGGGCTGAGCTTGAGTCTTGGAGCTGCCAGTGACCACCTGCAGGAGTCCCCTCGCCTCTTGGAGTTCACCTCGACCTATAAAGTGATGATGAAATGTGAACATCCTTTGACCCTGGGTAGCCCTTTGAAGAACTCTAGGACTGTGAGGGGCCAGGGTCACTGTCACCCTTATTAGAGTTCTGTTTTTTGTTCCACAGGAGCCATTCATGGTTGTGAACCAGGTATGACCTAATCCAAGTGACACTTTAGAGAGATGAATGTGGCCAAAGGATGAAATGGAGAGATGTGAGCCTGGAGCTAGTCAGCAGGCTCCCTGGTCAATGAGATAACCAGGACTTAGAATGGGACAGCAGTGAGGAGAATGGAAAGGAGAGACTGAGTGTGAGACATATTGAAAAGAATGGCTGGGATTCAGGTGGAAAAGTTCGTGGATCTGTGCTATCTCAAATAATCCTGCGAATGATAAACTCCAGGAATATAGAGAAGTAGAAAGAACCCTAAATCCTGAGCTGGGAAACTAGGAGTCAACTCGCCTCTGTTACCCTAACTGTGAAGTCTCTCCGCCTGTCTGCCTCAGTCTTTTCATCCGTAAAATGGGGTCTACCAGGGCTGCGAGATGATGTCAATGCTTAGCACAGTGTGCAGCACATAGTAGGTGTTCCCTAAATGTGAGTCACTATTATTATGTTCTAGGGCTCCCTTCATATGAGGGGACTTTCCTCACCCGCAAAATGAGGACAGTAAGGCCTCTCCCAGGGCCACTGTGAGAATCAATCAACTCACAATGCGTCAGGCGCTAAGCTGGGCGCTGGGGATTCAAGTGAAAAGTGAAACTGTCCATTCCTGCCCTCAAAGGGCTTCCAGTCTATTAGAGGAAACAGTATATACACAGGTCGATCAATAGACGCTGTATAAAAATAAAAGTCACCACTGGGGGCTGCACTAGGCTGAGAACAGGGGAGATAAACTTTAACATTCATTCTGAACTGAACTTGAAGGAAGCAATGTATTCTTCATGAGTCAAGGAGGACCAGTGTCTTGCTTAGGCTGCAGTTCATAGGGATGTAAAGTGAACCCCTCCCCTGACTGTGTGAGATCCTTGAGGACAGGGATTGGATTCTGCCTCTCTTTGCAGCTCCAGCGCTTATCATGATACCTGGCACATGGTAGGTTCCATGATAAATGTAGGACTTATTTCAAGACCAAAAAAAGAGTCAACAACGGGATGTCCCGCCCACCCAAAGCTAGCTTGCTTAATTCAGTAACACTAGGCCTTTGGTAAGTGCCTTGTTTAAAGGTGCTACAAGCAAACAGCAGGCCTTTCCAGTGGCCCTCAAGACTGGGTGTCAAGCCACAATGTTATGCAGTAAGATTATCAATTTAGAAGGGATTCAGTCTTGGAAATGACTTCTGAGGTCATTCAATCCAAACCCCGCAGAGGAGGAAGTGACTTAAGGTCACACCAGGGAAAACCAGGATTTAAACCTGAAGCATTCACCTCACTCAGTATCTTAAATTTCCTTGGTCCATGCAGCCACGAAGACTGATAAAACAGACCGCATCCACTTAGGGCAGCTGGAATCTAGCACCACCTAGCTGCCTAGCAGGGACAATACTGGCTGTAGAATAGAAAATCCTGTTCACCTTCAGCTCACTAGTTAGACAAGTAAACCATCTCAGCTCTCAGGATTCACTTCTGCTCATGGAAAATGAGGATATTTATCCCCAAGAGATCATTCAAATGGGAAAAAATGTAAAAAAAAATATTTATATCAGCACTCTTTGTGGTGGCCAAAACCTGGAAATTAAGGGGATGCCCATCAACTGGGGAATGACTGAATAAATTACAGTATACGAATGTAATGGAATACTATTGTGCTGTAAGAAATGATGAACAGGAAGACTTCAGAGAGGCCTGGAAAGACTTATATGATCTTTCATATAAAATGATGCTGAGCGAAAGGAGCAGAACCAGGAGAACTTTGTACAAAGCAACAATCGCAATGTGTGAGGACTTTTTCTGGTAGACTTAGAACTTCATTCCAGTGCAAAGACTTAAAAAATTTCCAATGGTTTTTTAAGGCAAAATGCCTTCTACATTCAGAGAAAGAACTATGGAATTCAATAACAGAATGTAGCAGATCATTTTCTTTTGTGTTACGTTTTGGCTTGTTATATGATTTCTCCCATTCATTTTAATTCTTCTATGCAACATGACTATGGTGAAAATGTATTTAATAGGAATGTATGTGTATAACCTATATAAAATTGCATGATGTCTCAGGGAGGGTAGTAGGGAGGGAGGGGAAAAGAATCTAAGTTATATGGTAATGATTGTAGAACACTGAAAAAAATTAAAAAAAGAAAAAAGAAAATGAGGATATTGCAATGTCTACATCCCAGCAATGTTGGAAGGAAAGAAAGTGTACTATTAACATGGGGATGGCCACCATCATGAACTCCCTAAGTTGAAATGTTTGATAACATCAGAAGTCAACTGTCTCCAAGATTCAAAATGTTTCACACTCTTAGGAACGCACTCTATATGTAAAATAAAGGTTTTGTCTTAAAAATAATGGAAAGAGAAAGAAGATAAAATAGAAAAACATTTTAATTCCCTTTCAAACGTGCATCAGGTTCAAAACAAATTGGTAAGGCCCCATGGAGCCAAAATTTCCAAAAGTTGCAATAAGGCATGTGCAGAAAAATAACCTAATCTATGTTTTTATTTTTTCAAATGAAATTCAAGACATGATGCTATTTTGGTAGGTTGCACAGGGCACCAACATTACAACCCAAGACTCTACAACCTTAGAGTCCACAACTCCACAACATGGTGTTCCAGTCAACGGGCGCCTGGTTTCTGCATTTTTGGGGTATTGTCTTCATATCCCAGTAAAAAATAAATTCTTTAATAAATAAATATATAAAATAAATATATGCAATTTGAAAATGTATAAATAGTTCATTCAAAACCAAACAACAAAGCCCTTTTCCAGGTGGGTGGCCCAGTTAGAGATCCAGTTCCATCCACTACTCTCATGGGTCCAAATCCTATGCCATACTTGGATGTCACAGAATAAGATTTGTGGCAAATCATTTCCACCTATTTTTCCATTGCTTTCTTCTGCAGTATCAAAAGTAAGGATTTCTCATTCTGATCTAAGGTAAACATGATCCGGAAAGATTAGGCTCTCACAGATAAGCCTAGCGAGTTAGGTTTCAAATTTAGTCAACAGTCAATTAACTAACATTTAACAGCCCGAAAGGGAGATTAAATCCAAAATTACAGAGTAGGACTCCTCTGCCTGAAACCAAATTTGGGCAGAGGAAAACAATCAAAACAAAAGAATCCAAGATCTTCGCTGGACGATTCTTCCCAATTCACTCTCCCGAAGCCAGGGTTGCCAGGGGGCTGCAAGGCCAGCAGGGCAACAGTACTAGAGAGGAGGCTGTGGCCATGTTCAGCTGTACAGCAGTACGTCCCGATAGAGCTCAGGGACCCTCTCTGGGTCCACTGGCCTGGGCAGGAAGTGTGTGAACTTCTGGTGTCTCCTGGAGCGGGTCCCATCCCTTGGGGTCCCATCTTTGTTGAGGGCTACAAAGAACCTGCGTCCTGAATCTCCATGTTTGTGTATGTTGGATGAATAAGTGTTGTACCAGTTCTCCTCAAACTGCTCCCTGAAGACACATTCAGAAGTCAGCTTCTCCTAGAGGAAGGAAATCAAGGGTCAGCTGAGAGAAGTTTGGGGAGGATTTCTCTTTGTATTGCCTGCCAAGGTCAAAAATCTTTTTGAGGTCCCTTGTCCACCATGTGGACCTCTGGAGGAATAAACAGGTCTACAGTGTCTACTCTGAATCCCTTGGGTTTATGCCATGTATCTTCATCATCATCATCATCATCAGCCCATCCATTTTCTACCCTGCTGCTGTTCCACCCTCCAAACTAGGAGAGAGGGCACTCAGCTGTGCAGTGCATGGGACCACATGTCCTCATTTTCCTCCTACTCCTGGTAACCCTGCCTCAATTCTCCTTTCTACCTCTTGCTCTGAATACTGAAATCAGAAGTACCACTGCTTCTGCAAAGGCTATGGCACTGGACTGCCGTGTTGGTCCACTCAGAGTCCTTGTGACTCCTCCTTCAAAAAAGTCTCTTCCTGGGACACTATCCTGCCCATATTACAGTCTAATTAGGGGAGACAAAGTATTTGAGGGAAGGAATTGTCTCACCTTCAAGGCTTAGCACAGAGTCTAGCCCATAGTACAAGTATTTAATAGGAGAAATTTAATTTCACATTCATCTATTGATCTTTCCTAGCTATTTCCTGATCATACCCTGCCTGGAGGATCCAGCCTCTTGCTCCACTTTATGACTGAACTATCTCCCCTCCTCATCTTTTCTTCTTGTGCTCCTAACTCTTTTACTTCATTTTTCTCAAGGTTTTTCTTTCCTTTTCTGTCTTTGTTTTCTTTCACAATATGACTAATGTGAAAGTGTTTTGCATGACTACACATGTATGACCTATATCGAATTGCTTGCTTTTTCAGTTGCGGGGGCGGGGGGGGGGGGGTAGGGAAGGGAGAGAATTGGGAACTCAAAGTTTTAAAAATGAAGGTTAAAAACTATATTGACATGGAATTGGGGAGAAATAAAATACGAAACAATGAAAAAAGAAATTCGGACTGTTCATTAGAATTCTGCTGTTAAGAAGGCTTCCTGCAGCCCATCCCCGGGAAACAAGCAGCTCTGTCACTGGGCTCTTTTTAACTGGAATTAAATGTGACTCAAATTCATTGCATTTCATTATACAGCAAGATTCTTGAAATGTACAGCCCAAGTTCATTAAAGAGGAATTCCTTCGGCAGTGTAAAGGGAAATAAATAACCCTAACCCTAAACCCAAACTTTTCCAGGAGACTGGTGGAGGCCAATGACATGAGGTTAGGGGAACATCAGAGAGAGAGACAAGCAGGCACAATCCTGGACTATCAGGGCCCCAGACTTCAGAAGAAGCCCAAATCGTCACTTCAATGGTTCCCAGGTAGGAATCCTTCATGTGAGAGCCCCTCCCCCCACAGAACTCTTGGCTAAGTCTTCCCACCAAACCTCTGCAAAGAATTCACCAAGTACGCCAGAGGCCTTCTTTCCAGGTGATGGCCTGCTAGGGAGACCAAGCATCTCGATATTACAGTCTCATTGTATAGTGAGGACATTGGACACACATGCTCACACAGCCCCCCACATACCCCCCTTCAATGCCCCAAAGGGACAAGCCACACTTACAGATCCATAGAGCTCCCCTTTGTCGTTCATTCCAAGATAGAGGCCAGTGTCCACACCTCTGATACTGACCAGTCCCACAGCCACACTGATGAACTCCAGGATCCCTGCATTTACCACAAAGTAAAGATGTCTGTTTATTCATTGTATCCTTGCTAAAGAACATTTTTCTGTCATCAATTAATAGGAAAAGTCACATACGCGTGCATGCGCGTGCATGCGCGCGCGCACACGCACACATGCACATGCACACGCACACGCACACGCACACACACACACACACACCATCCAGCTATTCTTGATCCCTCCTCTCTAACTTCCTTCCACAAGAAAGTCATACCCATCTTAATAGTTTAGTAAACCTATCTTAGCACTTTTCCAGTCAAGGAAGCATGTACTTATATCAAGCAACTGCAAAAAGACTCCAATGCAGAGATTCTTAATCTATGGCCCTTAATTTCGATTGTTGCATTTCAATATGAGTTTTTGTAATCTTATATATTTTATTCATGAATTTTAAAATGGGATTTGGAGGAGGAGGGCACAGGCAGACATCCAAAGAGGTCCAAGGCACAAAAGAACTTTTCTGATCTAGGCCAACCCCCTCATTTTACAACTGAGAAAAGTGAGGCCCAGAGATGTGCCCAAGTTCATGTAGGTAGTAAGCAGGAAAGCTGGAATTTGAACCCAGGCCCCTTGGCTCCAAATCCAGCGATTTTGATCCATCACTTACTATACTGAGGCAACTTGCTCACTTTTTTGGGACTTCAGTTTCCTCAGATTTAAAATGAAAGTTGGGTGAAATGACATCTAAGGCCCCTCTCTGATTGGTTTCCTATGATTGGTATAGGGGTACAAGCAGTAATGGAAGGTTATTGCTACCATGAACAACAACAGGTTTTGTAAAAACTTCCCTGCCTTTACACATCCTTGGGGACACTGCCTGTAGCTCTTCCATTGAGACCCAACAAACACTGCCATAGTCTACATTTAACTTCTCAGGACCTGGAGTGTCCCCCCACACACACACCAACCAGACCCAGAATAGAAGGAGGGAGGTTTGTACTTTTGCCCAGCTCATCTCCCAAACTCATTTCTTGGTTCACTGTACAGACTTCCAATTCAGAGGTTCAGACCATTTTTCAGCCTCTGGCATCCAGAGCCCAAAGACATGTACAGAGCAATGAGCCTAGATGTTTAATGAGCTTTATCTTCTCTAGCAGCCAAGGAACTTTCTGCTAAGAACTTTTGATGCTCCAGAGAGGCACAGAATCCTTTCAAGCTTTCTTGGAGTCAGCCTATAGGATGCAGATAAACTAAATGACCTTCTAGCAGCTGGGAGGAATCAATACTCCTGCCTGGAAGAGACAAAGACAGACCAAAGCTTTGCCTAAGTAAAGAGGAGGAGTTGGGAGGAGGGAAGCAACAGGCAATCAAATAAAAATTAACTTGCGTCAGACTCTGGTCAAAAGTATCAATGTTGGACAAAAGCATGGCTTAGACACACAGATTTTGCAGCTTTAAAAATGTGTCAAGTCCTAGGTGTGAAATGAATAGCACCTCAAATACAATGGCCCCATTCCTGATACATAACAATTCCCTGAATTATGATCTTTAAAATCTCCTGCCTTGTAAATGTCAGGAGCCTTACTAAAGACATTTGGTATAATTCATTTTCTAGGGTTTTAGAAATATATTTTATAGGCAGCTGATGGCACAGTAAATAGAGTGCTGGACTTGAAGTCAGGAAGACCAGAGTTCAAATCCAGCTTCAGACTCTTATTAGTGGTGAGACTCTGGCCAAGTCATTTAACCTTTGGCTGCCTTAATGTTTTCATCTGTACAATGGGAATGATAATAGCACCCACCTCCCAGTGCAGTTGTGAGACTCCACTGAGACCAGAAAGCACATTCAAGTATCATATAATGCTTATCGTTGTTCTTCTCAAATAAAGTGCCTAAATAAACTCATCCCAGAATTCCATTTGACTTGGAAACTAAGTGGAAGGGGAAAGTTACAAACCCCCTCTGATCTCAAACTGGGCTAGAGGGAGGAACTTGCACACGTATACGATGAAATGGGAATTGGCCTTCTCGTGCTTCTCCCCATCCTTCCACTCTCCTAAGGAACACAAAGACCTCAGGAATTCTGGGAAATTTAAATAATCCTGATGGGTCAAAGAAAGAGTTGTAAAGTACTTAGCACACAGTAGGCACTTAATAAATGGTTGCTCTCTTCCACCCCATAGCATAGGAGAAATGACACTTAATCGATTCCTGCAGCACCAACTGATCTGGTGAAAGCTCTGTCTCAGTTGTTAGGGGAAAGGGAGCCTCCACTCACCCACCCGGCAGGGAAGCCATCAGACTTTGAAATCTGACAGATCAGTCAACAAGCATTTATTAAGTGCCTACTGAGTGCCATGGGAAAGACCCTGGAGATCGAGGTCAGAGCAAGTCTCCTGATTTCCAGGTGAAGTTTTCAGAGGACAGACCAGGCTGCAGTTACAGGGAGACACTCAGAGAGAACTTGTGCCTCCTGCCCAGACCCCAAAAACTCTAAAGTATTCCCTAGTACCCTCCAGGGTCTGGGCCAAGGTTTCTAGGGCTTTTGGTCTTCACCAAGTATTCCCTTATGAAGGCTGCCCGGGGTTGGAGGAGTTGGGGATGAGGGAGATGGGGACTAGGATGACAAGCACAGGCTTAAGCTGCAAGGAAGGGCTCTGTTTGTCTTTAGGTAGCTGTAAGTAAATAAATCTTTGGGTATCTGAAAACAAATAAATTTCCTCTGGCAGATTCCTAATGGTGTGGGGAGCTAGCCTTGGAGTAAGGAAGCTCTGGGTTCAATGATCTCACAGGGGACACGTACTAGATATGTAACCGTGAGCAATTCATTTCACCTTGGTTTCCCCAGGTGACTCCCAGGAATTGATGGGGCAGAGAAAGTACCAAACTCCATTGGTGGAGGCCACACCCCAGCCAACTCCTAGGTTCCCATCACAATCCCAATTCTCGAAATTTACAAACTGGATGTTTTCGAGATCACTTTGTCATTGAGCTTCTGGGGATTGAGATGGGAGACTGAGATTAATCTAGATTTCGCCTAATTGAGGGTGGTGAGAACCCCCCAGGGTGTCCACGAAGGGCCCTTCTGCACATGAGATTCCAACTCATTGATGCAGGCAAGGAAAGAGATGATGATCAAGACCTGGGATTCCTATCCTCTACACTCCAACAGACAGTAAAGACAAAGCAGTAAAGACAAAACCTTGGACATGACCAGGAAGAAATTATTTCCTCTTTGTTCTGGGGAAGGTGAGCAGCTGTGGGTGGGTGCTCGCTATACCCGTCCACTCCCTCAGGATTCAAACTCCACTGTTTGCAAGCTGCTCCGTTTTCCTCCCTAAAGAAAGAGGACACCCCATAGAGATTTGTAATCATTTGATTTCTAAATGAGATTTGACAAGGCTTTTTAAACTTAAAATGTAAGGCGGCAACTCAGCTAAGTCCTTTACAAAAAGAAGTTGTGAAAAAAACTAGCAAGAGGTAAGCAAAATTCCACGTAGTGGGATCTCCTGATACCCACTGCCCCCTGAGCCAAGGCAGCAGAATTTTGTCATTCTGGTATCATTTTCAAAGCCAGCCTTCCTTAAACTCATCAAAAATAAATGAGTTAACCCTGGACACAAATCAAAGTGAGTGAGAACCCAGAAAAGAAAGGCTAAAGGACCCAAAGAGGCCTCAGTCTGACCTGGAGCTCTGCTTTTCTCCAACAACTGACTTCATGGTAATCTATTCTAGGAAATCCAACACTGCACAGAGCAGCTCTGTTTCAGGATGGAAGCTTGAAAGAGCTCCCTTTCTTAAGTCTGCAAACATCTACCTTCAGGGCATCCAAGGGGCTTCGATACCTGTGTCCTGGAGGGGTGCTTTTGAGATGAAGTCATACTCAACTCCAAAAACATTTTTTCCCTTCAAGTGGTGCCAAACTGCCACCAAAGGTAGCAATTAAGCATTCCCTTTAGTGCCTCCCAAACTGTACAAATTGTTATTTTACAATTTCAAGAGTCATCCATGGAATGTTTGGGAAACGCATTTCTGAATCTGTATCCAATGGCTAAACAAGATGAGGGGATGGGTAAGGGGACTCCTGCAGGAAAGGTGCCTCCTTCCCCAGCCCAGGCTTTCTCTGCTGGCCGAGCAGGACCCAGCCCCCACCAGGTGATGTTCCCGGGGTCTTGGGGGTGGGGTGGGAGAAAGAAGCACTTTTCTTCCTTGAGTGACTGGAGTACATTCTCCTACTACCTCAGTGGTGAGCTCAGGGCCAGGAATTAACTTGCTACCACCAGCAGGGTCAAATCATTTAAATACCAATTAACACCTAATCCTGAATGTTTTCCAGGAGAGGCGTGAAGAAGACTGATGTTCCGGAAAGATTGCAATCCCACTAGACAGCCTCCATTCTCTGAGGAATGAACATCTGTCTTTGCTCAGGAATTTAATCATGTGTTTACCATGAGTAAGGTACAAAGGTGGACCTAAGTAAGTTTCTGCCAGTCCCTATGAGCCCCCAGACAGAGTTGGACGGATCCCACACGTTTTTCTATCTCACAATATGTGACAGGAAAACGAGACAAGAATGGATTTTTATCGGACCCTGAAATGGGATAATCACTAGAACAGAAAACTTGGGTTAGCTACCTGAAAGATTGGCCTCAATTGGAGTCAGTCAGTGGTTCTCAAATTTCCTAGGCTCTAAACGAGCCCAGAAGTCCTGGGGGCGGTACCCAGGTCACCCACTCTCACCGAGCTCAGTTTCCTCTATCTCAGAGGCATATTCCAAATGGGCCGGAGCTGGCCAGGAGCTCGGGCCCTGAGGTCGGGCCCTGCAGGAAAACAAGAGGGACGGGCTTAGTGGGGAATCCGAGCCAAAATGGGAGACGAAAGGTTTCTCTTCCAAATCTCTGGATTAGTGTGCCCAAACAGCTTGACCGGGAGCAATACAAAGGTGCAGTACTAGGAGATAGTCGGAGTTGGAAAAGATCACACTAAAGTTTAGCTCCAAGGAGGATTTAGGAGGCCCCAGGGAATCAGTGCGGAAATCACAAACCGCTCGAGGGATATCGCAGCCACTTTGCCTGAGGCTCTGCCCAGCAAATCCTCTTCATTCCAGAGCTTAGAGAGCTTTAGGGCTAGAGCACAGGCTCACCCCCTCGTTAGGTCTGGAGGAAACTGGAAGGCGAGGGAATGAAGGGGTTTGCCCAAAGCTCTATAGGCAATTAGTTCCTAGGAGGTGCAATAATAACGCGCATTTATAAGGACTTCTCAAATACTAATCCGTAAAATCCTAGCAACCCAGGAGGTAAATATTATCACTATGGTCCAGATGAGGAAACAAACAGGTTAAGTGTCTGGTGCAGGACTGGAACTCAGACCTTCCCGACACCGGGTCTAGTGCTCTGCACCCTGGATTAGGAATCCAGAGCCCTGGTTTTAAATGTAGACTAAGACTCTCACTCATAGGAAAGTGCTCTGCTCGGGTTCTAGCGGAGCACAATGGCTTTATTGGAACTCGGGACTCTTTCCTGCTTCTCTGCCCCCGGCCGGTTCCCTCACGTGGAGAGTTTCTCCTCTAGCTTCCCCTGGTCTTTCTCACTGCTCCTCCTATCTCTTGACATCTCTCCAGCTAGCGTCAAGTCCCGTCCTGAACAATGGAACCGAGCACCAGACAAACCACCTACGTCTCGTTCTCCTATTGCCCTGCAACAAGTTTCAGCCAGGAAGCCCATGCAACCAGGAAACAGAGAGTTCGAATCTCAATTGTGGGACCTAGCCACTTGGTTTCTCTGCACTGGGGTGTCTGGAAAGCGGTTTTTAGTATTTCGATTCTAACATACTTGGTTGACTTTGTAATCCTGTGTATTTTATGCATTCAAAAGCGTGAGGTGGAGAAGGGGCTTCACCAGGCTGTCCAAGGTACCGAGGTCGAGAAAAAGCCAAGAATCCCTGCTCTGGACTGAGGTTCTCATTTGGTGACTGGGAGAATAATACGTCCGACTTAGTCCTCATTCCCCAAAAGCTGATTGTGTGGTGAGGCAAGCACCTTGTGAACTAGGATGGGGGAATGGAGATTGGGGTTCACAGTTATAGGATGGGGGGCGGAAAGCATGCTCAGGGCAGCAAAGCAGCTGTCACACACACACACACACACACACACACACACACACACACACACACACACACTGCCAATCCCTTCAGATGACTCTTCAGATACGAGTAACAAAAAGGCATTTTGTCATAATACTGGAGTTGCTTGGAAGGAAAGCTTCAGAACGCAAGCGCAAGACTTCCAGTTACTTGTTCCCTGGGCAACGACAATTTGCTGAGTCTCAGTTTCCCCACCTGTAAAGTGAGAGCACTTCTAAGGCTGTTTCCAAATCTGAAATCCTGAACATTTCGGCTAGAATGAACTCTTAGGCTAGGCTTCCAACAAGAAAGTTTGGAAAGCAGCCGATTTCGGACTGGCCAAGCCTTCTGCTCCTGGAGGAAGCCTCTTTGCCTCTCCACCTGCTGGTCTCTGCCACAGCCAGGAAAAAAGGTTTGGAGGGGGAGTTGGGAGACTGCAGCAGAGGACAGAGGGCCTGCCGCTTCCTTGCTGGTCAGAGCCTCCTCACACCCTCCACTCTACCTCTCCACTAACCACCTCAGAGGCCAATCAGCATTGCCTGAACAGACCACCGGGGTAGACCCAAGGCTACCGACTCCGGGTCCAGGCTTCCCTCTCTATTATTTCTGCATTTTACAGCTTGAGAAAGTAGGGACCAGAGCGGGCAGGAGGCTTGCCCTGGGTCATACAGCGGGTGAGCAGTTAGGCGGGACAGGAACCCCTCGAGGTTGGGTTGGTCTGGGTTTGGGGGCCGCAGTCACTCACCGAACAGACTGTGGTCCCGCCGGGTGCCCCGCACACGGCCGTCGGGTAGGATCTGCAGGTGAAAGCCGGTACGGCAATAGAGCTGCCTCCGTCGCAAGACCCCCTGGAGGTGAGCAAAATCGGCGGGAGCCCCTGGGCTAAGGCCAGGGCCGGGGCCACCCCGGGGACCCAGCAGAGGCGCCCGCGGTCTGGGGCCCTGCCCCGCCGGGGGCAGCAAGAAGGGCGCGCCTAGCGGCGGTTGGGCCAACCCTTCCCAAGAGCCCAGGAAACCCCCGACGGCGGCGTGGGCGCCGGCCATGGGAGCCATGAACCGGCTTCGGCCGCCGACGGCACTCGTGGCAGTCCCCAAGGAGGATGCAGGGCTAGAGGGTGAGGAGTGGGAGAGTGGAGACGGCCCAGTCCACACCACAGGGCCAAGCCCCCGGGAGCCGAGAGTGCTGGGTGTCCAGCAGTCACTCAGGTGCCAAGTTCAGAGGAGGGAGGCGAGGAAGGGCATTGTGAACAGAATAGGACCATCAGGGAGGACCCTGCCCAGGCGCCGCAGGTGGGTCCGCCGCTGTCCTCGGGAGGGAGCGCACTGACGGGACTCAAGTACTAGGTCTTCACACCCCGCTACACCTACTGGCTCTGGCAAGCTTGTCTTGCCGCCTGCCGGGGTATTTATGCAAGTTCTTGACATATGCTAATGAGGCCCTTTGGTGGGAGCGGTCCCGCCGCCCCAGCCGCCTCAGCTGAAAGAAGGGGTGGGTGTTTGAAATTGTAAACCGGCCCTTCCCCCACCTTTTCCCGGTGCCAGGGGCCCCAGGGGAGCAAGCGCCTCCCTGCTCTGGGCCTGCAGTGAAACGGAGCATCCCTCCCCATTGGTAAGGACCTCCGTGCACCACCCTCTCCTCCACACCCCCCCAAAAAGGACTTTGCTCTCGACCCCTCTCCGCGCCCCCGCCGCCCCCTCTGGGTTCAGCGGTTCCTCCCCCCACCCCAGGACTAAGATAGCCCAACTGAGAAGAGAGAGGGGCAAAAGTGGGGCTTTGGCGGGGGAGGTGATGTAGGGTCGGAACCGGGCTCAGCATTTCGAGGACAGGTGCAAAGAGATGGGAGGGGAAAGAGGGAGGGCGGGTTCTCAGGGCGGGACCTGCCCAGACACACTTGAGCCGACAAAATCAAAGCAGCCCCGACTTCCTCTCTAATTTTAAAGCCCTAATTCAGTGTGCGTGCAAGCCGCCTTCTCTTTTATCGTTTAGATACGGGGGAATTTTTCTTTTGCATAATCAAGAAGACTGCTTGGGTCTTACCACAAAGTGCCCTTTAATGCTTATCTGGTGGGTCGGAGCCCCAGATCTCACCTGGGTGGAGGGAGGCTTTGTATTGTCTCCAGGGGCTTTGGAATTTGGGTGCTGGGGTCAGGACTCCCTAATTAACCACGTGCTAGCGCTCTACAATCAACACAGGGCTCCAGGGGAGAAATTAAGTCTTTCAATAGCCATTTTTCCAAACTTAGATGAGAAAGCACCTACTGGGCGCAGGGCCCAGTATCTAGGGTTGGGAGTGGAACATTGTTTACTGCCAGGGTTCTAAAACTGGAGTCGGTGAAATTACTTCTAAGCTTGTGCATTTAAAGTAGGAGTCTGACAAATAACCGGTCGGTTTCACCATACTGCCAAACGTGGAATCAGGAATCCCTGGGTTCCTCAGATGCTCTGAGCTGTGTGACTGTGGGCAGTTGCCTCCGACCCTTAGTTTCCTCCTCTGTAAAAGGACATTAAGCTTCATTTCTCTATTCTTTCCAATTTATCCTGTCTACAGCATGTCTGTCGATAACTATTTGCTTGTTCTATCACCCTTAGGTTGTCTCCTTCTTAGATTCTGACCTCCTTGAGAAGAGGACTTGGTTCTTCCTTTGGCTTGTTTCCCTGGGAGCTTGTTTAGCACAAGGTCCGGCATGTAGTAAGAACTTAATAAATATGTATTCACCGACTGAACCAAATCTAGATCTGAGGTCCTTCCTTAGGCTTAGCTAAGTATCCTCCCTTCCCCGGGAAGTTCATCATGTAAGACACACAAAATGGATAATGGGTTTCCCCCCTTCACAAGAGTACTACAGAAAAGAAAAGATCCAAGCGAGTCGAGGAGGAACGACAGTAATTCCGATCCTGCAGAGCCCTGAAGCCCCTTATAAAGCTATTAGTCAGTTCTTTTCATCTTCCTGCTGGAAGCCCAGGCGTGGGGACTTCTTCAGCTCACAGAATTTTGGGTGGAAAGGCAAACTGTTTGGGGCCTAAACCCCACTACCTCCTCAGAGAAGGAGGAGCCAGGGAAAGTATGGAGCCCTGCTAACTTAAGAGTGGAAGGTTGAGACATCTCAGCAAAGTCAGATCGGGCATTATTGAAACCTTGGGACGAATGGCTCAAGATTTGTGAGAGTCCCCAGTTGGGGAGAGGAGGGTCGATTGCAGTTTCAATCTGGCCTCCCTTTCTTTTCAGTCCCTGCCTAACCCTGGGAGATCAAACACGCTGGCTAGCCCCGCTCAGCTTTCTTTTCAGGGAGGAGGGGGTTTGGTGTTAATTAATTGGCAGGTGCTTGGCAGCAGGTAAAGCTACACCTTTTCATCAGGGCGGCCCTAAGCCCTGCCCCCTGTGCAATCGAGTTGTAAAAAGAGCCCCTAAGGCAAGTGATTTACTTAGAGAGATGGAAAACACACCAACCTGGCTAAACCCAGGACCTAGAAACCTAACTCACCTTGGGGAAGCCTAGTTTGGAAGGTCAAAGCAGAGAGATGCTAGGAGAGCCTTGCTTGTGGTGGGACCCCCAAATCCTCCACAATCACCCTTTCAAAGAACATCTGTATAAACAGTATCACATCAGTGTAAAACATTGATGGGGGGGGGGGGAGGGGGACCTGGTCTTTGAACCAAATCTTCTTAATTGCAGGGTTAAATCAAAGAAAGTTAGATCAAAGTTGAGTAATCCTTAAAGCGGCTACCTGGAGTAGCCAGGGCTTGGATCCCTGAAAGGAGAGCCCCTGAGAGCTGGAAACTGAGGTCTGCCTTCAGAAAAGAACACATTTGCAGGTCAAATTAGAATAGTACCATTATTGTCATCTCCACACGGGCGAGGGGAGCTAGGTTCAGGTCTGAATTGGTCTCCCTTCCAATCTCTGATCCTAAGGCTCCCTAACTTCCTTCCAGACTGTGCTCCCCTTCTCCAGGAAGCCTTCCAAGACCCCCAGCTGCATTCAGATGGGCCCTCTTCCTTCTCTCCATTTATTCTGAATGTTCAGATAGGTCCTTTTACCTCCTTAGCCTGGAAGCTCCCTGAGGGCAAGGATCGCTTTTGCTTTTTCTTTGTACCAGGTACCAGGCCTGGCACATAGGGAGCTTTTAATAAATGGTTATTGGTGACAGGCTGCCTTTCCAGCCCTCTGGCTAAACCTCTGGGGGTACCCCTAAACTCTGCTGGAATGCAGTTGCTTCCCCATGTGCTCAACTTCATCATGGCACCTGCCCTTTGAGATGTTGCTCCAAATGCATTTATTCGGCTCCTCCTGGGTGCTAGGCACTAAGGACTGGAAGACAGCGATGAAAACAATCCTTCAGGTAGCTGGCAGTCTGGTGTGGGTTTGTGGGTGAGGACATTCATGAAACTGGGGAGGCTTGAGCTACACACACACACACACACACACACACACACACACACACACGCACACACGCACGCACGCACGCAGGAACACACACACAAAATGGCAATATCAACTGAAATTGTGGTGAACCAGTAGGTTAAAGTAGCCTGGGGCTCTTTGAGTGGACTTTGCCCTAAGGCAGATTAAGCTGGAATCCAGCAGGACCTTTGAGGCAAAGAAGATGGAGAGTCATCTCTAAGAGTTGAATTGGGCAAGAGGTGAGCTCTGAGAGTCCTTTCCATAGAGATGATGGTTGAAGCCTGAAGAAGCCACTAGCCAAGAAGGAAAGCCCAGGAGAGAACCTGGGGCCATCCCCACTTAGGGCCTGTACTGTGGAGGATGATGTGGTAAAGAAGTCTGGGGAAGAGTGGCCAGACCTGGGGGGGGAGGGGTGCCCCAGGCTGAGAGCATCCTGGAGGGGGTATCCAGGAGGGAGTCATTAGGCGGATCTGCTGTGTTACACAGAAATATTCGGAAGGTAGATGGAGGATCTCTGGACAATCCCTCACGTCTGCTTTAGCAATGCAGACAGGAATGATGTTTAACAGTGTTTTCAAGGCTCAAAGGGGAAAGGACAATAGAAAAGGACCACAGGCAATACCATTGCATTCTCCCCACAACCGTGATACATGAAAGTGTGATAATTCTTACCTTATAAGCGATGAAGAAAGGTGGCTCATCCTACCAGGGAGGGGGCTGGGTTTGAGTCCTGCTGCCTCAGAAACATCCTGGCTATGTAACCATGGACGCTTCTACTAAGTTATAGGTTGGCTGAAGTTGTCGGGGTTCCAGAGGGCTCACACCAGCCAGATCAGATAGTGTGGCTGCCCAATCACCTACAGAGGTGAGGTGGTATTTAATAACCAGCTCTCAAAAACAAGGGCCAGGAGGGTAGGACATGATTTTAAGTGGAATATGCATCACTAACATTCTAATTATTAAATAATTGTTATAATAAATATAATTATAATATGGTTTAATTATATAATATAATAATCACTTCCCTAAATCTAATTTGACAATCAATAAAACAATATTTATTTATAAGGACATTGATTTCTGAGGCTCAGATTTAACAGTTGAACATTTAACAATCAACTCTAAAGAGCCTATTTGAGCTGAATCCAGAACACCCCTAGTTATAGGCCTGGGAAGAGGTGGTGTTGGGGTCAGGTTTTCTGACTCCTTTTGGTAATAGCATCCAATTAAAAGTCAGAGGAGTTGGGTTCTGGTGGTCATTCCTGTCATTTCTAGCCACGAATTGTGGTTGTCTCTCTCTTCTCTCCTCTGAACCCATTTCCTACTCAATGAAGAGGGAATAAAAACTGAGGTTGACGTTATCCCAAAGGCTCATGATGACAATGGCATGTGCTGCCTCCCATTAGAACCAAGGAGCTGACCCAGAGAAGTTGTATCCAGACTGTTATCAAAAAGCAAAGTTTCAAAATGGAAGCCAAGCTAGACCCACTGAGGTAAGGTGAGGGATAACCATCGGGTCATCCATGCCATTAAAGAGAATGGGAGGAAGTCCTCCACCAGCAGCGGGGTTCCCCACTCAACAAATCTGCAAGACCCTAATGGGTCCCACTAGAGAGAATGCCCAGATCAGTGAGGAATAAGCTGGTATAAACACCCAATGCCTGGTCTGCCTCCCACCTCTGTGGTAGGAATGAAAAGAGAGAAAATCTGGGGAAAGCTTTTACTACTAGTCCTGAAACCAGCATTGTGAGGGGAGTTCTGACTTCCCAATCGACCCTGTAGACAGTGGTTTAAACTGCAAAATAAACTTTTTCAGCCTTGCCTTAAACATATAGGCCCTGACTAGTGCTCCATCCCTTTTCACAGGGGACCAGAATAGAAACCAAAAGATAAGGGTTCCCTTGTTTACCCTAGTCATGTGACAGGAAAAGATAACACCAAAGGTTTGGGGTGAATTTTTTTTTTTTGCACATTTTGTGATGATATCATGGGAAGTTAAATAATTTTGAAGAGGCTTTTACAAAAGTGCATTATTCAGCTGTTGAGCACACACTGCAATCTAATCAAGTTCAGCTGGACTTCCTAGAGACCAGGCTGGGCCATGGTGTTGTACAAATACTCAGGACAATTTCCATTTCCACAGAAAGTCCTTCACAACATTTGCAGACGACCTCTGGGCCTGGGGGTCCTTCAGCATCAGCCCAGTGGGGGCAGGGCCAAGGAAGAACTGGCCCCAGTTGCTGCTGGGCATCTGGGCTTCCCTGGACAGCTCACACAGAGTACTGCCCCAAAGGCAGGCCCTGAGAGGTTCCAAATGAACATTTTAATTATGTTCAAAATAAGCACAATTCAAGCACTTTTATGTCAAGCCAGTGGGGCAGAATAAATTCTCAAGTTCTATAAACTTTCAGTGATGCCATGTAAAGGTTTCTGAAATCTTATAAAAATCTAACTCACTCCCCCCACTTTAGCCCTATACCCTCCCCTCCCTCGCATCCACACCCAGGAGACATTTTCTATGAATGCCTAAGAAAAGATCTGACAGGAAGAAAAGGCTCCCAAGGCCATAATAAAAGCTGGTCATGACATCAAGCCTCAAGGTCAACAAAGTGCCTTCCATCATCTCATTGAATCTTCCCCACGATCTTCGGAGGCAGGTGCTAAAGGGATCATTCTCCCTATTTTACAGAAGGAGAGCTAGAGGTTCAGGAGGACTGGCAAAGTTAACATGGCTAAGTCAAGGACTGACTGGATTTGAACTCAGATGCCAGTTTATCTCTCCAGTCATCCTCCTCCCTCGATGGTTCTCAGAGCCCTTTGTCATTGAGTCCACTGGCCCAGATCCTGGTCATTACAGTTAGGGGAAAGGGAGGGGTCCCAGGAGGCAGTCACTCTGGTTCTAATTTCTTCCTTGTGTTGGTCATAGACTCAGCACGTTTGGACAGTGGAGTACGAGAAATGACCGTAGGTGGGTTTTATTAATTACATTCATTATTGCCAGGTCATATGATCCAAGACCATTGATAAGGCATTCCTATATCTCTCAGTCCTTCATGTTGAGAATGAGGAATATGACTTTAAAAGCCTGTGGTCTGAGCCCTTCAGGGACATAATGCTAAGATGGCCCTATTTTTGCCACCATAACAAGAAGATTCCTTAATTATCTTCAGAAAACTGTCTTCTCTAAGAGTAGAGTGCCGCAATTAAACCCTTGATCTCTTAAATTGTCTGATACAGTAAAAGCTACTCTACTGAACAAGAAAGTTAGGCATCATGTTTTGTCATCATTTGTCCTTCATTCTGGAAGAGGACCATGGCATTGGGAAGTGATGTCATGACATACAAGTGAATTGGATTTAAGTGAGGTCAGGCTGTGCAAAGTAACCAGTCCAACTTTCTTCTCCAGGGTCATCAGGATCTAGTGGCAAGATATAGATCAGGATCGTTGGAGATAGCCCCAGCATCATGTTTTAGGAAGTCACAGAGAGGCCAAAGGGGTGGGAAGGAACAAAAATGGGCCTTGGAATGGGGGATGGGTTTGATGCTGGCTCTGTCACTTACAAGTGTGAGCTCTGTGGGCCTCAGTTTCTTCAACGTTAAAATAATAACTTGGACTAGATGGTGATTTCCTTCCAAATCTGATCTAAGGTCATGTCCTGAAGAGCGTTAAAGACATTGAAATCTGACTGTCATAGTAAGAGGGCATTAACCTTTTAAAGGTAAGCCAGTGGAATGGAGGTCTTTTATGGAAGACTCTATGACCATTTCTCCCCTGTAGCTACTCACCTGTGATTAACATGAGTTTTGATAAGGGGCCCCTAACACACAGTCCCCCAGAAGGAGGGTGGCCTAGAGACTCAGAAGAAAGGACCTTGAAGTTCATCCAATCCAAGCCATTTAACAAGTTAGGAAACTGAGGCTCAGGACCTTAAATGAATTGCCTATGATCACACAGCTAGAAACTCTCAAGCCCCCAGGTCCATCATCCTGCCTTCTCAGCTCACACAGAAAAGCAGCCAGGATGACTCATGAGCCTGGTCAAGGGGCCAAGCTGAGTGAGGCTCCTCTATCATTTTGACTCTGAGCTTTGTGGGGGTGAAAAGGGAGACTACCCTAAATGAGTTGCTTTCCCTGTACCCTATCATTCTCCTGGATTCAGTCCTTTTGCCTATGAAGATTCAATGGGGAAGGAAAGAGCTGCTACTGTTAGGGCTGGGCCCTTGAAGAAGCTTCCCCTCCTCACTTCCTCAACCTGCATTCCCCAGATGACAGGCTATGGCATCTTCTGTGCTGAGACTGAATGCTGGTATGTGTCCAAGAACACTGAAGCAGGGAGGTGGAAGGCACAGGAAACTGGTCAGATGAGATAGGTTTTCTTATTAATCTTTATTTAACTTCAGCTAGGTGATGCAGTGGAGAGCCTACTGGCCCTGGAGTCAGGAGGACCTGCATTCAAATCCAGCCTCAGACACTTGACACTTACTAGCTGTGTGACCCTAGGCAAGTCATTTCACCCCAGTTGCCTCACTCCCAAAAAATATTTGTAGATATTATTTTATATCACTTTTATTTCTGAATCAATCCCTCTCCCACCTGAGAGCCATTTCTTGTAATAAGAGTTAAAGAAAACAAAAGGGGAAGAAAAGGCAGTCCAATACATCAGAGGGGTCTGATGGCCTACACAGGTTCCCATATCCAGAGTGGCCCATCCCTGAAGGGAAGGGAGAAGGGAAGTACATGTCCTCGTCCCTTCTTCAGGGTTAACTGTGATCATGGTCACCATAACCACTTTCATTTCCTCTTTGCATTGTTTACATCTTGTATGGTTTTCTTTCACCCAACGTCAGTTCATAGGTCATGCTGTCTACTGAACAATGCCTCCAATTTTTGCTTCTTATAGCACAGAGACTTTCTGTTATATTCACAGACTAGGACCTGTGATGTCATTCTCTACTCCAAAAGGGCTACTACAAATATTGTCTAGTTTAACTCCTGTAGTGGCCATTGACCTTGAAAACTCAATCTCCTAGGGTCCCTATTTGGCCACCTGGGCTCAGGGAAAAAGGCAGCTAGGGCACTGGGTATTGGATACTGGGGTCCCCTCTCAGCTTCACTTAGCTTGGCATATGTACTATGAGACAGGCAAGGAGATGCCTTAGCTTCACCTTCCCTGCCCATCCTATAGAAAGTCCAAAGGAGAGCTTTCAAAATTCTAAGAAATATGTTCAGAGGAAAAGAAGACAGTGAGAACAGGAGTTTCTTTTCTCATTAAAGTCTTCTGAATGGGAGGCTCTGGCTGTTCATTGATAAATTATCTTCAACATAGCTCCACCCCCATCCTCAACACACACACAGGAGGAAAGGGGCACATAACAGCTCACCAGAAGCCTCTAGTTGACCTTGCTTATCTAGCTCTATATCCCTCAAGGGGTCAAAGTGAAGACCTAGCCCAGGCATGCTGCAAGGGACAGCTTACTGGTACATCAGCACAACTGCCAAATGTTTTCCAGAATGGTTGAATGAATTCACAGCTTTATCAATAGTCTATTAAAGTGCCTATCTTCTCCCAGCCCCTCCAAAATTGACAATTCAGAGAGGAGAATTCTTATCTCTGTGCCTCCTAAAGGTTGACTATCACCTGTCTTGATAGAAAGGACAAAAGAATTCATGGGAATATCTTTGGTAAAATACCTTCTCAGACCACCAATTCACTCTGAGTAATTAAAAAACAAAAACGAACAAATGAAGATGCAACAAACCAGAGAATGAAACATACCCCTTCTCTCCCTCCCTTTCTTCCTTCCTCCCTCTCAACCTTCCTGCCTTCCTTCCTTTCCCCACTTCTATCCACATGGGGAATCATACGATAGTATGTGAAAGGAGCATAAATTTTGATTGCTGAAGTCTCATAAAATATCTTGGCATTTAGGCACAAGCTTTTGACTTTGTTTTATTTTTCTTGTCTTCCCTACTTATTTATTCTATCATTTTAAATACTGGGACAATTTACTCTTTTGTCCCATGTAATTTTATTGGTGATCCTTGAAACTGTCCCAGCCCAAGCCTCATTTGGTCATTGCTTGGTTTTTGATGACTCATAGTAAGTGTAAATATCAGTTGTTTCTGTTCTGCCCAGAAACACTGAAGGTCTTCCCCTCCCTATTTGTTTTTTTGTTTGTTTTTGGAGTAGACAAACTAAACAAACTTTTGCCTCATTTCTTACCTAGCTTTAAATCACTGAATGGGTGTTGCCTCAGACAAATTGATACCTGGGAAAGACCTTCCTTAAAAAGACCAAGGTCCCCCACTACAGATGGGGTCATTTTCAGTCATCCTGACCTATGTCTTGCCACTGAGCTCATATGACCCTGGAGGAGAGAGTTAGACTGATGACTTTACACAGCTCTGCCTCACTTAATTCCAATTTACTTTCAGGTGAAGGCGCCACCCTCCCAATGTCCTTTTCAAGAACAGAAGAGAAACAACAAAACAGCAATGCACTGGAAGTAATTTTTAAAATAAACGTACAAGTGAGGATGCAACAAAGCAGAGAATGAAACCTCCCTCCTCCTTCTCAGCAGAGAGAAGTGGAGGATTACCAAGGCTGAATTGGAAGACCAGTTTTCTGTAACAGATATTTTTGCTTAATTGGGATTGTCTTGATCCCAAGGGATAGCGCCATCTGGAGGAGGACTGGGAAATGACAAAATAAAGACAAAAGGAATCCGTAAAATACATTTTTAAAAAGAAGTTATGTAAGATTTTGTGTTATCACAACATTGAGAACTTGACAGGAATTAGAGGCTATTAAAGCTGGCTGCCTCATTTTACAGATGAAGAAACTGAGGCTCAGAAAGGAACTTGCTCAAAGTTTCACCACTGTGAAGGGACATATCTTGAATTTGAATTCAAGTCCTCTAACTGCCAACTCATTGTTTTTTCTATGCTGCCTTTTCATGTAACATCAGAAAATGTCAGAGCTGACAGAGCCGGTGGAATCCATCCAGTCTACTAGCTCTCTGTTACTGTTCTTATTATGATTTTGCTCACAGAACAGCATTATTTTGTATGCTAACCATTTTCTTGGCAGCACTCTGGGATAGTCCAAAGAATTGTACATGCACAAAAATAAATGTTATAGAATTTTCAGGAGATCTGCAATTGTCATTTTCTTTCAATTTCCAGATCATCTAGACAATGTGGCATACTAGTGTGCCAGAGCATACCCTCTGGAAACCATTGGTGTAGCTCAATGCCCTCCTCTTGCAAAGGATGAAAACTGAGAGAGGAAAGATTATAAGCCCAAGATTTTACATCTATTAAGAGTTAAACCCAGATCGAATGCCAGCTCCAGGTCTCTTGGAAATTCTTTCAGTTTCTATGGTCTTTCATTTATCTGATCCCCACTTCTTGGTTTTCAGCATGACACATTTCTCATTTTTTCTATCTGGGCCAGATTCACTCACATTAAAATATTTTAAAGTCCTAAAGTGCCCATTTTTGAGGTTATAAAAGTATCTGTCCTTGTAGACAACAGAGACTCTTAGAGATGCTATGTCCTTGTAGGACTAAGCCAAGAACCTTTCCCAAAGCAAATACCCTTTTCCCTGGGTACCAGCCAACGGTTAGATGAACATTCTGCTTCCATCATTCAGAGCAGCAGGGGAGGTGATGCCCTCTCTCATCCAGTCAACCACTAGAGGACACTGTCATTCATCACATATGCTATCCAAAGGAGAAAGGACAGGATGGGAGAGGAGGAGGCTATACTGCTCATCTTTATATGCTAGAAAGACTGCTTTTGCATGCAAATACACACACACATGCATATACAAGCATGCACCTACTCCAAATGTTTCTGTCATATACCAAAAAAATGTAAATTAGAAAGATAAAAGTGTTCATGAGCTTAATGTTAAAAATATGAGTGCCATTAGAATTTGAGCTCCTTGAGGAAAAAGATGTCTTTGCCTTTCTTTGTATCTCTGTACCTCCAATACTTGACACATAATATAACTCATATAATATAGTATGTAATTTTATGTATAATATAATAACAATTCATTTATTTCCATCATGTTTTCTCTTCAGGACCCCATTTGGGGTTTTCTTGGCAAAGGTACTGTAGTAGTTCGCCATTTCCTTCTCCAGCTCATTTTACAGATGAGGAAACTGAGGCAAACAGGGCAAAGTGACTTATCCAGGTTCACACAGCTATTGTCTGAGGTCAGATTTGAACTCTTGAGGATGGGTCTTCCTGATTCCAAGCCCAGTGCTCCATCCACTGGACCAACCAGCTGCCAAGTGGCATATAACATGTGGCCTAACTAATACGTAGCCACCAGAATGCTGGGTAAATGTGGGTGCTAATGTTCAGAGACAGCATCCTTATTTCCTTGTCCACAACCCATCCAGTCCTCCCTGAAAATGGAGTGCTGCATACATTTTCAAGACAAGTTGCCCTATGTAAGCAGAGGAAGGCTGAGGAGCAGGGCTTCCTGGGAAACTATAGCGTCAGTGGGCATGCCGCTGAAACTGAGAAGAGCCCTGTTTGGGAGAATAATATCACTTCTAGAGCCTTGGCTTCAAAGTATCTCCCCAGTGACTGGATCATGAGCAGCAACCATGCTGGGGACAAAGTGCCTTTAATCTGCAGTTGGAAAATCTGAGTTTCAGTGCTATTTCCCATGCTTACTACCTATGTGATCCTGGACCTCAGTTTTCTCACCTGTAAAATGAGGAGTTTAGAATTGATGATGACCCTAGAGGGACAGATGGCTTGTTGCTCAGGTTCACAGCAGCTATGTACAAGCATCTCAAAAAGGATTTGAACCCATTGATTCTAAGACCATTGCCCTATCCACTATCTAGCCTTGCGTTGCTGATCTGCCACTTCTTGACTCTGAACCTAAGTTAGGCCTCATCTGTAAAATGGGACAGGCACACTCGATCTCCCTAACTCACTAGGCAGAGGTGAGGGTGTCAAGAAGGCAACGTACATAAGGAGGAGCATTCCTCAGTAACTTCCACAACAACCTTCTTTCAAAATGGCACCTTGGCATAAGCATCTGGACCCTGGACTATGCACGTCTGTGCTCACTGTACAAGTTCCTGCAAAACTGGGAAAGTTTCCAACCATGTAGGCAACACATTTTGTATCTAGGGTCCAAGGACCAGTCTAGTTGTGTAGAGGAGAATGCTCAGCACGCCTAGTGGTTCACCAGGGAAGGACCCATGAATGCCTCTTCTGGCAAGGTATGAGACTGCCTTTTTAGTGTGAGTGGAGAAATCATAGACTTCTGGAATAAGCATAGTACTTGGTAAGGTTTCTCAAAGCAATTTATCTTCATGGCCTTATTTGAAGCTCATCTCAGCCCTCTGATGTACTTCCTTCCCCATTCTACATAGGAGGAAACTAAAGTTCAGAGAGGGTTGAGATCCGACCTCAGGTCTTCCTTACTCCAACTCCAGCACTCTTTCCACTAGTGTCCCAGGTCATCATGATTTTCTCTCCTTGGCTCACCATTAATGAAATGATTCCTTGTAGATGTCCATTGAATTCCTCAGCTACAGACGTCATAAGAGAGAGGGTTAGACTCTAGAGAACTTCCCCAGAAGTTATGTGACAATCTGAAAGGAAAATATTTTACTGGCAATCCTTGTTTCCCCACAGAATATGTTGAAGAGCTGGAGGACAAGAAGTCTGCGGTGAGATAACCAATCTTCGTTGCTCCAAATCCCTGCATCATGCTCCCAGGATCATCAGATGAAAAGCTCAAATGTATCTGGGCACCACAGAAGCCAATCTCTCTTTTTTTGAGGGGGAAAATGAGGCCCAGAAAAAGGAAGTGATTTTGTCAAAGTCACCCAGAGCAGAAACAAGTTTAGAACTCCAGGTTTGCTGTCTATGGCCAGCATTTACTTAATGGGGTCTTCTTTGAAGTTTAACTTGTCAACAAATTGAAAAGACATTGGCTTAGGTGAATGTCAGAGCTAGCAGAAAAATGGGATCGACTTGCAGAAAGTATTATTTATAGCAAATTCTTTTCTCCATCAAGGACAGTGGAATCACTACAGTTGGACCCTAACATCACAGTCCCAGATGTACATATGGAGGTGGCAAACATGGCACTAAAGAGAAAAAAGATGAGAAAAGGGGGCCCAGTTGGACCCAGTGACATGGAGGTGAGTGATGTGAAAGGAGCCATAACTGGGAGGTGTCAAGAGACTGAGATACAAGGTATCTTAAGGAGAGGAAGTATCAAGGACAGGAGGGGAAAGAGATACAAGGTATCTTAAGAAGAGGCAGACAGCAAGGACAGGAGGGGAAAGAGATACAAGGTATCTTAAGGAGAGGCAGACACTAGGGGCAGGAGGGGAAATCTCAGACTCTGATAACGCTTTTTGTTTTCTTAAGACCGTCCAGACAACTTCACCAACCACCAACTTCTTCACCCGTTCTCCCATTTACGCAAAATCTTGGTGAGAGTTGTGTATCTACAAGTCGAAAGCTTCCTCCTCCATGAGGGTGTCAGCAGGCTTTCCCACCTTTATCATCTCATAATTAACTGAAAATGGGTCCTTTGTGGGTGTGGGCCGCAGACCCCCAGAAAGCTTCCGATTTTGTAGAACTCAGGCCAGTGGCCTGCTCGTCTCTGGGCCTCCTCCCCTGAGCACGCCTGGCCCCACGGCCAGGTTCAGGGCAGGGGAGCGAAAGGGAGGGGGCTGCCTGGGAGTCCTGAAGAAGGCTTTGCTTTTTTCGGTGTTTTAAGTGTTGATCTTCCAAGAATGGTGTACTCCTGAACAGTGTTCTCGGTATCCTGGCGCTGCCCTAGCCCTGGTCTGCACTGCATACATCAGGCGCCTTTCTATTGCTCCTTTCGAGGATCCTGGATACAGCCAACTCGGAGCTTTCAGGAAAAGGGCAGGCGCTGCTGCTCCAGCCCAGGACCGAGGCACCCCGCAGCCTTCTTAGTGCCACTTACCGGCTGTTCCCCACAGATTTCCCCAAGACCCAAGCGTAGTCTCCGGGCCCCGCTCATAAGGGAGGGGGAGCGGAAAGGGCAGCGTGGTCCGCAGCCTAGCTGCAGGGGACCCCTGCGCCTTTCCCGCCTTCTCGGGCCACGCCCCCGTTCAGGCCACGCCCCTATACCCGCCCCTTCTGAGCCCTCGGAGCCAGGCTCCCCAGAGATCCTGGCCCCGCCCCCTCCCTCCCCCTCCAATGCCGGCCCTCCCTCTCCTTCCGCTCCCAGCTCTCCCGGCCCCTCCTCTTTCCCCTCCCTCCCCGTTAAGTCCCCTGTCCTCCTTTTTCCACGCCCCTCCCCTCGCTCTCGCTCCTATCACTCTCCCGCCTCCCTGCAGCTTCCATTAGCTCCGCCTTCCTCTCCCCTACCCCACCCCCTCTCTCATCCTCCCTCTTTCTGCCCCGCCCCGCTCCCCCCCCCGCCTCTTAGCTCCGCCCTTCATCCCTATCCTTCCAATCGTCGCCCTCCTCCTTGTTCCCTTCCCCGCCCCCTCCTCTTCTTCCCTCCTCCCGCCCTGCCCTTCACCCTCGCTCCACCCCTTAGCTCCTCCCTCCCTCCGTGTTCCCCCAATCCCCGCGCTCTGTCCCCTCTGCCGTCCCTCCTCTCACCCTCGCGCTGGCTCCCGCTCCGCCCCCTTTCCCCTTCCGCCCCTCCCCCCTCCCGTTGTCGCGAGATCCCGGCTCCTGCTCCGGGTTGGTGACCGCTGCCGCTGTGACAGCGACGCTGCTGGGTCTGGCGATGGCGGCGCTCCGGCGGCTGCTGTGGGCGGCTCCGCGGCGCCTGGGCCCCCCCTTGCCCGGGCCCGGGTCGGGCCCGGGGCGGTCGCTGTGGGGGCGGCCGGGCGCCGCGGCCGAGGCGGCGGCTGAGCGCGAGGAGCGGGACGCGGACGAGGAGGCCTGGCAGCGGCGGCGGCGGCGGCGGCGCTGGGGGGAGCTGGGCGCGGCGGCCGCGGCCGGGGGCGGTCTGGTGGGCGCCGTGTGCCACCGGCTGTACGGGCCGCAGCCGCAGTCCGCGCCCGACGAGCCGGGGCCCGAGCCCGCCCCCGGGCCCCCCGCCGCGCGCCTGCCCCTCGCCGTGGCCGCCGCCGCCAGGGACAGCACGGTACGTGGGGCCGCGCTGCGGGGGAAACTGAGGCACGGCAGGGGGAGGGGCCCCCTTCCCGGGCAGGGCCCCCGGCGCCCCGATGCGTCTGACCCCCGGGGAGAGGGGGGACGAGGGGACGAGGGCCTGGACGCGGGATCGATCCTCGGCATGGACCACGGGTGACGCGGGCTGGGGAGGGGAGGGAGGGGCGCCTGGGAGCCGGCCATCCACCTGGGCAGGGGCAGGTGGCCCCGGGGCCGCGCGATGACCGCCCTGGAGCTGACCTGCCTGGTCGTCATCGAGCGGATTATTGAGCCTAACCCCGGCAGCGAGGGCCAGGCCGGGGCATTGTGGAATTTATTAATGTACGAAGCGTGTGAACAGGGGAAGCCACCAAAGGCCTCTTGGTAACCAAAGAGGCGTCCTGAAGAGCCCGATGCCCGCTTGGCCAGCCGCACGGAACCTCTTGTTCGCCCTCTGTACCAGTTACAGTGGTCCTCCCTCAGCGGGGGACTCCCAAGTGTTCACAAGGGAAGTATTCAGAGGACCCCAACTTTCCCATCTCAGAGCTAACAAAGGTGTGGAGGATAGAGACGCTGTGGGGACTCTGGAGACGGTGGGAACTGAGCATCTGATTCAGGAGAGAGAATGTTGTCTTGGAGCCCCGTCTCCCATCCAGACCTGGGGTCATTCGGGATTCTGGAAAGGAAGCAATGCTCAGTGTGGCTCTGTTAATAAACAGGGGAGGGGCCTTGCCTTCAGGGTGATGGAGGCGGCCCAGTCCTCCGGAAGTGCCTGTTTGTCAGCGACGTGCTGCTTGCTTGTGTGGAGCCTCTAAACATTACAGAGCCAGGGCCTCGTTAGAAGGGGCTCCTCCAATAGTGTGAAAGCCCTGTAAGGGCAGGAACTGCCTTTTGCCTTTCTTTGTATCCCTAGTGCTTAGCAAGGTGCCTGGCACTGAGTGAGTGAGTGAGTGCTTGATAGATGTTTGTAATCACCGAAAGGAGTTCAGCTTGTTCATCCACACGGGAAAGACCAAGTGGATGGTTAATGCCTATTGCCCAGATTTCAGGATGAATGGACAGGACAGATCAACAGTGAGGCAGGTCCAGAGGTGGGAAGAAAGAAAAGTGAAATCTCCTTTACTGATCCCAAGTATTCCATGAGAGCAAAGGCCCATGTTTTCAATGGCAGCAGTGCTGTATAACAGCCAGATATCACTTCCTCCAAAAAACTAAACAGGGAACTCGCGGAAGGGAACAGAGAAGCACAGAGTGGGTATGAGCAGGCTACTATGTATAACACACAGTAGGAGTCAAGGAGGTCATCAAGGACTTGGACCGCAACAAGAGAAGGCAGTCTGGTCATGTGGCAAGAGGGAGGGATAACTGAGGGTCAGCCAGGAAGCCCCGCTGGTACCCTTATGATACCACAGGAGTCACAGGAATTGGGCAGGCAGGGATGGGTTAGGTTCTTCGTTGTTGGAAGGACTCCCAAATCCAGGAAGTCACAGGCCCATTGGAATATTTTTGGTCTTCCAGATGGCCAGCTCCTATCATGAAGCCAGTGCTTGAACCCTTTACAATTTGTTAAGTAGGACCTACTGGAAGTGGTGCTCATTCCTGCTCCAAACAGAGTGAGGGAGGTCTAAGTAAGCCAGAAGGTCATCATCCTGATGAAGCAGCACATGCAGCTTCTTGGCCAGGTACAGAGGGGAATGAAAAATGATAGCTATATTAAGATATAGTCAAGATGCTTTAGGACAATTGTTCTAAACTTTCTAAGTAAGAGAAACTCAGTTTAGCAAAATCTTATGGATTCCTTCATAATAGGAGTTGATTGAGAAAATAACAAATAACAAAAAGCTACTGAATTCAGTCATTCCTTTAATTGCATTTGTATTCAATACAGTAATATCTTCATAAATTTCAAAAATGGTCACGTGTGTGATTTGTATGTGTGTGTGAATGAGGCATTTTATTCAGTTTACAGTAATGGGTGTTGTTACATAATTTATTTGTGGAACTGAAACTATTCTTTCCAAAATGACCAATGATCTGCCATTCGTCGTGAATCCATTCTTCTTTCTCCTTCCCCTGACTTCCTGACTAAGCCCTTTGTAGTCTCTGATGCTTCAGATCATCCTCAACCCTGGACGCCGTCCTCTCTGGATTTTCATACATAGCATTCATTTGGTTCTCCTGTCTGTCTGATCACTCTGCAGTCCCTTTTGCACAATCATTAGGCATATCATGACCCCTAACTGTGGTTATTCCCCAGGGATCTGTCCTGGGATCTCTTCTTTTTCCCTATCATCTTGCTTGGTGACCTCATCAACTGCCATGTTTTTCATTATTATCTATGCAGGTCTGTCACCCGTGTACATAACCAGTCCTAGTCTCTCTCCTGAGCTCTCCCATAGGCATCTTGAACTGAAGTCTAAAACAGAACTCATTAACTTTTACCCAAGACCCACGCCTATTTCTGTCAGCACCATCACATGGATACTCCCCTGGAATCATAACACCAGGGGTGCCATTAATGCCTCACTCTCCATCACCTCACGTATTTAACCAGTTTACCAACACTCAAGCTTTGTACCTGTCCTTTAGTCATGTCTCCACTTCGTCTGCTCACACAGCCTTTGCCCTAGCTCAGTCTTTTTTTATCGCCCTGCACCTACTCAGTAAATGCTCCCTCTAGCCTTTAAGGTCAAATATAAAATTCTCTGCTTTGCTTTTCAAGCCTTTCATAGGCTTTCCCCACCCTGCCTTTCCAGCCTAGTTACCCATTACATCCTTCGCTGCCCTCCAGTGTCCAACCAGACTGGCCTTGCTGGTGTCCTCCCAATGCGCTCCCATCAGTTGTGTCTGCCTTCACGTGGACTGTCCTCCCAGCCTGGCAGTATTGCTTCTTCATCTCAGTGTCTTAAAATCCCATGTTTCCTGCAAAATCTATTTAAAAGACCACATTCTACAGGAACCTTTTTGTTTGTTTGTTTCTCCAGCCCCTCCTCTAATTCATATAGATCTTTAGATCCTCATGACTCTAATGGCCAGGCTGTAAGCTACCTGAGGGCAAATATTATTTTGTTTCTGTCTTTGTGTACCCAAGGTCTGAATCAATAACTGCCACATAGTTGGTACTTAATAACTGTTTGGTGGTTGATTGATTAACCACCCAAATCTTTGATTCTGTAGTTGCAGTTACATTCTTTGTTCAAATGGCTAGAACATTGTTTTCAGCTTTCTGGTCTGCCACTTTTAAGGCATCCTTCCTTTTGAAGAGGACCAGTGACATGACAGGGTGATGTCTTGACTTGCTTGTGAATTGGATTCAAGTGAGACAGAGCTGCCCACCCATCAGCCTCATTTTCTCTTCCACAGTCATCAAAGTCTAATGTCAGGACAAAAGTCAAGATGACTGTCAATGGCTCAGGATTCAATGGATGATCTTGGTGTCTTCCATGTGTGACCAAGCTCTAAGCACTCCACAGAGTCTGTTTCAGCTGCCTTCATGGCCATTGGAACAAGTTCTTCTCATCCCCGCCACCATCTGTTGGGAAAAGTCTTCACATACTTGGGGTAGACAACCCCCCAATCCAATGAAGGGTTGGAGACCCGTTGGTTACCCTCAACCTTGTTTAGAGCATCTGCTGAATTGGTTTATTGAGGTGTGGCCACTGTCCAAGCTCCAACTTTGTGGAGCCACAGGTGAGAATTGCCTGAATCAGGTGGACACCAAGGGTGGATGAGCAGCCCTGAAAAGGTGCAGCAACCCTCACACCAGAAGGACTAGGTCTCCCTGAAAACCTCATCCAGCTCAGGCTGTCATTATGGCACATGTGGAGCCGATGTGTTGAATCAGTCTTCCTTTTGGCAAACATCAGAGAGCATTCCACATCAAAAATGATATAGAATCAGTCTTAATCTTCTCAGTGTCTTAAAGAAATATGTCCTTAATATAGTGAACTGTTTGGGAATTTTTTTAAAAAATCTCATTTAATGTCCAATTTGTTTTAGATCTAACCTAATTTTCCCCCAACACTGACCCTTGGGGTCCTTGCTAATGTGAATGAAACACCATATAACAGAAATTTTTGCATTTCTGAGAATTGTAATTTAGATTGTGTTCATCCCAAGTTAGCTATTTTTAGTGCTGTACTTAAGGAAATGTCACTCAAGTTCAAAATTCCAGTCTTTATTGCACCCAATCACATGACATAGTATTTATTTTAGTCAAGCAAGTTTTGCCAAAATTTTTGTAAGTAAATAGTGACCCTGAACTTTAGTCTACTGAAAAGAGGTAAGGTTTTATTGAAGTGCTTAGTAAAAACCTTGCCTTAGAAAGTTAGATTATTTTTCATGACAGATAAACTTTGAATGATGCTTTGTCATTCTTCAAATTGATTAGCTTTAAAATCCAAAGAATTGTTTACTGTGTTTAATCTCATATGTTACCATTTTTATTTTGTATAAATTAAGATTTATAAAAAAATTGTTAGGTGTTAAAGCTTGCAAAGTGCTTTTTATATGTTAAGTCATTTGATTAAGTGCCTCCAATGTGCCAAGTATTTTGCTAGGCCTTGGGGATAGAAATACAAAACATGAAATGAAGTTTAATGGTGGAGACAACAAGCTATATGTGTGTAATCATGTATATGTACATGCAAGTAATTATGCACATACATGTTGTATATACAGAAGAAAGAGAAAGAGAATAAATGCTAGGCAGCAAGGACAGCAGCACATGGGGAACTAAAGAAAAGTTTCATGTAGATGGTGGCTTTGTTGCTGTGTTTTGAGGGAAGGAAGGAATTCTACAAATTGGGGTGAAGAGCGAGTTCATTCTAGACCTGGTGGACAGAGTGCCAAGGGCTAGAGATGACAGATGGACTGCTCTATGTTAGAAACAGAAAAAACTGGCTGGGGAATGATGAAGAGAAAGGGGGAGCACTGTACAGAGAGGTCAGAAAGGTTAGATGGGACCAGATCACAACTGGAATTTGTATTTTGTCTGAAAACCATTAAAGAGCTGCGATAGCCTATTAAGTAGTGGGGTGATGGATCAGATTCACACTTGAGAAAAATCACTTTAACAGCTGTGAGGAAGGTAGACCAGAGGCCTGAAGAAACTTGAAACAGGAAGGTGAATTAGAGGACTGGGACAGTATTCTAGAGGAGAGATGATGAGGGTGGCAGCTAGCGTGGTCTGTGGGAGTAGAGAGAAAGCTTCTGTGGTAGTAGAAGGAGAAAAGGTTTGGAAACTAGATATCCAGGATGAGGGAACATGAATCTATGGCTGTACTGAACTTATAAACCTGGCAGACTAGAATAAAGAAGAGCCATTATGGGAGGAGGGTGTACCCAGGAGAGAGCTCAGCAGTGTCACACTAGGAAGACAAACCAAAGAGGAAAAGTACTGAGAAAGGGTCATTGGGCTTGACAATTAACAGCTCCTCAGTAACTCTGGAGAGCCTTTTTCATTGGGTAGAGGTCAAATTTAATTGAGTATAGAGGTCAGAAGCTAGATTAAGAAGAACTGAGGAGAGAGTTCGAGGAAATGAAGTGACAAGTGTAGACAACTTTTTCTAGGAATTTGCCCAAAAAAGAGTAGAAAGATAAAGGATATAGTCTAGTGGTTTCTCAAAAATGAGGATGAAGGCAGTAGAGAAGAAGAATAGCTAGAGGTTAAAGATGAGTCCCACCCCCAGACTGCCAGCCCTACTTCCACCCCACTGCCAATGACATTCAGGAGTCCAGCCTTTCTGAAGAAGGGGCCTGCCATCCCTGTCACCACCAGCAGCTAACCATCTTCTGTCTCTGTGGCAGGAAAGCTAGCCTAGCTGGATCAAAACCACCTCCTTTTGACTCCCAGTGGAGCCAAAGACCAGAACAGTAGTTCCCCCAATCCCCTACTCACCAGCCTCTCCCCTTGTCATCAACCATAATGGAGACTCAACCTGGCACCTGCTTCTGCAGGTACTTAACCCCCAACCCTCTCCACCCCACCTCTCTCCACCCTACCTCCTCAGCAGCTGCAACTTCTGAAGACCTACAAGAGATAGTCTCACCTCCAAAGTTCTTGGCATCATCAAATAGCTCAGCATGATAAATGACTCTAAAGAAGGTCCATTGCTGTCTGCTTTACCACTTTACCCTAAAGAATTCCTGGACTTTCCATTGAACTTGTAGCTGAAATGTGATCTTGAGGGACTAGATAGATAGATAGATGGATAAATAGATAAAATAGACAGCACATGAGCAAGTAGTTATTAGGTGCTTACAACATGCCAGGCACCCCACTAAGCCGGGGATACAAGTTAAAAAAAAGAGAATACATAAGGGGGAATGGGTAGGGTTAGATGACTAGGAAGGAAGTGGAAAAAGCTGGAACGTAAGGATTGTAGATAGGAAGGACATCAGTCTTGCTGATGGGAAGGAGGTGGAGAATTTCCAAAACTAAGGAGTAAAGTTGGGAAGAATCTCTCTCTCTCTCTCTCTCTCTCTCTCTCTCACTCTCTCTCTCTCTCTCTACTGAGGTAACAGCATTGTAGTGAAGTCACCTTTTCTATCAGCACAGGGTGCACACCTCCTCTAGGGGCTCCCTATGAAGTCACAGGTCCAGCCTCTATCACTGAAGTCAGTCCATATGTCACAGATACCACAGTAAGAGCTCCGTGCAAATAGATTAAATCTTCCTCTCATGTAAAGATGAAATATTTTTCATTTAAATTTTAAATTTCATTAAAATTTTCATTTTTCCCTTAGAATATCTGGGCTCAGGAACATAGATAAGTGATAGAATGTCTGGCCATCATTTCTAATTTTATTATAGAGAATCATTCTTGAGCAACCTTGCCTTTGGCATTACCTTAGTCATGGGACATTTGGTTTTGACTTCAGATGGCTATAGAACAGTTGGAATCTCTACCCTAGAAATGCAAGGAGAGGATTCTCAATCTCTTTTACTGGTTAATCCATATTTCACTACTCCCAGAACCCTATGTTTCTGTCCAGAGCAAGCTCTCTGTCTCTGCCTTTCTGTTTCTTTGTCTGTCTCTCTCTTTCACTCTGTCTCTGTCTCTCTCTTTCTCTCTCTGTCTCTCTCTCTCTCTCTCCTTCCCACCCCCTCTCCTCTTCTCAAACAGACCAGTTTGTTGTATATGTTTATATAGGTCTATGTCATCTTCTTCATAGAATTCAGCTTCTTGAGAGCAAAAACTGTTTCATTTTTGTCTCTGTCCCCAATATCTGGCATAGTGACTGCCTGACCTATAGTAGGCACTTAGTAAATTTCTGATAATTTTTTCTGAATTATGTTCCCTGTCCTTTGTAGAAATACTATTAAGCCCTACATTAATCTATACTAACTTATACATATTATTAACCCAGTTTAATTTTTGTTAAGTCATTTTTCAGTCATATCCAACTCTTTTGATGCCATTTTGGTTTTTCTCGGCAAAGATACTGAAGTGATTTGCTATTTCCTTCTCCAGTTCATTTGATAGACAAGGAAATTGAGGTAAACAGGGTGAGGTGATTTGCCCAGGGTCACAGCTGGTAAGTGTCTGAAGCCAGATTTAAACTCAGGTCTTCCTGACTCCAGGCCTGGTGCTCTATTCACTGAACTACCCAGCTGCCCTAACACTGGTTTCATACAAATTAGTAATTATCTAAAGCAAACACTTAGATGGCAAGAATAATCTTGTGATTAAAGCTCTGAAAGGGTTTTTGCTTTTAATGGCGTGAAGTGGGGGGGGGATTGTTTTAGCATCTTTTCTAAAGGTATCCTATTGGACTTTACTAGAAATCCGACCTCAGCACTTTTCTTACCCTATGATGTAATATGTAGCTTCCATAGGAGGCATGTTAAACATACAATACAATACCAACTTTATTCTTTGTGTTTAAACGTGTTGAGCTGGTTTAAATTTGAGAACATTAGCTCTCAGAAGTTTCCTGTAATTGTTTTACACCAATAAAGAATTAAGTCATTTTATTTCCTGAAATATAAACTAACTTGTAAGAAAGCAGAATATATACAAACTAACTTATAAAAATTACGCCTAGAATATTTGCTCTATAAAATGAAAAACCATACTAATTAAAGATGATTCATATACTACACAGTATTTCCAGACATATTTTCTCTCCCTTTCTACTTAAGCTTTTTTGAAAACTCCATCATATTATTGTGTATTAGTTACTATTGTGTAAATTATACAAAATATCTTTACACTTTAATGATCTATATTCTGTGGGAAAAGTCAATGTCAAATACACTAAGCTCCATCTAGGAGAGCCCTGTTCTGATACCTCATGAAGGTGTGGACAGGAATGACCTTGGGTTCTCAGGAGGTTTCCTGCGGTCAAGTTCCCTTGGTCTTTATCCAGCAGAAAAGACCTCCAGTAAAAGTCTGGTGATAGGTGTCTCCCTCATCAAAGGACCAGCCTAGCTGATGAATTTTTTTGGTCATAGAGACCATGTAATAGAGACACTGATGTGTTCATGGAGGGAGGAGGCACACTCATGAGATCGAATCTTTTGAAGTAACCAAGCTCTTGAGTTTTTTCTGATATTGATTATCTATTTGTTGGTCATTTTGGGCTTGCTAGAAATCAATCCATGTGTCCATGTGTCTATGTATTCATTCTACTTGGCTTCTGAGAATTGCATTACTCATTTTTCTTTCAAAAAACAATGGAAAAAGACAACAAAAGGACATGAAATTCTGGTTAGCCTATTTTATTTGCAGCCTTTACTTAAAAGCCTATCCTAAAATGACAAAGGCTGCTAAACATTTGAAGTTATGGAGAAGTTTAAGGTGCTTCCTGGCCAAGGTGGAACTGAGCCCTCTGAGGAAGGAGCAGCTGCCTTTGCTCCATAAAATGGTGAGGAAGCTCAGTGAGTGTTGGCAAAACAGAGAATGCCCGATTCTGGTGCCAGGATGATGAGACAGATGTCATGGTGCTGAATTACCAGGAGCACTCAAGCAGTATGCTTCTTTCTTGGACAGGTACCTGAAACATGATGGAAATCTTCCCAAGATTCATCAGACCTGACAATGGCTCTCTACTTCCCACTTCTCATTCCACCAGAGGGAACCAAGGAAGCTTTTCTAGGGATTATGAAACTGTAGGCCCTGGTATCATAGCTGGTGTTTTCATCCCTTCTGTCATGTGAAGGTTTAGAAAATAAGAAAAATATGGGAAGTCAACTTACAGTGAAGGAAATGGTGTCAGAGAGTGACCTGGGCCAGGAGAGGATTGCCTGTCATGAGATCCAGGAAGAATTCCTTTGACCTGATTCTTAGACCCAATCCAAAGCTCTTCCACAGAATCATAGCATCTCAGAGGCCAACTTTTCCAGTCCATTCATAAATAAGGATCCCTGCTAAAATGTGGCCAGCAAGTTGTCCTGAAGCCTCAGTAAGGGAGACAACCTCCTGAGATAGCCTAAGTGTGCTGTAGGTCAATGGTTTTCCTTCCTGAACTACTTAGGAGGAACTGTGATCTCATTGGCACAAGTGTTTCCTCTGTTAATGCAGATTGCAACCTTCTACCTCTTTGCAAGTTTTATCTCTTCTTCATTTTGCCCTTTGGAGCTTCTCAGGAAGTGTAACCCCTGTTCTTTGAGGCAGATTTCCCAATGCTTCCAAGCAGCTGTGACAGCTCTGCCCCAATGCCAAATCTTCTCATTGCCAGGGTATTTCCAGTTCCCACTGGGCCTTAGGTGGTACAGCATCAAAGTCTCTCACCAACCTTGTTGTCCTCTTGTACACATTACAAAGGTAATCACTATCCTTCCTAAAATGAAGACAGTGGAGGGGGTGCAGTGATAGAGCTGCGCACAGCCAGTCATCGTGGGTGTCATTGGCACCAAGCCTAGGACACCATCAGCGGTTTGGGTTTTGTCTGCCACACCCCACTAGTGACTCTGATGAAACTTGCCGCTAATGATCAGGCCTTATTTCTGGAGGAAAAGGTTGTCGGTTGTGTTTGTCCTTCATTCTGGAAGAGAACCATAACATCAAATTGATGACATGACCTGCAGTTAGTTGACTTTGATTTGAGTGAAGGAGGGCTGTGCAAGGTCACCAACCTCACTTTCTCCTTCAGAGCCATCTGGATCCAGTGCCCTGACATTCATCAGTTTGACTGGAGATGGCCCAGGATGCAATGGGAGACCCTGGCCCTTTCAGGCCAAGGTCCTATAACATTCTCTCTTTGAGGGAAAGGACTGCAAAGATGTACATAAACCTTAGGCTAAAGGTCACAGCGAGTAGCAAGCAGGAGATAGTGGTGATGCACCATGACTGACAGGCATCAGGGAGATTAGGAGTCCTCACCCTCGTGGCCCCAGCTGGCCTTATACAGATGGTGTAACAATGTGAATCAGAAATGTTCACATAGGGAGGTGGATGTGACTTCATAGGTGGCTCTCCAATAGAAGGGACTCTCTGAGGTCAGAGACTTCATGGTTGTTCTTTTTTTTTTTTTAAATAAATTTATTTAACTTTTTACATTCATTTTCAAAAGATTTTGAGTTCCAAAATTTTCTCCCCATTTGTCCCCTCCCCCCTCCCCGATACACTGGACATTCTAAATACCCATATCACCAATCTGCCCTCTCTTCTATCATCCCTCCCTTCCCTTACCCCACCTTCTCTTTTGTCCTGTAG
>CM053774.1:127925630-128058482 GCA_028658325.1 Potorous gilbertii | reverse complement strand
AGTGCTTGGGGTCTGAGATTCAAATGCTGCTCCCCAGCCTCAGGGCTTTTGGCAGCAGGCCTGACTGCCCTTCAATGGGGGCTTATCTGCTGGTTCTCAGGTGGGGGCAGGGCTGCCTCTCAGGCTCAGTTCCCTCAGGGGGTTTATGCAGAGATCTTTTGTAATGGAGCTGGGGTGGAACTCCTGCCTGCTCTGCGGGCCTCTGGCCAAGCTGCCTCTGCCTCTGCCGCGGCCGCAGCCTCCCAAGGGGGTCCGAGTCCCAGAGATACCCCGCTCCCCTCTCAGCCCGTCTCTCTCACTGACCTGTGCGTCTGTGAGTGGAGGGACCTTCGCGGCTGTCGGAGATTCAGGTCCCTGACGCCTGCTGGGCTCTGCTTTCTCCTCTCAGTGCAGTGCGGCTGGGGAGAGGAAGGGGAGGACTCTGCAGGGCAGGGCTCCGCTCCCGTGCGGGGTACCTTTGTGGTCGGTTTTTCAAGGCTCTCTGCAACGGAAATCTCCTTCACTGTGTTGCTGCGCGGCTTCCACTGTTCCAGAATTTGTCAGGAGTTCTTTTTACAGGAAATCTATGGGCTGTGGGTTTGGAGCTAGCAAATGTGAGTCTTTCTACTCCGCCATCTTGGCTCCACACCTCCCCATGGTTGTTCTTGTGTCCTTGGAGCCTGGCACAGTGGTGGGGGCCAGAAACATGACTCCATCATGGAGTCAGCTCCATGATGGAACTGTAGATCAAGCCCTGAAAGGGACTTCAGAGCTTCTAATACAAACCCCTGCAGTACACAGACAAGGAAACTGGACCAAAGATGGCCAGTAACTTGCTCAGGGTCCCACAGGTCCTGAGCATTTCAGCCTCTAGAGATGGGCAGTTGCTCACAGTGAGATGACATTGCCCCAAAGTCCAGGACTAAGGTAGGTCAGAGGCAGACCTCATGGACCACCGTGCTTCAGTGGTCTCCCTTTAACCCCAGCTAAGGGAAACCCTTATGAGGAAGCCTTAGCTGGGCTTCCTTCATCTTAGCCCCTTCTTTCTATTGATGATCTTCCCTTGGCCCTGTCTAATCTTGTTTGTCCCTAGTGCCTAGCGTGCTGACTCCCCCATTGGACTGAAAACCCCCAGAACTTAGCCCATGGCCTGGGCACTTAATCAATGCTTGTTGACTGCTTGTCTACAAGCTCCTGTGGCTGGCAACAGTGGAAGACACTAAGTGCTTTTGAATTGAATCAGATTATGATTCCTAAGTCGTGAAGCCTTGTGGAGGGAAAGCCACTGCTCTTCTGTTATGGCACAGGGGCCATGCTCTTCCTGCACAATGCTGAGCTTCCTAAATTCGGGATGGGTGTCCTGGAGAAACCGAGGACCTAACCCAAGGTCACCTCAGGTGGTGACACAGACTCACCTCCCCCAACAATTAAAGTCTATCGGTCAGGCCTGGGGCATAGGGGAGCTGCCAAATGAAGTCAGAAAAGGACAACACATTGCTGGTCACTCTGTAAACTGCTTTTTACAAGAAGTGGGAGACTCAGAATGTCTGAAAGTGGTTGGAACGTAAGAAAAGATACAGACTTGCTGGAGAGAAGGAACCATCAGCATGGATTTTTCTTAAGAGCCTGCTGATGCAGAGTGCTTGAGAGACAAATGCATGTTGGTTTTCAGTGATTATTTTATGTCAAGCATTTTTGTAACTCAAAACTGCTAAGGTTGCATCACATTTGAGCAGTCAGTTAAAATGTGTTTAAAGCATCTGTTCCCATAAATATTTAAAACATTTCTGCGTTGTGCTTCACTCCTTTCTGTTTTATTGCTGTATTGACAGACTGTGAGGCAACCAAAGAGGTGAGGTTTCTGAACTGGCAGTTAAGGAAGACCTGGTTCTAATTCGGAGTCACTGGCAGTATGACTATGGGCAAAGTATAGGCTCCTTGACCCTCAGGTCACTCACCTCTAAAATGGAAATCATTGTCTAACAGAGTGGTACCATACATAGATTTAACTTGGATGAACTCAGCTGTCTGCCCTGGGGCAAGGAAAGACAAAGAAAGAATTTTAAAAGTACCAGTGCCTGTTGTTCTGTTCTATGAGCACATGTTGTAGAGTGAGTATCAGAGGGGAGAGATGAATCTTTTGTTCCCTCAGCTGTCCCAGTTCCCAGGTGCCCCTCTTAGCATGAGCATCTCTCCATTCAGAAGGTAGATTCTCTTCACCTCTCCACAGTCAGACTTTGCATTCTGCCTCAGTCGATGGAGTGAACAAGAGGGGCCTGCTGTTGGCATTTCTGCTCAGATCAAAGACCCCTGCTGTGTTCCCATGACTTCCTTGTGAATTCTCCTGTCTGCTATGGCTCTAGATGGGTATACCTTATTCAAAAGGAACTGCCAAGGTTAAAGAGTAGGGATGGGGGCTATTGTATATTAAGAAGATACATTCATACTGGAGGAAGAGGAGGAATGAGTTCCTGCCACTCACCCCCTTCTTTTGCCTTTCCCCTTCCCACCTCCCTTCCCTTTTACCCCCATCCCCTAGCCTGACTAGTCCCAAAGTATCCTTGGAGTGAGTGAGTAGGGGTGTGTGAGGGAGGGGAAAAACAAATCAACACAACTGATTAATGTATTCAGAAAATGTGCGCAATGTATAGCACTTATGGACCTCCCACCTCCAGAGAGAAAGATGTAAAAAAAAGTCAGCACAACTGTATAACACTCAGAGGACAAAGATATTTGTGGCAGGAGACACTTTCTCTGAGAACATTTCAGTTTCTACAACCTTGCTCTCTGTGAAAATGCACCTAGTCTCACAACACTGAAAGGAACAGATACTTACAACATGATCCACACCATTTTATAACATTTCAGTTGCCTCAGGGTTAGTCTCTGTAAAGGTTAATCTTTTTGAGAAAACTACCTCTCATCTTGATCACTGTTCCGTGAGACATAAAGGTAAACTGAGGCACAAAAATGATCTATTCATGGGTGGGAATCCATGAGCCAAATGGAGACTCCTGGTGGAGAGCATTTGGGTAAAGGTCAATGGAGATTTTAAATTGTCATTGGAGTACACTGCAGATCATCTGGACAGAAAGAGAAGCTAGATGAGGAATTTAGGGAGCAGACCACAAGCCTGGCATGGTATGATAGTAATGATAGGAGAACTTCAGTTATCCAGATATGTCCAAAAACAAAACAACTAATACCTTTTTGCCTTGCTTTAAAAAAAAAAAAAAAAGGTTTCATCCTTTGGAAGACAGAGGAATCATTCAAGGGAGAACTTTGCATATGATTCTCTCTAAACTGGCAGCATTGATTGCTAGGATAAAATGATGGGAACCATAAGGAGGAAATGACCTCTCTTCCAAAGTTTGTGACAGAGGAGAGGAAATCCAAGGAAATAGTCTGAGATGTGGGCAGCCAGGGGGTGCAGTGGGGAAGGGTGAGGAAAACCAGAGCTTAAATTCTGCCACCAGCGCTCACTAGTAATGTGACCCTATATAAGTGACTTAACCTCTCTTGGCCTCAGCTTCCTCATCTGTCAACTGAGAATAAGAATAACATCTACCTCCCAGAGCTGTTGTGCAGGTCAAATAAGACAGTCTAGGTAAAGTGCTTTATAAACCTGAAAGTGTTGTAGAAACACTAGACGCGGTCATGGAGAAAGCAGATCCTAGTGAGTTCAGAGGAAAAAGAGAGTTGTATTTCATAGAATAAAATTCTACAGAAGAGGTCCACCCATACTCAAGAGTGAAATTCCAAAGATACAAAGAGAAACAATTCCATTCGGTGTGAAAAATGGAATTTGGAGAGAAAAATGTAAGTGCTCAGGGAACTCACCCGCTGAGATTTTGAAAAGAAATCTATAGAAGATGGAAGCAAGGCTAGGGAAGAGATGAATGAATATGAGTACAGCACAGTCCTGTAAAATACATCAGGGCTTCTATAAAGGCTCAAAGGAGCTGAAGTCAGCCGGGGAAGCAAAGAATGGCAGAAAGGCTTTTCTTGTGTTCTGAGCTATTTGGGGGATGGGGGAGTGATCTGAGAAGGATCGGGATCTCTCTGGAGTATGCGGCTGGGCTGTGCAGGTGATAAAGCACCAGGCTTGGAGTCAGGAAGACCTGGCTTCGAATTCAGCCTTGCACAGCAGGGTTGTTATGAGATTCAAAGTGCTTTACGAATCTCAAAGTGCTTTACGAATCTCAAAGTGCTATATTATTTTCAGATGAGATGTCGATAACTGACCCCAGAGAGAAGGCAGAGCTAACTAATCCTTAATTTGCTTCTGTTTTTTTCTACTAAAGTGAGGGGCCTTTGGATTGGAAATATCAGAAGCAAAATGGACAACATAAGAAGGAGGCAACAAGAGAGTGCTCAGCTTAGTTTAGCTTAGCTTGCTGCCCTTTGGCGCCTTACCTGCCGCTGTGATGGCAGAGCCATCATTAGTGATATTTGCAAGATCATGGAAAATAGGAGAAGGGCAATGGGAGTGGAGAAGGGCAGAACTTGTCCCAGTTTTCAAAACACGGAAAAGAAGAGAGTCCACAAATGATAGGCCAGTGAGCTTGCTTTAGGCTTCTGGGCTTTGACGAGATAGCTCATAAGGATTTAGAAAGAGAAGCACTTGTAACAGGCCATTCATTGGAGTTGGCTGCAGCTCTCTTTTTGAGGGGAAGGCTGGAGAGACAAGTTTCAATAAATATTTCTGCCCTTCTTGTGAAGAATATGGAACTGGTGGCTTCAATGGGACTATGGTTCCATAGATTTAGGACTGATGGGAGGGTTCAGTAGAGGTCTCCAAGGGAATGCCTCACATATCTGTGCTCGATCAACCCTGTGCTGTTTAATATTTTTATCAGTTACTTGGGTAAAGGCATAGAGGTCATCACTGGCATGCTGGCAAATTATTAACAATCAGTCCTCTGAAAAAAAAATGTACATGGAACACTGCCCTTCAACTTTTGAGTTTAATCTGTTATTAACATTTTCTCTTGTCACTTTCTTAAGTCTAGACAATCGACAAAATGATAAATCTAGTCCTGATTTGTAGGATTTACTAAATTCCCAGATATCAATGCTCATAATTAAAATTAAATAGTTGACTCTTAAGAGCCTGTTTGATCCTGCTTTAGCACAACCCTGTATGGCAGAGAACTAGCTGGATAGAATGCTCTGGATTACAGAGATCAACCGACTAACTAACACATTGGAGGAAACCTAATAAGATGGAAGTTAATAGGCATACATATCAGTCTTCGGGAAGGTCAAAAATTCAGTTTCCCAAGTACAGGGTAGAGCAGGCATACTTAGCAGTTTGTCTGAAAAGCTGGGAGCTTTCATGGATCCAGCATGAGTACAGAGGGATGTGGCAGCCAGACCTACAAGGGACCTTTGTCTTAAAGCAGAGACTGGGTGATGACCATTTGTCAGCTGTAGGCTGGCCTAGGAGACCCTGGGGTCCCTTCCAGCTCTCAGGTTCTATGGTTCTGTGATGATTTGTGGGGAAATAGGAAGAAGCAGTTATTTGGTAGGGCACTCATCCTATTAATGTGCAGTAGTAAGAAGCAACGTCTTCACAAAGAAGCGAAGCCTTTACAAGAGTACTTTTTACTCTCGTGATCAGTCTTCTTAAAGAAATGGAGAAGTTTGGAGGAGGAGGAAAGACAAGGAGTTCCATTTTGGACATGTTGAGCTGAAGATTGGAAATGTTGGTGAGCCAGGCCTGAAGTTCAGGAGAGAAAGACAGGTCCTGGATCTCTGTGGATTTGGAATCGTCTGTATGGCGATGAGAGTCAAGCCCAGGACAACCGCCATGAGCCCGGAGGATAATCCTTGAAACAAATGACTATCAGTTTTCATTACTGGGATTTCCAAACACAATAACTCCCAAATACCATCTACTAAGTAGCACTGGGTTCTGTCTCAGCTGAGGGAGTAACTGCATGGCAAATTCAGAGATCCTTTTAAAAGTATTAAACCATAAGTACATGCTGCATTTATTTGAGCATTTTATAGTTTGTAATTTTTAGTTTTACTTTCTTTTCACCATCATGTTAACCTTTTTTACATAATTGTAGCTTGGTGAATTTATATTGTGTAACAACCCAGGTTGTATCATTTGATCAGGCAATACATTTTACTTGAGAAATCATTTTTTAAAAAGTGATGGAGTTTGGGGCAAGGGGGAGGAATGCACATGAAATTAACTTTTGAAATATATATTGGATTTGGGTAAGAAAATGATAGGGCTTTGAGTCCAACCAACTTTATTTGAAAAATCGTATTATGCAAAGTAGGTCAGCTAGTGAATACAGGTGTACCAGTATTAGTTTGACACTTGTAATATAAGGATAATACCACTAATCGGTGATTCGTGACACTTTGCCCGAGGGAAAGGGGATGCTTAGTTTGTAAAAGGCACAGAGTGTTAACATGATACAAGATCATGGTAATTTGCAGGCAAGAAAGACATCCAAGAGGATTAGTGTGCTGAAGTTTGGATATCTTCCACCTCCCTTTTATTTGTTAGCTGGCTTGGGGTTTTTCCCTAAACATTCATAATAGTGATGTTGAAACTTCAAAGATTTAAATTTAGAGAAACTCAGCAAAGTTCAAAAGTGAAGTCTACCATTTCTTGTGACACTGTGGCCTCCTCCTGGCTTGAGACTTCCTCCTTCCTTACCTTTAATTTTCTGGTAGATCTGGTATCCTTGATTGAATTCATGGGTTCAACTTCTTGTACACTGAAAGGTTTACAAGGTCAGATTTAACAATTACCTTGGAGTATAATAGACTTGGCTTCAAGCTGGATTGAAGATAAGGCTTAAGTTTGATGATGATGGAAAGGAAAGACCTATCTGTGTAAGGGGTAGCTTAATGAATAGAGTCCCAGGCCTGGAGTCAGAAGACTCATCTTCCTGAGTTCAAATCTGGTCTCAGACACTCCTTAGTGGGGTGACCCTGGGCAAGCTCCATTTGCCTCACTTTCCTCATCTGTAAAATGAGCTGGAGAAGGAAATGGCAAACCACTCCACTATCTCTGCCAGGGATGTGTGGTCAAGAAGAGTCAGACATGACCAAAAAATGACTAAAGCATTTCACCGTCTTGGAGACCCTTTCTTATGTACTCTCTAGTTTATGACTATAACACCCAGAACAGCTCAGATGAGGTGGGTGGAGGGAAAGCCCTGTGCTACTGTTGCATATATGGAGGGAGGTTTGACTCCTGATTGACTGAGAGAATACTGAGTACAATGAGGTCATCTGTGGGGGAGTGGGGGGAGTGTCTACCCCAAGCCTGTGAAGACTTACCCCAATGGAATGGGTGGGTGAGAACAGTTCGTTCCAACGGCCATGAAGGTGACTGAAGCAGGCTCTGTGGAGCACTCAGTTTAGTAAGACGCTAAAGGTGCCAAGGTCACTCCTTGCATCCTGGACCATCAGTAGTCATCCTGACTTTTGTCTTTGGGCTCCAAGAGAGTAGAGACAACAACTTGGCCCAACTCTGCCTCACTTCAATCCAATTTACATATGAATCAAAAGGTATCACCCAGGCCATTTTGCCATTTGTACCCACCTCAAAGTTCTGTGGCAACAGGCAAGTGATGAAGTAGCAGGTATAGGTACACTGGGAGCTGTAGTTACAACCCTGCACGCAGGCGACCCGGGCCATAGGGTCATCTTCTCACTGGACTCACTCAGCAGTGAGATACGGCAGCCTCCTGGGTGTCTGAGCAGCCTTTTAAGGACTGCACTGCTCACCTCCTGGTGAGGAAGGGGCTAAAAAAGGTATCTAAAAAATTGTCTGCTTCACCCAGCCCTGGCCCTGCTAGGTAAAAATGGTGAAGTGGTATGAGTGATGGCTTTTAATTCACTCATAAATTAAGGTGAAGTGAAGCAGAGTTATGCAAAGTCATTGGCTCCACAGTGCCTACATCAGGTGCCTTCATGAATGTTGGAACAAGTTGTTCTCATCCTGCCTTTCTGCTAGGGAAGTCTTCCCCTCCTTGGGATAGACACTCCCTAAGTCACCAGTGGGTTTGAGAGCTCTCTGTTACCTTCAGCTTGGCTTAGCCCGCCTGCCAAGATGACTTTTGGGGGTATGGCCACTGTGTGTGCTACAGCTTCCTGGAGCTACAAATCAGACTTGGGGGACACATGGATAGCAAAGGGGCTGATCCCCCCTGAGCACACCCTACACCCAAGGAATAAATGAAGGAATGAGGAGAAAGAATGAATGCATGGCTGAATTGCAGCAACAGTGACAGCCTTTCCCATTTGTTTTGTCCTGAACAGTGATGACAAATCCATTTCCCTAAAGCACTGTGGATGTCCTTTCATCCTTCTGTGTCAGGGACTGCCATACCTCTAGCTGGTGCCAGTCAGGGGAGACCTCCTTTGTAGCAGGGGCTTGCCCTATGTGTGGCTGCCATGTGCTTCTAGGCTTCTCTTTGGCCACCTTAGCGGTCCATGACTACTGCCAAACATCATTACCAGATCAACACTAGTCAGAGGGCAAAAAGACAGGCCTTTGTTCCAGTAAGAAATCTGGTGTCATGACAAGAACCGTGTGATTTCTAAGAGGTGAGCCAGCTGGCTTTCTCTGCCCTGCTTCTGTGTCTCATCAGACATCTCACCCTCTTAGTATGCATACCACCTAGTCATTCAAGCTGCTTCATGCCATCTCCCCCCTTCCCCACTGGTCTCCAGTGCTTTCTCCCCAACCTTCCTGTGACAAAGTCAAGACCCACCTGGATTCAATTCCTCCAGAAAGCCTGTAGATCACTTTGCTGTCCCTCTGAACATCAGCCACATGTACCAGCCTGAATTATTGTTGTTTGCTTCCTGTATGCTTAGCTGGAATTGCCTGAACTGGTTTCTACACTTCTGGAGGCAAGGATTGTGTCTTCTGCCTCTTCAGTAGACTCTCTTGCCCTTAAAACTGTGCCTGTCACATAGTAGGTGTTTAATAAATGCTCATTAACTGACTGACTGACCTACTGACAAATGAGTAGGGCACAGATTTTGTGGAAATGAACACAGAAGTAAGTCAGAACTTTTGGCAGTACCCATTTCACCTGTTTATCTGCTTGAAATTAAAGAATCCTTCCCCTATCCTGTCTATGTCCAGTGGGTGAAGCATTTGCCTACACATATAACATGGAAGAACCTGTAAGCATGTCAGGTGAAGTGTTGAGAGCTCTCCTTGGTGATAACAGCAGTCACTCAAACAGTCCTTTATTAATTAAGCACTGCCTGTGTGCCAGGCCCTCTGGTACATAAGCTGTGTTGGGGACAGTGTGGTCCTGGGTGTCATCTCAGTAATGTGGGTCACCTCAGGGAGGCTCTGAGGTCAGCTGGGGCCTCTGTTTGGTGCTGGGATCCTCTAACACCAGTTTGGGCCAGCAGCAGCCCAAAGCTAGCGGGCCAGCCATGGCATTAGCAATGGCACAGGCCCTCAGCTGTTGCAGTACTAAATATGAGCTCAGCTAGAATTACAGGCACCCTAAATGCCAGACCTATGGCCCTCATCTTGTAACTAGACTAATGATGGCTTTTGTGGTTAAACTTTCTCCCAGGAGTTTCCTGAGGCCTCCTCAAGGCTCATCTCAGCCCTATCTGATCAGGAATAGGGTTTCAGTATCTTTAAAGGAAGGGCAAACACTGCCTGACTCCCTTCAGCCTCCAACTTCAGCTCTGACCAAGAGGAATAAATGTGTCTGTGCCCTTAGTTACAAAAGAAGCTCTCCCTCCCAACTCCCCCCACTGCTCTCATGAACCACACGATTGACAGCCACCAAAATGTTATTGGGGAACAGTTGAGATACCAAAGGAATTGAAAGGGTTACAATCAGGGGCACACAAGTGTGGATGCAGGCAGCCTCTGTCTGGCAGCCAGGACAGATTCTGCCTGAGCAACTGCATCTCCATCTGTCTCTTTTATCTTTCTGTCTTTCTGTTCATCTCTGTTCTCTGCCCAGAAGAAAGCTGGGGATGCAGGGCTGATAGGCAAATTCCTTTAGTGGGCAGAGAGAAGCCTGGCCAAAGGGCTCAGACCTCACCATCTCTGGCCACCATCTCTTCAGCTTCTGCTTCCCAACATCCTCATTCAGTTCTAAGGGTCCCAGAGGGGATATCAGAAAAGGGAGCATCTCTCTGGCCCTCTAGCCCTCACTGCTTTGGGAGGGAGGACAGGTTCTTCTCTTTCTCTTTTTAGTAAAGACATTCTGGAAGATTTTATTGTTGTTTTTCGAGTGCACTGAATACTTCCCAATCACTTGGATACTGTTCTGTGACTTACTATGCCTGGTACATAAGAAAAGTGTTGTAATTAACTCCATTGGAACCCTACTCTGATCCCTTGTTTTGGCACTAGATGATCCTGGGTTCTGAAAAGCCATTCCAGGGTGGGCAAGCTCTAGTGCAATTTGGGAAGGTCTTGAGCTCAGTTCAATGAGAGAGGTCAGTCCCCAGAGGCTTGACCACCAAGGCAGGTAAGGGTCAGGGCTAATGGAATCATGGCAGTAGGTGTACTGTGTCTGCAGACAAAATATATGCATGAAAAAAGAAGTGACTCCTTTTGCAGTTTCCCTTCATTCAAGAATGAATTCGAGTTATTATAATTTCACTTTTCCAGACGAATTTTTTTTTCTGGCTGTCATAACAAGGTAGCTTTAGAGGTAGAGGTTTGTAGTTTTCAGAGATCCTTCATAAATTTTATGTCCTTTGAATCTCACAATGTCCTCCTGATCTTGGCATTGTTAGCCTTTTTTAGAGATGAGAAAATAAAGGGTTTTGACTCAGATCTCCTCATTCTCTTTTCTGTTTTTTTTCCAGCGTACCCCAGTTGTCTATGTTTAGGAGAAATAATAAATTAATTTCTCTATAATTGGGACAGAGGTTGTAGAATCTCTTAATCTAGCTTTCTGTTTATGGAAATGATTTAAAAGTTTCCTATAGTTAATTGAAGGAAGTAACAGTAAACTGATGGTAGAAAAATTTTGACATGGGTGCTCATCAGACTGAGGAAAGCAGGCTTTGACTTTAATCTTACTGCAAAAAGAAAACCATCTACGAATTTTGTCCAAAATAACTCCTAATGAAATCTCCAATTACCTGTGTTAACCAGAGGACCTTCCCTAAATGACAGCACTGTGTTTTCAGTTTCTCTTTTCCAGTACTTGGCTGTGTGACCACAGATGCCCCTGTCATCTTACATCTCCGCACCAGCTCTCTTGTTTTGTTTGTTCCCACTTTCCATTCCCTGCTTCATTCAGTCTAAGGCAATGATCTTTTAAGGGAAGAAACTCTCAGGAAACGACCCTTTCCCTGTTTCTCCCTTTGCAGGTAGCTGCTGGTAAAGGAGATCTGGAAGACTTGGACCTCTTTGCCACTTCTCGCGAGAGACGGTTTCGTTTATTTGCTTCTTTAGAATGTGAAGGACAGCTATTCATGACTCCACATGACTTCATTCTGGCTGTCACAAGCGATGAGCCCAAACGTAAGTGCAATTTTAAAACTCAGTTTATCTACTTGGTTGGCTTTTCTTCTTTGCAGTTTACGTTGCCAGGCCAGGGAACCCCATGCTCTAGTGGTCAGTGGTCCATGGACTAGGACTGGAGACGTGTGTGGGCCACTTCCAGCTGAGGAACCTGAGGCTAGGAGAGGGAGATTCCCTGGCCACAGTCACGCAGAACTCTAACCTTTCCCTATAGCAAGTACAATGGGGTGTTCCCCTTAGAGTCTGCCTCCCTGCTCTTACCGTCCTCTCTTATTAAATGAGAAGAGTGATACCTATTTAATTACTTGCCTCACTGGGGTCTTATACAGAAAGCATTTTACCAGCTTTAAAGTGGTCTGCAAACGTCCATTACAGATATTTTCCATATTTCTTAAGGAGGCCAACCACTTCCCTCCCTCCTTCAGCAGGTCTTAGGTCTCCTGTCAGTGGTTACGATAGCAGATCATCCTCTCCATGACTACACAGAGGAGCTTCCCCCTTCACACTGAAGGCTGGCATCTCTTGGGCTTGGTACATACCAGGGGGCCCCTTGGGAGTCATTCAAAGAGTGCACTCAGCTTGTGTCTGGGGCAGGTTATATTAGAAATGATCTGGAACTTAATGGATCTCACCATGTGACTCCCCATGGCCCTCTTTGTCACCCACAATTCTAACTCCTTGGGGACAGTGGTGTTCTAAGCTTAGCACTCAGAGGACTGAGCCAGGAGAAATTCTGCACCAGAAAGAGGCATCTAGAAACATGAAAGGCATCAGGCAGGTTTCCAGCTACTGCCCAGCAGACTCTGGCTGGGCCTTCCTCACTGTCCACCTGCAGTGTTGTCCCAAGAGTCTGTGCTCAGATACTTCCCCCAGTCACAGAGCATTGCTGGCCTTGGCCTTCTGGTGCTCATCCCTTTGGCCCCCTCCCATATCGCTATGCTAATCTCTCTTGAATAAGAATCATGGATTTCATTGCAGAGGTTCTACAGTGTTCTGGGCCCAAGGACCATACAGTCACAGAGCTAGAACAGGAAAGGACCTCCAAGCCCATCCAATAAACCCCTTGATTTTACAGATGAATAAACTCAGGCCTAGAGAGTTTCTGAGATTTTCACATGGTCATCCAGATAGTATCTGAGCCAGGGTTGGAATGCATGTCCTGTATCTTCAAGTTCAGCATTCTGTCCATGACAGCAGCATCCCCCTCACTGCTTCCCTGCCCTTCCCCTGCTTAGTTCAATATGATTTATAAACAGGAACATCAGGAAGGCCCCACCAAAGATGAGAAATGATGCTCATCTTGTCCCTGCACAAGGAAGGCATCTTTCCTGATTATAGTGAGTGACTTTGGGGAGCATAAGCTCCCTCCCTGTTCCACACCTTGCCTCACCTCGTGTCCAAGCTGCAAGGAATTACTGCTATGTGGAAGGATCTTGTGGCATCTGTTCATGGACACAAGAGTCTCCTTGTGGAGAGCAGCTCTTAAAGTTATGATTAGTCTGCTGACTCAAGGGGACTTTTTTTAAAAAAAAATTAACAAACAATGAACATGAGTAGGATTTTGTGTTCCCTGCCCTCTTTGGCCAGTTGTTGGATTGTAAATTTGTAATCTACAATTACAAGAATTCCTTACAAAAACTGACCTGTTTCTTTCTCATATTTTCATTAAAGATACTCTCAGTATACATCATTCTTAACAAAAGATTTTTTTAAAAAAAAAAGTTATGTAAAAAAGGCAGAGGGAAAACGACCGATCAAGTCCACCGTCCTCCCCCACCATCTGAGGAAAAGTCGGAAATACAAGTGACACAGAAAATCAACAATTAAGAAAGAAAAATGAAAGGAAAACCCCACACTGTAATCCTCATGGGAAAAGAAGAGACAGCAAAGGACCAAGAGATTGGTTTCTCTTTCTGCCCATTGCCCCTCCCGCCACATGCTGCTTCCAGCTCCCTGCATGCCAACTGCATCATAGCTGGTACAATGGACTGGGAATTCTGTCCCGAAAGCTCTTGGGGGCTGCAGTCAGCCCTTCACAAACACTAGGGAAGAAGAAAAGAAATAAGCATTTATTAAATGCCTACTGGATGCCAGGTGCTGTCTGGAATGCTTTACAATTATTCTATCGTTTGACCCTCACAACCTGGAAGGTAGATGCTGTTGTCATCCCCATTTTACAGATGAGGAAACTGAGGCAGACAGAGGTTAATGACTTGCCCAGGGTCACGTAGCTAGTACAAAAATGTGTACAAACGTGTTTGTGTGGTGGCTAAGAATTGGACGTCGATGCCCACCATTTGAAAAATAGCTAAACAAGCTGTGGTATACTATTGTAAAGGAATATTATTGTGCTATAAGAAATGACAAGCAGGGTGATTTCGGAAAAACCTAGAAAGATTTGCATGATCTGATACATAGTGAAGAGAGCAGAATCAGGAGAACGTTGTACACTGGGACGGCAGTACTGATGAAGAACTGTAAACTTTCTCAGCATTACAATGATCTAAGACAATCCCAAAAGACTAACGGTTAAGTGTACATACTGTCTCCAGAGAAAGAACTGGAAGCCTAAAGCATACTATTTTTCATTTCTTTCTTTCATTTTTTCCTTTTATTTGAGTCTTTTTGTCCAAAATAACTAATATGGAAATGTTTTACATAATTGCATATGTATAACCTATATCTGATTGCTTACCATCTTGGGTGAGGAGGGAGTGAGGGATAGAATGTAGAACTCAAACTTTAAATAAAAATATTTTTAAATTTTTTAAGAAGAAAAGGGAAGGAAAGCGAAGTGTGGTCTGATGTGTGGTCTCAATTTGGGGAGAACCGATTTCAAGGGGATCAATAAAAGTGTAGGATCCCATGGACGAAAAACCTCTACAGGAAGTCATCCCAAGTCAGAGAGGCCTCAAGAATTCAATTCTGAAGACACAGAGCAAAGTAATTCTGAGGAGGAGGTGAAGGATTTGTCTGAGAAGACCAATCTCAATGCACAGGGAATGCATCGACTCGCTTAGATTTGTAAAAGACGGGCACAGAAGGTGGAAGCAAAGACAAACGATGGAGGATGAACCAGAAGCACAGCAGGGCCTCATGAGAAAAGGGGCAAGTATTAAGGTCAGCATAAAAGCCAAAGATGCCCCAAAGGGTTCTTTTAAAAACTGTCTATATTGAGGAAAGAGGAGATGGAAAGAAGGACTCAGACCACTGCCCAGGGCAGACAGAAGGACAACAGCAGGAACAGGCAGTTCATGTTTTATTTGTATCTTATTTGCCAAGGACAATGATCTCTGGTCTGGGAAGAATAGAATAGAGGTGAATCGTGGGTAATTGGTACCCAAGATAAGGAGGAAGGCAATGGAAGGGCATCCAACTGCCTCTGATGAGTCCAAGTCACCAGGCACAGAACTGCATTCCAGGGCTTAGAGAGAGCTACCTGAAAGGTGTGATTGCTGAGCTGATGAAGCACTTAATGGAGGAGAGATTCTCTAAGGTGGGAAAAGGATAAATACTCCAGTGTTTTTTAGAAGTGAAAAGGGCTACTGAGATCAGAACCTGTATAGAACTTGTCTTCAGTTCCTGGCCAAAGTCCAGACTGTCTTATTTCATGAATGGCCCCGATGGTCCAGAAGAGGAGACAGAACCCAACAGAGCGCCCTGTGTCCTGCAGGCCAAGTCCAACAAGACCCACAAGCTTTCCCCTTTCTGACGGTCTGTCTACCTAAATGGAGCACATCCTTTGATAGTCCTGCTCTTCCTGTGTACCTGTCAGAGCGCTGTAAGCCAGATATTCATTATGTGTAAATGGATTTGGAAGTGGCTGAGTAGTGGACCCGCAGAGTGATTCTGAAGAACTCCGTGTTTCCCTGAAAGTCCCTTGTGCAGTGCCCCTGGATCTGTGCACTTGAGCCTGATTTCCAGCAGTCACTCAGACAGGTGTAGATGGTCGGCCCTTGGTGGTACAGAACAGCACCAAATAGCCAACGCATCGAGCACCATTGTCGTAAGTCAGAAGGTTTGACCAGGCTGGGATGCTGAGCCCCATGTCATCAGACTGATTTATTAGGCATAAATGCATAGTTTCACACAGGGTTCAATACAGCAACCTCACAAGTGCAGTATGAGAAAGCCTGGCCAAGTGGCAGTCTTTGAAGAACAGTGGGGGTGTCAGTAAAGCTCATGGATATCGGGAGGGAATAGTTTGTTGTAGGCCAAAAAAGCCAGTCAGATCTTCAGCTCTGCTAATCAGTGCCTAATGTTCTGGTTTGGGAGGTCCTGTCCTGCCTTCTTCCACTCATCATGGATGAACGCTCTGCTGTGTTCCACTTCTGTGGCTCCACTTTCAGTATTAGCAAACCGGACATGCCAGGGGAAGGCAGCCAAGATACGCAGGGGCCCATGAGCTCATGCTGCATGGGGTTAACTGGAGGAAATGGGGGAGTGTAGATGGAGTCGGCAAAATTTAATGAGGATATAATGGCTGTCTTCAGGTGTTTGACCAACTGTCAGATGGGAGACGCAATAGGTTGTTCTGTTTTACCCAGAGACCAGACCTGGAAGCAACAAGTAGGACTTGGAAAAGGGTCAAGCGAGGCTGGGAGGGAGGGGACAACGTCCTAAAGAACAGAGCTCCTCAAGGAGAATTATCTAAGAGTAGAACTCCACCTCCTAAGAAGGTACCAAAAGGAGAAAAGGGAGTGATCCAAACAAAAACTTCCAGACAGTTCCAGAATCCCAGCTTCTGATCTCTCTCTTCAGGAGTGGAACGGGCTTCCCCTCGAGCAGCCCTTTCCCTTGCTGTTCAGTGAATAACTAAGATCAATCCGAAAACATAGGCCAGTATAAAAGGAAATGTAAAAGTCTGAGAGGAAGATAGGAGTTGGAAAGGGATATTTTCAAGTTGAGGATAGAATGCTTTTATCTTGAGTTTTGTGGATTGTTTACTTTACACATAAAATTTTCTTTCAAATACATAGGTTTTAAATGGTCACTTGGAATTTTCTCTAAATTTAGGGATCATTTTTATGATGAAAGTCATTGCAAAATACAGCTTGATGAGATGGAAATCTCCAATGCTAATGGACCACAGGCACTGAATTTTGAAACTGGAGGCATAAGAATATTGCCCATTTATCCTTTTCCACTACTGTTGGAGAACTTTCCTTTTTCTACCTTTATTAAACACAAAGTGAATTCCCCTCTAACAAGCAAACGCTTGTTACTGTATTAGCATTTTAAGGCTTATGTGAAACTGGATGGGAAAGAGAGAAACCTCATCCTTCTGCATCCTGAAATCATCATAAGAAAGGCACATCAGTATTCCCAAAGTAGTGAGGGAATGCTTTGAAGAGCATTCATGATGGCTCTTTATTCTTAACAGAAAAAATTCATCCTATTCGGCATGGTGACCTGTTTGGCAGAACAAATATCTTCTGTGAATCATAACAGATCTTGTTAACCCAACATTACTCAAGAGGGGACTCACTTCCATCTTGGATAAAAAGCTACTTGACCACTGCATCAGAGCCCACTAGAAATGCTGTTGTCTTAATCATTTCATTTTCAGTTTTCCTGACAAAATCCATATTGCATTATGACAGAAGCAATGAAATTGTAAAGTAATATTAAGATTGCCTCTTGCTCATTTAGGAGAAAGTGTCTTCATTAAGTGGGCTTACAGCACTGTTTGGCCAGGTGGTTAGAAAAGTCATTCATGAATGTATTCTTTTCATCAGTTGAGTGTGCTTGCAGAGGTCCCCCAAGCCACCAAAAATAAGGTAGAAGTTTGGGGCTAGGCAGCAATGCAAAAAAAAGAAACTGTCATTCATTTTAACACGAAAATCTACAAACACCTGATCTTTCTGACATATAGATATTTACAACATTACAGAAATATTCCTTCTTTTTGTCCTTATACATAAATGTTGATTGTATGTGTTTCTTTCACATCTAGAACGAACAGCTAAGCAGCAAAAAATATATATCCTTTAAATTGTGAAATATGTAAATAATACAGATATAGCCATGTCTGTATAGAATACTTGGACAGCTAGGTGACATGGTGGATAGCGTGCCAGGCCTGAGGTCAGGAAGATTCAACTGCCTGAGTTAAAGTCTGACCTCAGACTCTTACTAACTGTGTGGCCCAGAGAAAGTCACTCAACTCTATTTGCCTCAGTTTCCTCATATGTAAAATGATCTAGAGATGGAAGTGGCAAACCACTCCAATAACTTTGCTGAGAAAACCCCAAATGGGGTGATGAAGAGTCAGACACAACTGAAAATGACTGAACAACGATTTAGAATACTTAATATTTATGGCCATTATAGTATAATTGCAAATTACCCTTTCTTCTGTAACATAAGATAAAGCAGTTTTGGCTAGATATGAGTTGATACAATGACTACATATTATCATGAAAAGGGCTTCAGGTGCAAAAAGAGCCAGCTCTGGACAGCTTCGTTCGGGATGTTTAGTTGTTTTTTTAGTCATGTCCAACTCTGTGGCTCAATCATGGCACATAGTTGAAAGAAGCATGGGGAACATGGAGCCTAACCCAAGAACTGCAGTATCAGTACAACATGAGGAATCTTTGCTCTGAAACTATCCACAAAACCCAACCACTCATACCTCTATGCACCATGACTTATGGGAGCATTACCAACACCAGACTTCTTCCTCAAAAGGCAATTCAAATATTCCCTGACAAGAGATGAGGGCTGAAGTTGTGTTCAGGGAAGACTTGTAGCCCTGGTGTGAGGGCTGCTTTCCACTTTGGGTGCTCTCACATGTGGCTCCAAGAGACTGTAGCATGCTCCGCAATCCAACCCTGGCAAATGTTTTCGGCAGACAGACTAACCCAGCTTGAGAGTAACCAAGGAATTTCAGATCCTTCAGGGAGTTAGAAGGGTGACTACTCCAAGCACATGGAGATTCCCCCAGTGGAATCAGCAGATGAGAACATTTGTTCCAGTGGCAGCGGAAACAGGTGCTATGGAGTGCTTAGAGCTTGGCTAGACGTTGAAGACACTACTGCAACTCGAGCCATTGCCACTCATCTTGACTTTATCTTGCCACTGGACTTCAGTGACTCTGGAAGTGTGAGTAAGGCCAGCACCTTCACCCAGCTCTACCTCACTTCATCCAATTCATGTGCAAATCAAAAGACATCAGCCATGCCATTTTCACCATTTTTACCTACCTCGAAGAGGCAAGTGATGAAACAGCAGCTGCAGATACACTGGAAGCTGTAGTCCCAACCCAGGCCATAGGATCATCTTCTCACTGGACTGAAACAGCAGTGGGATTTAGTAGCCCCCGGGTGTCTGAGCAGCCTTTTAAGGATTGTATTCCTCACCCCCAGGTATGAGGAAGGGGTTCCGAAAGGTGCCTCCAAAATCATCTGCTTCATCCAACCCTGGCCTACTAACCAGGGATTCCCCCATAGTCAAAACACAAAAAAATATACAAACTGTGCCAAATGTATGTTTGCCTAAAAGACTATTTTACAGAAAACTCACACAAAATGAGCTCTCACATGGAGGTCAGAAGTGATACTAGGACACTCTCAAAGTCTCTCTGAACATCTTTGGAATTGATTACATGATTTGGGAGACACTGGCAAAGGACTACTCATCAGATAATTGTCCTCATGAAAGAAGGTGCTTGCTATATGAGCAAAGCAGAGTTGCAGTAGCTCAAAAAATCATGTGATGTGGAAATTTAGAGCCATCTCCACCCCAGATGTTCATGTGAACTATTTGTGCCCGTCCTGTAGTAGAGCCTTCCATGCTCATAATGGTCTGATCAACTACAGTCAGACACACCATACCTTGACTTCAGCATAGTGGTGTCATTTTGGTCCTGTTTGAGAACAGACAGCAACCAATGACAAAATAAGGTAAAGATGTGCTCAGATGAATGGCAAAGACTGAACTGCTGTTGTTTACCTAGCTGACTCTGGAGAGTTCCTCAGCATCAAGAAGACAAGCCAACACTTCCATCGCATCCATGATGCCAAGCCTCCTTTGCTGCTCCTTGAATCCCATCTGAGGATGTGAAGTCTATATTGTGCAGCTTGGGAAGGATCTTTGTGGGCACAGAAGACCCCCCCCAATCTAGTGCACTATGATGCCTGTATTGTATGTCACCCAGATCCACTCATCAAAGGGTTTAAGACAGTATTAAAGTTGATTTACAATCTGACAAGATGTTGTTAGGTTTGGTAATGGTAGGGTCTGTGTGGAGTTCTGTGGAGTTAATGTGGTCTACTCAAGGTCACCATCAACAGTATGAGATCCCGTGACTTTTGTGAAGTCATCTGTGAAGGGTGCCAATGGTGTTAGCTTCACTACTAGGCTTTCAGACAATTTTGTTATTGGCAAAGGGATCAAGGTTTGGATTTCTCAGGCCTAAGGAAAGGATATCCATCCAATTTTTGCTAAAGGAAGAGACAAGGGATTGCAGCAAATCAGAACAATAGAGAAAAAGTCAGTGCTCACAAGGCTTCCATGGTCAATGAAAGTATCATGATGAGGAAGAAATAGAAAGGAAGGAAAGAGAGGAGAAAGGAAGACTATGAAAGAGGATGTCTGTTGATTTCATCTGAAAATCTTGGAATCATCCAACTTCTCATACAAAACCTTACAGGCTTTTCCTTTTCTTTTCGGTAGTTTGTTTTGTTTTGTTTTTTTGCTATTTTGTGAGGAACCACAATATATAGTTTTATCTAACTCATTGTTCTAATGCTTTACCATCACCTCTGTCATCATTTGGCAGAGAGCAGATGTTGATTTACTCAGGAAGTTTCTGATTTATTTTCGCCTCTTCTTTGTGACCTATCTTTTGCATAATTAAAGCTTCTCTAAGAAATTATGATAGAACTAATCTCAATTCATTTATCATTTTCTAAAGTTGACAGCTTCTTCAGACAGGTCAGATTACAACTGCCATCATGGAATGCCAGATCTTCTCATCTTAGCCTTCTGATTTTCTCTTTACTTTTTATTATTCAATTGAATTTTGTTCTGTTTAGTGTTAGCTTTATCAGTGAATTCTGCTTTCATATTACATTCGTTTACAGATGACTGCCTGCCCCATGTGTAGCCCCTCATACTGTATGTCTGATGCACCAAGGAAAAGGCTCATTTATGATTTCCTGGTCATAAGGAAATCCCTTCTGCTCAGGCAGGTCTCTGAGATTGTTGCTCGTAGCCTGTCTGTGTGCGAGGCTGAGCAGGTCTTAGCCCAACGGTGCCCACTCTGTGTCCCTACAGTTTCTTCCAAAGTGAGAAGACAACAGAGGATAACGCTTTAATGCAAGTGCACTACCTCCCCTGACTTTGCATGTCTTTTCTCATAGTGCTCTTTGGGTTTGCTTTTTTCTCTTTATAGGGTAAATTAGAATATCCAAATTAAATCCTTTTATTTCAGTTGTTAGCATCACATAAGAGACAGGACTTCCAGATCTCTGCTGTGGTTGACCTTGTTACTAAGAAGTTTAGAGCAACTGCTATGCACCCTCCTGCCCCCCAACACACCACACTCACACACACGCCCGCCCCTGTGTGGCCCTGTAGGTCTGCTGTAAGGATAAAGGGTGATGTTCTATAGAAAAACGTTTGTACAGTTAAAAAATGTCCAACGCAAGGTAGAAGACATCATCGTCATCATCATTACTGTCAATATTATTCACAGCAGGACTGAGGCAGAAATCTTTAGGCCTTTAAGGAAATAATGTTCTCAGTTTATCAAGACGGCCAAATGCTTGTGATCTCGGACAGAGACTGCCAGTTGGTATTCTGGCATAAGTAGCCCCTTATGATGATTCATTTTGGTTTTGAGCCTATAGCAGAGCTGGCCCTGGTATGACAACGAACCCTCGTCTCCTCAGCAAGGCCTCAGAGCAGAGCTGTCCCAGGCCCTGCTGGGCTGGAAGGACCCCTGATGTGCACCGATGGATTGTGATATAGTTGAGGCAGGTTTTGTGGTGGTTGTTCTCGAAGAGGACAAATGATGTCATGAGGTGAATCCGGTCTAAGTGAGCCAGCCTGCACAAAGCCATCAACTTCACTCTGTCCTCCAGTCATTGGAGTCCAGTGGCAAAACAAGACAGCTGGCGATGTCCTGGGATGCAGTGGGCAGCTAGGGGACAGTGGAGTGGCCAGAACACTCAGGAAAAGCCACCTTAGACTTTACTAACTGTGTGTCAGTTACTTGACCTCTGATTGCTTGAGTTTCCTTACCTGTAAAATGGAATCATCATAGCACCTACTTCACATGACTGTTGTAAGGACCAAATGAGAGATCTATAAAGTGCTTAGCCCAGTGTCTGGCACACAGAAGGTACTGTATAAGTGTTCGCTGTTAGGTTGGGCCACCAGGCAAAGAATGTTTCAGCTCCGATGGAATCTTAACTCAGTGAAGCCTTGGTGTATTCTGGCATGAATAGTTTACCTAGTGGGATTGCAAAAAGAAAGCAATTTATCCAATCTCAAGCTGGCTATGGAAATGTAAGCTGTTATTCCTTCACAGTTTGAATGAACATGGCCTTATAAATCCTTGGCATTCATGGCCTCATTTTTTGTTTGCTCATTTTAGGTGTTAAACAGTGGAGATCACTTTCTAAACAGGTGAGAAGCATTTGGGGTGTCTCCCATGGACTCGGCCTGCTCGGTGGTGATGTGTGGTGGGTTTTGGAGTAAGCAAAAACAGTCCTTTTGGTCAGAGATACGTAAATACTCCAAAAATAAATGGACTGGGGACTTGGGCACCCTTCCCTCCCACCCCCACCCCTCCACCCTCTACCTCCAGAGTTCGAGAACCTCTCTGTAGCCTGCAGGTGCCCAGCTCTGGTAGGTTCCCTGGAGAAGGAGGAGGAAGAAGAAAAAAGCATATTTTTTACCCAATACATTCTGATGAGATCGATGCTTGTTATATTGGCCTCTGCTCCTACCTGAAGGCAGAGATGAATGTTCCCTTGGCTTTAACCACAGGCTGAGAAACAGTGTCAATCCTGTATAGCTCTTTGAACCCTGGCATGGCATTTAGCACAAAGCATCCAGGGACAGAACTGTCTGCTAAAGGATGGTTAAGCCACGGATATGTTTGTCCAAAATTAAATACTCCAGTGTGTCTGTGATATCTTGGATCTCCTCCGATGAATCAGATCAAAGTTCATATATACCTGCCTGTCCTATCCCTGGGCTCCCAGTGTGTTGAAGGCCCTCCTCAGTTTCTCCTGACACACATTCACAAACTTGGACTTGGTTGTCAGAGGATCCATTTCCTTGGAAAAAAAAAGAATCCGGAAGTGAGGGACTTAGGGAAAGATGCAGCTACATGCATTCTCTTTAAAAAGCTCATGCTAAACTTGGAGGGGGATGGGCATACAGAGTGAGAGAGAGGAGGAGAGGGAGGGAGGGAGGGAGGGAAAGAGAGAGAGAGAGAGTTACAACTGTGTGCAGCTGTGGGACCAGGAGTTGGGGACATGGAGAAATGCAAGCCCCTTCCTGGTGAGCCCTGGAACTTCTCTGCTTTTTGAGTAGCAAAATCGTCACAGCAACAAAAACCTTTAGTCAAATGCTGTTGGCAAGTCAGGCATTCCTTGCTTTAGGAATAAGGAAGCTTTTCAGTGAAGCTCTGAGAACCTCCAAGAACCCCCTGGGCTTGAGTGAGATCAACAGGTAATCAGAGCCACCCAGCAGGGTCTTCTTCAGTTCATAAGGCCAAGACCCCACTCCACCTACAGCAAAGGGGTAAAGCCCTCCCCTACCTTCAACTAAACAGACCCCGAGGAGCAGAATATAACAGCTCCCAAAAGACCCTTTCATGTCAGGAATAAGACAAACCCTGAAATCATTTGGATTCCACAGCAGTCAGTCACCTAGCCATTCCTCCCAGATAACTAACATCTCTCTGGGAGATTATTTAAAGATGTGGAATCCTGAGAGACAAATGCTATATGGACAGTGGCTCCTGCTGGTGATGTTGCTGCCATGGTCTTCCTATATGGAGGACATGCCACCAATGGGTCTGATCACAGAAGAGCCAACAGGGAGTTTTGCACGGACAGCAACACTGACCAGGGCAGCAGTAATTGGTAGTGGCATTATTAATACATTTTCAGTAAATCCTCTGTGACCTGTGAAACCGTATTGTGTACCAAGGGTACCCACTCAAACCATTTGGTCAATCAGTAAATCACATAAAGTATGCAGTCTGCTCAGTAGGATAGCATTTGATAAGTGTCCCCAAACACTCCAAATATGAGGGAAAGACTGTTTGAGAAAAACTATTGGGAAAACTGTCCATCAATCTTGCAGAAATTAGGTATAATCCAGTACTTCAAGTCATATACCCAGATAATCTCCAAAGGGACATATGACGTAGATATAAAAAGTCATGTCATAAGCAAGTTAGAGAAACAACGTAGGAATTGCCTTTTGGATTTATGGATAAGGGAAGCTCTTACAAGATACAACGGACAATTTTGATTTAATGTTAGAAAATAATCTAAAATTAGAAGGGGAAAAAAATCTTTGCTACAAATTCCTCTGATAAAGAGCTCACATCCAAGATATAGATATATGCATACATATATGTGAAGCTGATTCAGATTCATAAGAATAAGAGCCATTCCCCTATTGTTAAGTAATCAGTGGATGTAAACAAGCAGTGTTCAAAGGAAAAAACTCAAGTTATCGACAATCATACAAAAAATTCTCTAAATCACTAATAATTAGAGAAATGCAGTTAAAGCAACTTTGAGGTTTTATCTCATACCAGATGACTAAAGAGGAAAATGATCACTGTTGAAAGATCTGGGGAAAAGCAAGCACACTGGTGCCCGTAGGCAGCCCTGTAAACTGGCCCAGCCATTTCAGAAAGCATATTGGAGGTGTGTCCAGAGAGTTACCAAACTGTATGTGCACTTTGTCTCACTGACACTGCTACCAAAAAGTCAAGGAAAGAAAAAAAGGATCCATAGGTACAAACATATTTATAGCAACTCTTCACAGAGTAGCCAAAAATTGAAAACTAACAGCTTCTGCTGTTGGGGAATGGCTAAACAAATTGTGGTGGGAGACGGACGTCATGAGATTTAACAGATGAAAGGCAAAGTGAGCAGGACTAGATCAATTTATACGATGACAACATTGCAGAGAAAACCACTTGAAAAGACTAAGAACTCTAGTGAATGAAATCATAAACCACGTGTCAGAGAGAATGCAGAGGAAACATTCACCTCCGGGTGGAGGCAGAGGGGATAGAACTTCACATGCAGAAAGAGACAGACTTCTTTGCACGTGGCCAGTGTGGGAACTTATTTTGCTGAACTACATAAATATGTAATGAGAGCTTTATTTGGGGCTTATATTTTTTTAATTTGTTGGGGAGGTAAAGTACAGATTAATTTTAAATTAATTATTAATTTAAGATTGTAATATTAATTTTAAAAAGAAATCATATGGTGGCATTGTCTGGCCAGTCACCCATTTGTAAAGTTGTCCCCTGAAACTGTCCCATAAGGTCCAATTTCTCCTAACGTGATTTCTCACAATTCAATAGCCAGCCAGGAATATTTCTGCATTTACTTACCTTCTGTCACAACATTCCACTTTCTTTAGATGAGACACCTGCTTCACTCCCTTTTTCATGGCCAGAACAGAATAATTTTTAAAAATAAAGAAAGACTTTCTAAGAAAAGGTGCGTGTGTGTGTTTAAATTCCATCTAAGTCAGAACATTCGTACAGTTATTTAAGTAACTCGTTGTCCTATTTGATAAGTTGAATTTTTCTCCTCATGATCAATAATTAAAATATTTTATAGGAATTAAATGAAATGCTTAAAGAAACACCACCAGCTTGGAAAGGATCATCAAAACTTTTTCGAAATCTTAAGGAAAAAGGTAAATTAATTGATTATCCTTGTTACTCTGGCTTTTTATGACAGTTTTATGTTGACATACTTTGGGAATGTTTCTCTAAAAGCTATTCAGCTTTATTCTTCAAGGGACCAGAAGCATCAAGACCATGGTTTCTAAAAAGAAAATAGCATCTGATAAAGAATCACTAATGCGCACAAAACCTATGTGCTTCCTTCCATGCTGTTCCACAATGCAAAATCAAAGTTTTCTCAAGGAACATAGAAATATGCCTTGATAAAGTCATTTGGCAGCTAGCCAGAAGACAGTCTCCAGGCTCTCCATCTCCTTTATTGTCTCTCTAGTAGAACACAACAATTTGCAGTTTGTTTTCCACTTTTATTTAATCTATTTTATTGACAATTTTGGGTTTACATCCCTTCTTTCATCTCTGTTGCCACCTTTCCTTGCAGCAAGGAAATACTGTTAAGCCAAACCCCAGGCCCGACCCTGGCAGCTGTGTCCTCTGCCTGCCCTGGTCTTGAGCTCCAGGCCCTTGCCAGCCTCACTGGGCTGTTGGCCTCTTCCTCACCTTGCCACATACATTTTTGTATCGCACTTCCTGACTCTGCTGGTTGCCTCTGCCCCTGCTCAGATAGCTCTTCCCATGGGAAATGACTTTTTAGGAGAAATGTTTTGTTAAGCAGAGCCCATTTCCATAGGATCCCTATTCAGGTATGTTCAGGCTCTTTGTGATCCACATGTTCTTGTGATGCAGGTGGAGGATTTAGGCTGTCAAAGCAAACCTAGTCAGAGTTTCTCCCACACAAGCTTTTCCAGAGGGCGCGGTAACCCATACGCTCCACATTCCTCGTCCATGAGATGAACATAACAGTATTCCCTGTTCCTAATTCAGAAATCATTAAATTTCTACTTGTGCTGAACTGTCTCCATTTTTCTTCAGCCTTGAAAGCTCCAGAAGGCTTCTGATATTCCAGGGTATTCTTGAATAGCTGCTGTTTTTCCTTTCTGTCTGTCCTTGTAGCTTTCTGAGACCCCCCTAGGTCCCAGACATAATCTTCTGCTTCCTCTGCATCTTCTTTGCACGTGAACTCTGGCTGAGTTTGCATAAACGCCTGCCCTCTTGGGGTCAGTAAGGGCCCCAGACTTTCTTTTACCATTAATAGGGACTCTTCAGGTTTCACACAGATGACATGATATTGATCAATTCTGGAATCTCTTTGTTCCAATCAGTTCCCAGGCAAAGGGGAGCAAGGGCCCATGCCTGGAGCTCGGCCAACTACACACCCATTTTCTTCTTTCTTTCTTATGTTTCAGTCCATTTTTGCTTTCCTTCTTCTCTGAATGATCCTTATGACCTCTAAGTACTAGGCCTTCTCAATGCACAGTGGCTATCCCAGAATTCTTCTCCCAGACCACCCAAGGCAGCCAAGCAGAACCATCTGCCAAGAGGTCATTTTCATCCAAATGAGAGAAGGCCCTCAAGGCCTCTGGGTAAGCTCCCTTCCCCAAGCCTCACTGTTCTTCATCCTCACTTTAGTTCTCCACACAAAGGGTAGCGGCAAAGACTGTGGATGATGTCATGAGGGTTGATAGTCCTTTGGAGCCCTAGAGAAGAGACAAAGGCTCACTTCAGGTCTGGTTTCTTGGTCTTCACTGGGTCTATCCTGCTGTTTGGAGTAGCTTAAAGAAAGACCCAGCCACAGGCCAATGGTTCTAAAATGAATGGAAAGTTTCTCCTTACTAGATCACAGGGAGCACGGGGACCTTTGCTCAAAAATGGTATACAACACACACACACACACACACACACACACACACACACACACTTTTTTAGAAGACTGTACTTAAGAGTCATTTCTCCTTCCCAAGGAGCACCATCATGGCTTGGATGCAGGAAGGAACCCCCAAGAAGGAGGGGTGTAGGCCCAGACCTGTCCTCTTTCTGAAGCCCAGCAGAAATCACATTCCTAAGCAACATGCCTAGCATGTCAACAGCCTGTTCCTGCCTTCCTGAGCAGCAGAGCAGTTAAGCAGCATCTCTGAAAACTGGATTCTTCATCCTCTGTGCTGATTTTCTGTTAATATTGTGCATCATAAAAGTGACTTGAACAAGAAGCGAAGGGAAATGGGATCATTCTTCCTTTTTCCGATCTTTGGGAGAGCATTGATAAGTTAGTTAGTTAACAATAATTCATAATGAGCTGTGCCCATAATATGCCTTTCTGTTTGTATTAATAAGCGTTAAGAAGAATTCGACACAACTTTACCCAAGAGTCTGAAAATAAAAGATTTACAGTTTCATTAAGCAGCATATTCTCATCTAACCCAAAATTTAATACATGCTAGAGAATTATCTTCTCTCTTTGCCTGTTCTTTCCACAGGCAGAATGTTTCTATCTAAGCATGAGTGCGTATCAATACATGACAGACAGAGTGAGATGGTGCCTCCTTTCTCTGAATCCGAGCTGATGGCTGTTTTTTCTTCCTAGGTGTGATTTCTTACACAGAGTACCTGTTTCTTTTATGTATTTTAACAAGTAAGTATATTAATTACAATCTATTATTTTGCTAGTGTGAACATTTCCTATTAATGACAGCTGGGTTTGGGGGGAGTCATGTGGGTAAGACAGTGTAGACGTAAGATTCCAAACAGCCTTGGGCATCTGTCTTGTGACATGTGGTAGAATTCAAATCCCAAAGCGCAGGGTCAAGACTGTTGAGGGTCATCCTAGGAAGATGCTGTAGGAGGAGCCCACCTTGCCTACTGCACCTGTGCCAACTAAAGCCTCTTGGATAGGATCTGACAGATGCCATTCATTGTGAGTGGCCTTACATGGAGGTGCTCGAGTATTATGTTTGATTTGGTTTTAAATACTGATGGTATGAGAGAATGAGAAGGTGAGAAGTTGAGAAAGAAGGGAGTTAATGCAAAGTTGGGTCACCTACTGTTGCTCTAGGATGACAATGGCGAAGGTGCTGAAAGCACAGTGGGTAACATTAGGAGAATGAGAGAAGAGGGTGCTCAGGGAGGGGGAGGCAGAGCCTGGACTTCAGACCCTTCAAATGGTGCTTGAAGCATCCCTGAATTTGAGGAATGGATCTTCCCTCTCTCCATGCAGATCTCAGACCTGCTACAACTTAGCAGACAGTCTGTGCAAGTTGTTGTGACCTTTTAGACACTAATCCTTCCCAAATAACCTGGCATAAACTCAGGGCACCCCAAGAGGACCCCCTGGAGGGAGGCATGAGTAGGGGATTTGCTTTAGGGCATACAGGGAAATCAGGGGAATAGAATGCCTAACATTGGAGTAGCCTGACCTCTGAGAACAGGATCCACGGAGGTAAGGAAGAGGAAATGGGGGAGGGGGAGTGGAAGGAAGTGGGCATAATTGAGCTACCTGCAACAGAAGCTTCTAATGCCAGCGTAGTGGAATGGAAGGAGCGCTGGATTGGCACCAAAGGGGCTGGGTTCAAATCCCAACTCTGCCACTTCCTCCCTGGGGGCCCTGGGACAAATGATAGCCTTCATTTCTTTCTCTGTCAAGTGAAGGGACTTGACTCTCTGAAGTCCTTCCAGCACTCACCCTCAGATCATTTTCGGACCAATCATGTAGCCATGATGTCCAAATGAGAAAGGATGCTAGGACTGAGCTTAGATTGGCTCTGTGGCAGTCGGGGGAGGGCATGATCCCACCTGTGTGGATTGTGTAGCAGTGACCCTGTGCTTCATGAGCCCTGTGGTGTTCCAGAAATGTCTTTAATATGCATTAACACTGGGCTCCTCCAGCAGCCATCTGTTGTTCTATGTTATTCTCCCCACTGACGATGCTGACTCTCTTTCCATTTGTATTTGCAAATCTTCTTTGCCAGATTTAGCACTGGATCTAGGAGGCAGCCAGAGACATGCCTGCAACCACGGGACAGTTTCCTTCCTTCTTGAGTATGCTTCTCCCTCTCTTGAGGGTTAGGGAGCTTGCCTTTCTCACCAGCCTCCTCTTAAGCAAAGTGTTGGATGTGTAAGAGTTGCCAATGCAGATTTAGACAGTGGAGGATGGGGGAGGAAGCCTGAGACCTATCCCATTGACAGGTTCAGGGGATTCAAGACAGGTAATGACTAAGAGAGGGGTTCCCCTATTTGAACATAGTTATCTTAGAAGGAAAGGTCAGATGTTTCAAAAAAAAAAAGCATTTGGGCTGACTTCTTTGAAGGATGACTTCAGGTTTTCTTTTTAAAAGTCTAAGACATATAATCATGTTTGGGGTGAGGGGGCTGTCAGGGAAACTTTAAGGACTGACTCGGCTATTTTTGTTTTAGTTTCCTAACTGCTGGTGCTTCTAAACCTGAGGTGACTGCCTGGACACAAGATCAGAGTGTCTCCATCTTCCTTGATGCTGGGGTCCATAAGTGTAATCAGTTATAAGAACTGTCACATCTAGCCTCAGCTACTCCTGCCACACTTGCCTGAGTTAATGTGGCACATTAGCTTTTTACAAGTAACTGGGAGTATAACAGTCTTGAAACCTGTTATTCTTTCATTAGGACATTTTTAATGGCAAATTTTTTAAAAATTATTTCAGTAACCATGTTACACCAGCGCTGCCTTTAAGCCTAACCCTAACCCCAAATGAGTTTTTTCTTCTATCTTAACAAGGTTAGGCAGCTAGATTCATAGAACTTAGACCTGTCAGTCTGAAGTCTATGTCTCTGCCCCTCAACCATGCCTCAGACTAATGCCCCAACTTCTCAGACAAGGAGCCATCTTCTGGACGGATAGTACTAGCAAATACTGCAGCAGATGAGGAGAGAGAAATGCCCTCTTCTCCCCCTTCCTCCACAGGTAGAATGCTACAGAAACAGACCAGCATTGGAGTGGTCCTGGGCTGGTCTTTCCAGCTTCTCCACAAGTAGCTCCTGGCCTGCACCTGCCCAACTACTGATCTCTCTAGAGCATAAGTATTTAATGCTCCCCAGGGCCTGAGCCATGCTCAGCCCAGCCAAGTATGTTGCTCCTTCTGATTCATTTAGAGAAAGATGTTCACCTTCCTCCCCAACTATTAACATCTTGATACCTCCCTGCCAGTTACTTGTTTCCCATGACTTACAACAGATCCCCTCCCCTTACACTTTTCTCCCATTATTCTTTTTCTCTCCAGCCTAAACTTTGGATATCCCTGAAGTGCAGGTGTGACCACATCATCCCCAGTTCAAGAAGCCTCATGACTCCCTGTTGCCTTTAAGATAATACCTCTGGCATTTAAAACTCTTTCACAATCTGGTTATATCTTATCCGTTTAGGGTAGAGTTAGCTCTGGTCTGGCTGGGCCACTTATGTACATGACATAGCTACTCTATAGTCAGATGGGAAAGCTGATCCAGGGAGTGCCACAGATATAATCTTCCTATCTATGCGTTTAAAATATCTATGACATATATTTATTTAACATCATTTTAGTATTTAATGATTTTAAACTATAATCACCATTATCTGATATCCCAGAAAACATCCCTAATTCTTCTATACTGTTTTACACTGTAGTTGTAAAATTTCTGACAAAAAACTATTTCACTGTATTGCCTGCTATTCATTAGTAGAGGTATCACTGTCAGTGTGTGTGTGTGTGCGCGTATGCACTCTCACACACTTGCACACACCTGAATCTATAAAATGCCAACTGGGGAAGATGACCTGTAAGACTCCTGACTTTACCATCTTGTTTTCCTATGGTTCTCAGTCACTTTTCCCTTGGAAAAATATTTGCCAGTATTCTAAATAGAAAGGTAACATCCCTCCTAAGTCATTCTCCCAACTCACACTCATACTTGTCGGTTGAGGACCCAAAGGGTGGCTACCATTTCAGGTTCTAAGGTACCTTATACGTGGCTACTCCTACCATTGTAGCTCATGAGCCCCCACCAGTGTGCTTCCAATTAACAATCAGCCTATAGACTACAATTAGTTATTAGCAAAGGTATTTGCTCAGATGATATAGCAAGAACGGTAATTAGAAGGCATTACTTTTTTTAAAACTTGGGTACGCTTTCCAACAAATGTAGACAACCACAAACCTAAATAACAGGGATATGGTTGGGACCAGCTCTCTTCATAGAGTCCTCATGCAATTCCTTCTAACTGCTATGTTTTGCTCAGAGTCTGCTCCACTCCATAGTCCCACTCTCAATTTCCAGAGTTCACACTCCTCAAAGCTGCCTATTCTCTCAAGAGACTGTCTCTCCATTCCCATGCCTGCTTGGATTCTTTGTCTCAGTTCTTGGCTATTTCTTCTTGGTCTAATAATGTCCTCTCAAGGCTGTTGTTGGAGTAGCAAGAAAAGAGAAATTCCATTCTTTCCCTCCACAGGAGTCTCTTCGCAAGCTTTCAGTGTCTCCAAGTCTCCATTTAATAGCTCATTAACACCTTGTGATTCATTCTAGGCCTTCTGGGACTCTGGGGGCTAGGAACTCCATCCCTTAGAGAAACAGATGTATCCAATGTATATGGTGTGGTGACTGGTTAGAAGTCTGCGTCTATGGACAATGAGCGATTACTCGTAACTGACATGCATTTTATAGCTTACAATACTTTGTGCTGAGCTCACAGGTCCCTTTTCTACTCTTTTGGCAGAGCCTCATGCAGGTTTTAAAATAGCTTTCAATATGTTTGATACTGATGGCAATGAGATGGTGGATAAAAAGGAGTTTCTGGTGGTATGTAAATTAGTATTGACTTTGATCGTTGTTAAATAGTTCATTATTTCATTTCATGTTTGAATGCTATCCAGTACAATAGAACAGTAAGGACATGTATAGAAATATGCCCTATAATTTGAAAAGCCTTAATTATATACAAAGTATGACATGGCTAGCCTTGATTTTCATATTTGCTAGGATTTCCAATGTGCTTGAGCACTCTACACCTGTGTGTGTTTGGTCCCTGCACACATGCAGAGTCACACCTTCATGTGCGCGTACACACATAATAATTTTGTAAACCTTAAAGATGCTGTTGCTGTCTCTATGTACAGACTATGGCTGAGAAAACTGAAATACAATTTCTGCTTCACCCTGTGCACATGAAAAGGCCATCCTTTGGTCTGCTGCAGAGCAGTAAAATTGGGGGTTTTAGCAGTTTTACTTCATGCATGATGCATGTTTGTAATGTGGCCAGTCTCTCCTCTGATTGTGCATGCTCTGTTTGTCTGCCATGTGCCCTTCTAGCCCCCATCATTCCTTGTGGCCTCTTCATGCCTGCTGGGCCCCTCCTGGCCTCCCTCAGTCACAGGAGTCAGAGGATCTGGGAAGGGCTTTAATCCAACCCCCTCATTTTACAGAAGAGGAAACTGAGAACCAGAGAAGGGAGAATGCTGGTCATCCCTGGCACTTGCTCTTAATGGTCCTTCCTGTCCTGACCTTAGTTCTTGGGATTCCCTCTAGCAGCTCCTTCTTGGTCCACTCCATTGGCTCTTGTCTTCCCTACCACTGCCCCCTTGCCTCCCCGCTAACTTGAGTTACCATTTGTGTGTACCTCTAAACACATATCTCCCGAGTTGACAGAAGCCCCTGTCTTGAACCAACTTCCCTTTCTCTTAACCTGCCAAAAGGGCAAATCTTTGTCCTGTTCAGACCCAACTCTTTGTACATACTCCCCAGTGCCCCAAAGCTGAGCCCTGTGCTACCTGCAGAGGGCTTCCCCCTCCTCCACACAGCTCCACATTACAATCTTAGGAGGTGCTCTCTCCTTTGTCCTACACTAGGTCCTAACTGGTATTCCCCAACAACCTCTTCTGGATTGGTCTCCTCTCAACCTAAAATCCTAGTATTATAAATCTTACCCCTGCATCCTAATTAGTGCACTGATAGGCTTAAAAACTAATTACGCACTAAAACCCCAACACACCACCAGAGCTCGTTTTACTGACCTATACCTTCTGGCTCATACTATTGATTTTGCAGCATGGTCATGTGTCTTTGAAGAGCTCCTTGTGGGCCCAGTTAAGCAACAAAAGACATATAGAAACTGAGGTTTGAAGGTTCTGCATGAGCCTGTAAGTACAGACATCCCTCCAGAAGTACAAGAAGCATCCTTCCTGATTGTGGAATCCAATACCACATCTCCATGAGGAGTGGTGTGATGTGTAAGCCCTCGGGCAAGGTCTGGAGTTGGGACCAAAGTGCCCTTCTGTGTCCAAACAAGGCTTCTAAGGAACTCCAAGATGTAGCCTGCTCTAGTGGCAGCTACTGCTGAGTCCAGGGGCTGTCCTAGGAAATGTGTAACAGAGCCTTACTGCAAGCCCCCTGCTGGTGTTAGCAGCCCAGAAGAGATCCAGGAAGGTCCTGGACTCATCACCAGGAGTGGAGGCCACACTGCAGAGCTCATGTCACAGTTTGGGCACATTTCACATTATGTCAATGCTAATGAAGTCAATCATAGTTTATAAAGGGGTAAGGTATAAGTTTTTTTTGAACAGTAGCGTAATCCATTAATATTTCAGTGACCTCTGTGGACAGACCTTGAAGTAAAGGAGAAGAGAAATAGACCCCTTCCTGGCAGTTAGTGGGTGGCTAGAGGGCCCTGCAGTGCACAAGGTGCTGGGCCTGGAATCAGGAGGGTGACCCTGGGCAAGTCACTTCATTGCTGCTTGCCTCAGTTTCCTCATCTGTAAAATGGGGATCATAGTAGCCCCTACCTCCCAGGATGCTTGTGAGGATGAGATCTTGTCTGTAAAGTGCTTAGCACAGTGCCTGGAACCCAGAGGGTCCTTTATCAATGCTGCCTGCCACTACTATTGTCATTTCCATCAATAATTATACTAAGGCGTTACTGAGAACACGGTAAGGGACTTTATCACTTATTTTACTAAAATGCAGCTGACCTCCAATCTGTAAGCCTTCCTTTGGCATACAAGTCCAGTGACTTTGTCAATCAGTGAAATAAGCTTATTTTGCATGACCTGAGCTTGATGAATTCATGAGACTTGGCCTCTTGTGGCAGCTCTGGTGGGGCCTTGGGCAAGACAGGATGCAGAGCTCTGACCCAGACACACAAGTCCTGGCATCCGCTCAGGAGCCATGTCACCCTGAGCAAGTCAGGAGACCAAAGCTTTATTGAGTGGAGATCTTGGGAGGGCCTCCCCTTTGTTGTGAAGATGAGGAAACTGAGTCCCAGAGAATGACACCCAGGTCCTCAGAACTCGAATCCAAAACACCTTCTATTCTACAGATGCACTGAACTCTTAGCACTTACTCTTAGTGAGACGGGGGCAGCAGTCTTTGCACTGTGCAGCTCAAGAATTGTTCTGGAAAAGGCCTGTCCAGTTCAGAGCGCTCAAGTGAGGCAGGGTGCCATTATTATTTGCCCCCAATTTCAGTTGTTCCTCTGCAAAATGGGGGGAGTAAACCTGACCCTGCCCCTTCCCAGGGTTGTTCCAAGGAGAGTGAACGTCTGTACAATCAGAGCAGGTAGGGGTAGAGGGTCAGTGAACAAAAATAAGGCCTTGGGAAGTGTAACATCTGGTTATTGTCATTTTCAGCTTCAAGAAATATTCAGGAAAAAAAATGAAAGGAGAGAAGCAAAAGGAGACGAGGAGAAACGGGCACTGTTGGTAAGGGCACTTCTATCCTTCTGTGCTAGGCCTTGGTCAGGCCCCACTCCTCGGGCTCAGAGAATCCTGGCATGTCTGAGTCCTAGAGTGTTCTCCTGTCCTGCCCCCTGCTAAGGGCTGTGTGTACATCCACTGGCACTAAGAGTTGGCCTTGTTATCAGGCATAGTGATGGGCTGTCACAAGAAGTGTCAATGGTCCATTAAGGCATTTTGAGTGGCAGCAGGATTGGAAGGGGCATCAGTGGAAACATGTGACCTTGGACAAGGGAAACTGTAAAGGTGAATTTATTTTACATTCAGTTTCCTCTCCCTTGGTCACCCTAGTTTGGGCCAGACTGAGGAGTTTGGTCACAGGTTCCATGTCCACCAAGCTCGGTGAGAGTCATCACCAGAAGATAGGGTTCTCAGCCCCAGTATCTCGAGAAGAGCAACTGCCAGGGCCTCGAAGGGCTAAGAGCCATCAACAGGCCATCCCAGGAGCAGCATTCATTCATGTCTCCAGGACCAGTTCTGAGGCTGTCATCCGGCCCCATGCTGTACCACTGGGTTAGCTAGAATGTCAAGTTTGCCTTAGCAACACCTCATCACAGTGCCCTAGAGCAGTGGTCACCAGTGTTTTGAGTCATCTGCCCCCATCAAGGTAGGCATGCAGGGGCTTGGAAGGGATAATCTTTCCAGTGGTATCTATAGATCTGCTTCATTCAGGGTGAAGTCACAATTGCCCTGAGGGGTCAGTGTCCATCTCCAAAGGGGAGAAGGGTTTGGAAACTCACAGAAGAATTGCCAAAGGGAGGCAGTTGTCTTAGGTGATGGAGAGGTATGGTGATACTGGAGATGAGTTTCATGGTTGACTATCATGAGGAGGTTGGCATCAGGTGTGGCCCATCTCCCTACCCTTTGACTGGTTCATCACATACCCATTAGGGTCAGACCACACTTTAAAGACTCTCACCCCAGAGAGCCCAGGGAACTGCCCCAATGCAATTCAAGAATTGTTTTTTGATGGTCTGCTGAAGCCCAGGCAGGAGCTAGATGCTGGCAGAGTTTCCTTTTTTCGATGCAAGATGAATGCCAAGCATCTTTGGTGGGAATGGAAGAGACTGTTGATGGGACTTCTAGGGAGTCTCGTAGGATAAACTGCAGAGGGAAAGGACCACAGGCATGGAAGTGATGTGTGCAAAGACTCAGACTGGAGAGATGAGCTGCAGTCTATAGGGCTCAGTACCAAGGCCAGCACTTTACCTGTCAGTCAGTGGTACCAATGACAGACTGCTGTTCCTACTCAGCATCATAAAGATCAGCTGCGTGTTGCTAGTTACTCTCTGTGTTTGAACATTCAAAAAAAAACCATGGATATAATATAGATACGCATAGACATGTGAATGTATATATGTGTGTGTGCGTGTATATATATACATATATGTATGTATATATATATATATATATATATATATATATATATATATGTATACACACACATCACTTGGGGAGATGCTTTCAAAATGCCCTTGATTACTCTAACTTTTGAAGAAAGTGGGATTTCACTTTCTCCACTAATGCAGATCCAAGGTCTTTCCAACTATCTATTCTCAGGGAGGCTCATGTGGACCTGTGTCCTCCTCTTCCTCTTTTTAGAGCTAGTGCATTTATACATCCCCAAGGGAAGTAGCCCTAATGAGCCCAAGGCACCAGGTCAGGTAACCATCAAAGACTGTCAGGCTGTTATTCAGTGTAATAGAGGATAATCCAAACTATTCAGGGAAGGCCTCTCATAATTAGTGAAAAGTCTAAATTTGAGGGGTTTATGTAAGTGATTTTACTTTCACCTAGATACACACTAACAAGATATTATCTAGTATAGGTAACTAGGTGACTTGCTTTAATGCATAGATAGGAAATGCATTCTGGTGTCATGGATCAAATGGTAGCCTTAGAGTCAGCAAGATTTTAGTTCAAATTCTGCCTCTGACATGTATTTATATGCCCACACATGGGTCACCTAACTTGTTTAAGCCATCTCTAAGGTTAGAGGTGGCCACCATCTGGGTCTACATGGGTAAAGAGAGTCCCACCCTAGTAACTAGTCTATCTCCGGCTTCTGCTTGTTTCTTCCACAATCCATGTTGTTCCCCTTAAGGTCCTCCACATTCCAAGAAAGTGGTCCTGCCTGCTGTTTCCTGACCTGGATAGTCTGCAGCCCATCACTGTGTACAGGCATTCCTATACATTCCTACCATGCTCTCCCTCCTTAGCCACATCTGGAATCCCTAGCTCCCTTCACTGCTCAGCTCAGGGGCCTTCTCCTACTAAGGAAGGCTTTTCCTCACCTGCTGTTGTGTGTGCTCCTTCCCTTCTCAAATGTTCCCAGACTGCCTTCTCTATATGCGGTGGCAGCCCCTCACTTCCCACCCTCACTTCCCACCCCTGAGTACAGGGGCTCTTTTGTTTCTGCCTTATGTCCCCAAGGTCCTCTAGCACAGAGCTTTGCATTTAATAAATGTCCCTAGTGCTGAATGGAAGCATTGTCATTTCCAAAGTCTACTCTCTTCATCATATCCTAGGGGCTGAGTTGAAGGGACATTGGACGATATTACAATGCAGCCCCCTCGTTTTATAAATGCCACCCAGAGAGTGGCAAATGGCCTGAGAGGGAGTGTCTGTCCTGGGACTTGGCCCTCGATCAGCTGGCTCACAATTGAATTGTCTCTGCTCTTCCAAACTGCTCCAGGCCACTGTCCATCCCAAGTAGCTGAGTACCCCCTACCAAGTCTTGTATATATTGTTGGATGGTTAGCAAACTTTTCTGTAGAGAGGACACAAAGGTAGACTGTTCTCCCACTGGCCCTGTCCTGGTCAGTGCAGATCCCCAATTCCCAAAGTCTACAGTTTTCTGGATTCCTCGAGTGTTTTTGGCTAAGCTGGGAAAGCTTTAGAGACAGAGTCCACATCAAACATTGATTCAGATGGCCTGAAGCTCCCCCTTGGTGCGTTGTTAATGCCACCACTTCTTCAGAAAGCAGACCAGCTCCCAAATGTCCATGCAGGTTGTTCCCAACTCATCTTGAGTTCCCAGGTGCACTGAGGCATTCCCCTATTCTTAATGACAGTGCTGTGGGCCCCAGAGCTACAGCCTGCTGAGGCCACATGGGATTCAAAGCTAGTCTAGCTTTAGGAGTTTGCCCACAGTGGAGCAAGAGAAGGAGGAAAGACAAGTCCCTGCCCTGCAGTGCTGAGGGTCATCTGGCTCTAGACTGGGTCTGCTGGGTGTAAAATGGAGCTGAATGACTCACCCTGATTCCTAACAGACTCTTTTGTCATCTTTCCTTTTCCTGTTGCTGTTCTGAAATGTGACCCTTCCTTTGGCCCTTTGTGCTGTGTGTCAGCGTGTGCAACTTTATGGACTCCATGCCTCTCCTAATAATGTATGTACCAACCCTCTCGATGTTCTTTATGTTTCTGGATCTCACCGGGCTGGGGGCAGAGGGGCTCTGGCGGATGGGAGATGGGAAGGAGTCTTTCCTTATAGAAAAGGGGCCTCTCCTAACTGCTAGGCTGCCCCGTTAAGGATTGAGTGATTATATTAAGGACAGAAAGTTGGCTCTATCTTACTACCCAAAGGGAAAAGGTCATCTCCTAAGAGAAGTGTCTGGGGAGTGGGAGAGTAGGAATGGGAAGAATGGGAAAAGAATACTTCACAGCATGAATTGTCCAAGGGATTTGCAAATTCAGAATTCATACAAACGAGCTTCTTGATTCCCCATTCCCCTCATGCTGAATCTGGTTCTCACCTCTCATCTTCTCCCAACTTGTTGCCTTCACAAAGTACCCAAAGCCCAGGAGGTGTGCTGTGGCCCCTTGGCCAGACCCCACAGTTCCTGGCTGACTGATAGGCTGAGGAGGTGTGTGGGCTGATCACCAGGGTGGTCTTCAGTGAATTCCTCCCGCTCTTTGTCCTAAATCTCTTGTTGCTGACCCAGCAGTACTGGAGAGCTGGCAGGTGGAGAGCTTGTCTGTCCTTTGGTCTTTCTGTGTTTAACCAGACACCACTGGCCAGGCCAGGCGATAGAAGCATTGCATTCAAGGACATGTTCTAGCAAGTACTGAGATGCATAGTCTCTTTGCACTGTCTCAGTGCCACAGTTAAAAAAAAAACCCAGCAGTCTTTGAGGAGTCCCCAGCTGCCCCACACAGAATGGCCCATTCCCCAGGACTGCAAGGTCACTGGATTTGTATCACAAATACAAATGTCAGTGTCAGACCAGAGGCCCTTTCATTTCCCCAATGAACCTGCCACCATGCCGAAAGGGACTCCCAAGGCATTCTGGGAAACAACTGGGGCCCAGAATCCAGAGTGTGACCCACACAGCATCTTCCTACTCATCACCCTCACAAAAGGGTGCATCTTGACGGAGCCAATGTGAAGAGCAGACAAGCTTGTCTGTCTCTGATTTTAAACTAAACCAAGGCATAAGGCCCATTCTAATGTATGGGATATAGTTCAAAGAGAAGACTTACCTTGCGTGATCTCAGCCAGGATGATGCTGAAATGGAATGCATATTTGACTTAGCTAATTAGTTTATATCAATTTGTTGTCTCACAGTGAGGGAGTTTTTGTTGAGAAAGAAGTGATGAGTTCTGTAAAGTACAGGCACACAAGGATGTCTCTTTTAGATCCAGAAAGCAATACAAAGACATTCCAAGAGTTTTTAAACATTTTCTGCTTGGGACTTTTTAGTGACTTTCCTGTTCTTAATTGATTGCCACATTCAGATATTGTGCTCAGGTTGGAGGGCAAGGTAAAGGGTCAGTACTGGGGCAGGGACCCTCCAGAGAGAGACTGTGCTGAATGTGCCTCTTCCTGCCAGACAAGCATGGCCTCCCATGAGGCTGCTCATCAGACAGAGGCTCAATAGCCTTGACACAGCCTTTGGTTTTTCCAAACTGGCTGCACCCCTTGTGAACCCATCAGGTCATCTCTGCACTGTCCTCTCCTCTGCCTCTCGAAGTCCTCAGGCCCTTCTCCTCTTGCTGGTCATGCTTTGCCAAACCCATCTTTGGATTTCTCCCCCCATCCTCATCCTCCGCTCCTACTCCCAGGCTTTTCCAGAGTGAGCGAGGAAGGCATAAAGCCACACTGGCTAGGCCTGCTCAGCATTTGTTACGTAATCTCTGAAGGCCCTTCAGTGTTCCATTCCTTGTTAATTGGTTCATCATCCCCAGTACCAAGGGTGGTTCTTCTTTTGTCTTTCTTCAAACCTCCCATGGTTCTCCCCCTACCCAATGTCAGATATGTTTATCCATGCCATTGTACCATGATCACCATAAGGATGGACAGGGTCTTCAGTACTGGGCAGTCCCAGACTCACAGGCTTCTACCCCTCTGTGCCTAAAGAGAAACCCTCCTCTACAAAACTCTCCATCAGTGGAGAGGTGCCCAGCCTGTGTTTGAAGACTTCAGGTAAGGGGGATCTGCTCCCTCCCAAGGCAGCCCATGTTGTCTAATCAGACTCATGTCCCCGTAAACTCTGCTGGTTTGGAGCCAGGTAGAGTAAGGTCAGTGTCTTTGATACACAGAAGGCAGTCAGCTGTTAGAAAATCTTGGCCTTTAGGCTTGCTGTCCCAGATCCTTCAGTCTTCATGTCATGTAATCTCAAGGCTTCCTATTTTCCTGACCAGTGAACTAAAGATATGCCCACCTTGAGACTGGGATGCCCAGGACTAAGCACAGTGCCCCATTAGGCACAGGGCAGGGCAGAGCCGAACCCTGAACACACCCTGATTCTGGACACTACATCCCTTTTAATACAGCCCACAAGCTTTGAGGGAAGGGACAGTACCCCTCCTACTTCAGCACTGCAAAGATGCTCTCCCTCCACTGGCACAGATAGCAGCTCCCTTCACCCTGTACCAAAAGTTCTCAGGCATTTCTGTCGCTAAAAGAATTCACCAGCCTGTCACTTATCCAGGGATGACCCTCTCTGAACTATCTGCCGTTATCCCCCAGCCTGCACTTAAAGGGGCCCCTCCCTCCCCTTTGGACCTTCTGTCCCAGTCTTCAAGTGCCCCAAGTGGCCTCTGGACTGGGGTGAAGCATCAGAGTGAGGCTTTTGGGGGGACACTCTCAGGGTAAGCAAACAAATACAGCAGCAACAAATGCCCCAGAGATCTGGTGAAATCTTTCCAGTTTTACTCCAACATAAAGGACATGTCACCATTGTCATCCTTCCTGTGTGTATATGTATGTGTACATACATGTCTGTGTATTTTCCATACATGTGTGTGTTCTGACCTGTGCCCCACCAGTCAGCACCTTGTTTTTGTGTCTGTGGTCTGAGGGAGCCCTGAGGGGCTCTGTGACCTGCCCAGCCTGTCGGAGTCAGAGGCCCATTCACACTGAGTAAGGCCAGCTCTTCTCAGTGGGACTCCTCCCTGAGTCTGCAGCAGGGGAGATGGCCAGGGGACTTTGGCCAAGAATGTAATCTTCTACCTCCTGGAAGGTGCAGAATTTCTTCCTACATAAGTTGACTTAGAAAATGGGTTCTCTGAGGATCAACTGGAATCCCTCACATTAGGGGGATCCCTTAGAGAATCCCCCTAGTGAGGCACATTTGTCACCAGCTTGTGACACCCTACTCTCTAGGCCTCCTTCAGTCACACCTGACTAGCAATGATGCTTCTTGTCATACTCACATTAAAAGAAGGAGGGATTGTTCTTTTTGTGTCCAGCCAGGTAATCAAAAAAAAACACCACTGCCCGCTGAAAGCAGGGCAATAGAAGAGCATTCTGGGCAGCCCCCAACCAAAGGCTGAGTTAGCGTGGTTTTCTTCTCTTGTTGGTTAGAAGAGCTCTCGAGAGTGGGAGCTGTCATTCTTGGAAATCCCACTTTATATTTCACTTGTGCCCCTTGAAACTTCTACAGGTGCTTAAAACAGGAGAACTCATCTCCAGAAGCTACTGGGACACACTGAGACGGAACACGAGCCAGGCCCTCTTTTCAGACCTCGCCGAGGTATCAGAAAAACCTGGACCCACCAGTACAGGCACTGTTTGTCATTTTATTAACTTGGTCCTCATTTCATTTCAGAATCAGTGGTGGATAAAACTCACTGTGTGTGTGTGTGTGTGTGTGTGTGTGTGTGTGTGTGTGTGTGTGTGTGTGTGTGTAAAACTCACCAGGGGGTGGTCAGAGTGCGGTCCAGCATCCCCAAGACCCTTTCATGGGGGCATGTGGGGTCAAAACTGTGTTCATAATAATAGGAAGACTTCTCATTGAATGTAGTGGTTTTCGGTAGATAGGGGCAAAAGCTTTGGGGCCTTTGGTCATTTTTAAGGGGAAATAGTCCTGAGACTAAAAGGTTTGAGAAGCACTTGTTAGGCGTTTCTGTTTCACTTAGTAAGAACGAAGATGATAAAATGATGCGTGTAGTCCTTCTCGAAAGAGAAGAGTCAATGAGTTCATTGTTTCATGACTTCCGTTAGCGTGTGCTACAGGAGCCGTCACCTCTGACAATGGCCTGACCCTTTTTGGACACTTGTAAAATGTCTTGTTTTGGTTTGGGTTTTTAACTTTGATCTGTGTCTTTTTAAACTTGAATTTTACACATTGCTGACATTCTTTTATTTAGTTTGTCAGAAGAGAGATGACTCGGAATCAGTGATAAACACCTTCCCTGACTGAAATCCTCACCAATTCTCCCTTTAAAGAATAGGGTCATCTCTGCAAAAGAAGTTTGCACATCTGCAAAAGAATTTGACTTAGCATTTTTCAGACTCTAAATGGTTAGGTATTGGACAATGATGCCCTCCAACTGGTGACGTGAAAGACACCCTCTTCCCCCAAAGAATGCTGTCTTGGTGGCATTAGCAAGCCCACGCTGGGCAGCTGCTGAGGTAATGAATGCATTGGGCATTGGGCATCTCCTTTTGTCTCTAAGGATGCCCACTGTTTGGGGCTTTTACCCATCCCAGGGCAGCTTGGGTCAGTGGTCCCTACGTCCAGGCAGCACATCCAGCATGGCTCCCTCCCTCCACCGCTTTCTTTCCCCGTGCTGGGCAGTGGAAGCTTCAGGAACCGCCCCTGCCTTGACGAAGTATGCACACTGCCATCCGTCATCACCCCACCACCATGGAGCCCATTACCTTAGCCTCAGCACTTAGAGTTAGACAAGGAAGGGGGCCTCCCTTTAACTAATTAGTAAGTCTCAGCTCAACCATCTGGATTTGGATGAGATGCTGGGCAAGTTCACCGAATGTCTCCATCTCCTCTTATGAGAGCAGTGGGAAAGAGGGTTGTGAAGTGCCTTCTAGCTGTGATTCTGGGACACTCGCCAGTGTAAGGGGAGCTAAAAGGCAGTCAAGAAAGAAAATGAGTCCAGCCATTCCGGAGAATGATTTGGAACGAGGCCCCAGGGGCGATAAAACCATGCGCATCCTCTGACCCAGCAATACAGCTGCGAGGTCTATATCCTGAAGACACCAAAGGAAAAGGGAAGGTCTCGGGTGCAGCAGCTCCTGTTGTGGTGACAAAGAGCTGAAAATGGAGGGGAATGGTGTATGAGAAGCGATGAAGAGGACGGGTTCAGAGAAGCCTGGGAAGACGTATATGAACCGAAGAAAAGTTAAGTGAACAAAAGCAGGTGCCCAGAGCACAGCCACATTGTAGGATGGCCAGCTGTGGAATCAGCGCAGGGAGCCACCTCAGCTCAGAGGACCCATGACGTAGAAAGCCCATTGAAGTCTGTTTGTTTGGGTTGGCTTGGTTTTGCTGCCTTTTTTTCTTGCTTTTTTTCCAGGACACAGATAACGTGGAAATATGTTTTGCATGGCTTCATGTGTATAATGAGTATATTTCTTCCTTTCTCAATGAGTGGGGAAAGAATGGCGGCAGAGAATGAATTTGGAATAGAAAATAAAAATTAAATAAAGAAAATGGGCAAATTTACTCTGGGCTAAAGAATAAGAGGAAATCCCAGTAATGTTAACACTGTGGGAGACAGACTGCTTACGCTGAAGGCCGTCTTGAAGGGCCCCTCCCTCAAATATAGAATTGTTGAAATTGCCCTAGCAGAGATCTGTGCTTTGTTAACAATCTACTCTTAAAAACACAAGGCGCCATGGGAAAATTAACATAGACCATCAATCCTTCATACCACAGTATGAATGAGCAGCTCAGTGTAGGCAGTTGTTCTCTGGGGGCATGAGAGCTTTGCCCAGGCTGGGCTGAGATTGTGAGAAAGCCGAGAGTGGGCCTAAGAGCAGGAAAGGATGCGGGAGTGTCCTGTCGACAAACTTCACCCTTCAGAGAATGGTGGAATCTAAGTATTCGGGGCCAAAGTCTGGAGAAGATATGCTTTAGCCTGATGAAAAAGTGTGCCACCTATGGAATGCTCTCGTGTGCAGATGAGGCCTGGGCTCCAGTCCTGTATCTGAACCCACTGACAAGTGATCACTGCTCCAGAGACTGTCGGGCATTGAGCTTACCTTCCCAGGAGTTACTGCCCCAGTGAAATTCAGTCTAACTCTATCACTCTGCTGTTGCTTTTCCCTTTCATTACTGGAACAGTGGGACAGCTAGGTGGTGCAGTGGATAGAGTACCAGTGTAGGAGTCAGGAGGATCTGAGTTCAAATCTCACCTCAGACACTTGACACTCACTGGCTGTGTGACTTTGGGCAAGTCACTTAACCCCAGTTACCTCATCCTGCATCATCTCCAGTCATCCTGATCTGGTCACTGGATTCAGGTGGCTCTGGAGGAGAAGTAAGGCTGGTGACCTGCACAGCCCTCCCTCACTCAAAACAAAGTCAAGTGCAAGTCATGTCATTATTTCTCTGATGGCATGGTCTTCTTCGGCAATGAAGGATGAACACACTGGAACAGTGCACTATTGGGGGAAAATCCTGTTTCCATGAACCAGGAGGCTATGGGTATGCCTTTTTGGAAGTCAGAAACTTTAGGAATAGTCAGTCCCCTATCCAGAACTATACTGACTCCAACTTCAGCGCCCTGGTCACATCTACTTCCCTCTGGTCTTAGACACCTCCTCCTGACCTCACTACCAAAGGGGGCAAACAAGTGGACTCCCCAGCCAGACAGGCTCTCAGACCTGGGGCTTGTCCCTTGGCCAGGGCACTGCTGCCACTCCCCAGTCAAGGGCCTTGCCCTCCTTCCCCAATAGCAACCCTCTCTATTGTTCAGTATTCAGCTCTTCTCAGAAATTTTTTAGAAATCACTTTGGAAGAAAAAATTTGGAAGTTTTAATATGGAAAAGTCTAATGTCAAAGAAGCCCCTCTGTGAGAAGTGAGTCTGGCAGCCCCTTTGTGCCTGCTATGCCTAACGCATCCTCTGGTAGGCCTGCCATCCACCATGAGCCTGGCTCCACCATGGCCAGCTGGTTAGGGTTAAGGAAGGCAAACCTGTGAGCCAAACTTCCTGAACTTTATGGAGAAATGAAGCTTCTGGGGTTCACAAGGAGAAAGCTTACATTCCACAGCCAAATCACATCGAGTTTTAGAGGATCAGAATCCCTGAAAAGTCATTTAACTACCTTGTTAGAGTTATGGACCCCTAATACCAAGCTGGTGTGTACCACTGAATTGTTTCAGGCTCTCCACTTGTTCAGAGCAAAGACTTAAAAACCTCATAATCACATTTTTATTCATTACAAATCACAAATCAATTAAGATTTTCCAGATAATTATTTTTCAGTATTGTTGACAAATTTGCATAGTAGTCTGCCCCAGGCTCTATGCCCAAAAGTAGGTGTAACGCTAAGGATTTGGAGAGGCCCATCAGAGCCCTGTTTTCATAAGCTCATTATTTTTTTTTTTTTGCCTAGATTTAGGTGTCCCACAGGTTAAAGCATGTCCACTTAAGCGCAGCTACGTGCTGTAATTTCCTAAAGCCCTGTATTTAAGTTGTAATAGAAAGGGACACGCCAACTGTTTTTATGATGGGCTTTGCACGGTTCCAATCTGAGCCATAATGAAAGGTCAGGTCCTGTTCAGAGGTCCAGTCCTCTCCTGTCAGAGTTTGGAGGATTTCTTCACTGATCGTTTCTCTGACAAATTTCATTGATAAAACCAGTTAATCTGAATGGATAAAAACCTATGAAGTCACTGTGTTCAAAGGCCTCTTGGTTACTTTCATTTATGCACTAGAATTTGACTCAAAAATATAGAGAGCCTATGTATACCTTTGTAGGATGGGACCTGCCTGTATTGCAATTATTTTACGGAAACCAGATCAAAGCAAAGTGAGATAATCCCCTTCGGTGAAAATAGCATCTGGAGTTCTTTTGTGGCTTTGGTGTCTTTTTGTTATGAAAACACCTGAATTCATTTTCTTCTAACAACAAGCTGGGGAATCAAAGGGCTCAAGCCCCTGGTTTTGTCTCACCCTTTATGAGATTCAAGTTATATAATGATGGGAGGGTATTGAGACGTGAGGCTAGTTTTCAGTGACTGAACTGTGCTCTGTTTCACGGGATGAGAAAATGTTTTCACCATTTCCATTTGCTCCTTTTTTTCCCTGCTGTCAAACTGGAGCTCATGGCCCTGTAGATCTGGATTAGCTGGATAAATGCAACCTAAATCTAATAAGATTTTGATGATGAAAGCCTGTAAAGAAAGATCTGATCTGATCTGGAGCCATGAGAAAAACTGGTTCAGTGAGGTCATTGTTGAAAAGTTGTCTAAAATAAAGCCATCTACCTTTCGGTGTATTGTTGTCCTGAAAGGGAGGACTCCACCACTCGGAAAACGTGATTCAGCCATCGCTGCTTCTGAGCTCACTGAGTTTCAATGTTGGTGTAATCTCTGATTTTAAGGAAACACAACAGATTTTCAGACCTAGGGCGCTCTTCCTCGGTGCCTCTATTGAAAAGGTATAAATGCCAGTGCGCCACATAAGAAATTCACATTATTATCAAAATTAAGCCAAGGCGCTATCTTGTGCTGGTTCTTGTTCAACAACATTTTGCTAACTTAGTAAAATGCTTGGATGCTCAGAAATGTCAAATGGGTGAAGGCTGCCTTCAGGGTCCTCCTGCCTCCTTTTCTGTTCCCAAGTGCCCACTTTCAGCATCCCCGGCTTCCAAATCCCTTTTAATGATTGCCCACCCACTCGAAATCCTGCCTGGTTAAAGCTCCAGTTCTCCAAAGAACAACTGACCTCACTGACCTGTTAATTTACACTGTGGTATTAGGTGGTGCAGTGGATAGAGTTCCTGGTCTGGAGTCAAAAGACCTGCATTCAAATCCAGACTTAGATACTTCCTGGCTGTGTAAGGGCAAGTCACTTTGCCCTGCTTTCTTCAGTTTCTTCATCTGTAAAAAAAGCTGGAAAAGGAAGTGCAAAACACTCCATGATCGTCACCAGTCACAAACAGTAGAACACACCTGAAACGACTAAGCAACAGCGACAAAAATTAATGGCTAGTGTACTATGTTAACTTTCCCATGGCTCATTGCATTTTCTAGAGTATATTGTTAGACCAAAGTATAAATCTCTGCTTAGGAAATTTCATCAGATGCTTTTTCAGGGAGGAAGACATTTCCTAACAGCCCTACAATATAACTGATCCATCCCTAGCAGGCACATTGAGTGGGTAATGTTGTGGGAATTGTGGAGATTTTCCTAAGTCCAAAGAAAAAGCTATTCACCTAAATTCTTTAATTTCTCTTCAATCTCTTCAGAATAATAGGTTACACTATAATAACTGTAACATAGTTATTCCCCCTCATCTAATATATTCCTATCAAGCTCTCCATTTGTCACTGATTTTTTTAAAAGTGTGTTTGGGGGAGTTTTGCATGTGTCTATTCAGATTTCCCATATACTATCACTAGAAGGTTACCTTGTAGGCCATACATTTGTTTGGCCTTGACAGAACATGAAATAGACAAAAGATAAAGTGGTCTTCAAACCTTGGCAAGGCTTTCTGACTCTACAGGGATACTGGGGACAAGGGCAAAGTGAGATGAGACCGTGACTAGATTACATTCCTGAAATCTCATTTGACAGAATTCATAGTCTCCATTGAACTGGTGCAGGATTGATCTTCCAAAAATGTGTTGCTCTTCTGAAAAATGGACTGTATACAAACTTACTTTGAAATAAGGTTGAAATTGCTTTTCTAAAAAACGTACAAGGCAACATTAGCATCATTGAGTTTTTCTGTTGAACATCTTACCAAAGTACCATGAGAGTACCAAGGAAGAGTTCAGGTATGCACTAGCATGGCTTGCTCTCCTGATATAAGAACAGCCCTTTGGAGAAACTTTTATGGACTGAAGAGTTCTCATTGCTGGGAAATTTTGGCTCTTTAGGAAGCCCCTGAACTAGGGAAACCAGAGTCTCTGCTTGAACAGAAAACACTCAACTAAATTATGGAAAGAACTGTCAACTGTTCTAATTAATATATTGAACGCAGATGCAACCTAAATGCATATTTTGGAAATGATCACTTAAAAAAATTAGAGTCATTAAAGATTGTACCAAAGACCTTCATTGTTTTTTTTAAAGTAGACCTATGCTTTCATTGGATGCAGGATGGCACCTGCTTTGCAATTTATAGTTTTAGAGAATGGTCTGGGGCCCCGGGAGATTGAACTGATCATGGCCCTCCACTACATGTCAGCGGTGGGATCAGATGGAGCCCTTCCTGACTGGGAGGCCAGCTCTCTCCTGTCTCTTGTCTCTCCTCTCTCTGTTTCTGTCTCTGTCTCTCTCTGTTTCTGTCTCTGTCTCTTCACCATGTTCCTTTTTTATTACTATACATCCTTGATAATGCCTTTTTTCAGTAAAGAGCTTCACTGTTAGTATGCTTTTAAAGTTATTGGGCCTAAGATGCTCAGACTTCCATTGAACTAGTGATTTCTTTTCCTGTTATTTTGAAATGTTTTGGCTTCATTTTCCTTTCCATGGTTCATGTGGTCCTAATGAAAGTGTAGCTGATTTAATGTTTTATATATGCATTTGTATGTTTTATCTAAGGAATACAGAAGAATCTATGTTATGTTGATTGTTTTTACTAAAACTAACTTTTTATTGTACTATTTGAAGCGAGCTGATGACATCACAAATTTAGTGTCAGATACAACACTGCTTGTACACTTTTTTGGAAAGAAAGGCAAAGCTGAGCTCAACTTTGAAGACTTTTACAGGTAAGATTTAATTTATACTTAGAATGACAAATGTAGATTTTAAGTTCTTAATTAATGCCTAAGGGGACCTTAGTGACTATATAGCACCATTTCCTCATTTTATAGGGAAGGAAAATGGCTTGCTAAAAGCCAAGCAGTAAGCTAGTGGCAGAACCAGCCCCAAGCCCCCCAACCGCAAGTCTGAGTCCTCAATGCCCTACAACACATCTGGAAAATAAACTAAACTATTAAAAAGGGGGGCAGGGCAGGGAACCTGAAAAGGCTTTAAAAGTTTTAGCCTTAAACATGTCCACAAGGCCAATGCTTTCCTTTTGTCATTAGCAGACATCTTAATGTCTGTGATCTTTATTTAAATAGATATAACTCAGAACCATAGATGGTAATCATCGACATAAGACCATAGCCTTTTTGATGTTTGAATAAAAACAGTTGCACGATGACATGAATCATTCATTTCTACCATTGCCTTTATAATATCCTGTCAAGGGATGGAATTCATACCTAAGGAAGAATCGGGCCCTAAATGCCAACACTCCTGTGTCTCTGGGGACTGCCTCACATCTGCTGATAAGCCTTGAGGGTGTCATCATCTTAATTTGGAGGCCTGTGAAGCCACACCCACCAAGACCCAAATGGATCCCTGATCTCCCCAGAGCACAGACCCTAGTCTGTCATGCCCAGGCTGTATGTACACAACCAGAGAACACTGATTTTCTGGAAGTTTCACTCACCTTCTCCTGGGCACCAGTGGAGCCCCACGGATGCCTGCCCATCATCCCTCTATCTTGCCAGGTGACCTCCCCCCAGCTTCTGGATGGCACCATTCCTGCCCTTCTTCTGCATCTTCATTGTTTGCACTCACCACACACCTCTCAAGGCCCTCAGTGATAGACTCATCTTTAATTCTTTGGATGCAGTTATATTCTTTGTCTTGCCCTATGGCAACTCTATGATGATGCTGTTGGTGAAAAGATGGGCCTTGCTTTGATGGGAAACAGAGCTTTGCCAGCTCCTCTCCAGTTCACCTGTAGGCCCACTCCATTTTCGAAGTGTACTATCTCTGTTAGCAAGCCCTGGAGGGGCTGTCTAACCTGCATGCTGAAATCAGCAATAGATAGTACTGAACTACTTGGTACTCCTGTGCAGCTGGTCATTTTGCTCCTTTGAGTGATTACACAACCCTCCCCTCCAGGAGACTGGAACATACCCTGGGGCATCCTGCATCAGCATGAGGCCCTCCCAAACAAGCTCTTGGAGAAGCTCAGCATGCACAGAGAAACACTATCACACCTGCACCCTGCACTGGCTGTCCTCCATTACGTGGCAAATAACTTTGCCCAGCATCCATCCCCCTGCTCGACACCTTGCCTGACGGGGATTGTGAGAGGAGCACAGCACAAGGCTGTTCCTGTAGTTCTGTCTTCTGAGGAGTCTGGAGGGATTTTGATGTAAACATGAGAGATGCTTTGTTGTAAGATAGTCTCTACGGTGGTATTTGTTCATAACCAACAAACAGGAAGCACAAGGGGTTTTACATCCTCAGCATTTTTCAGTTAATTGTGAAGTAACAAAGATGTCATCCATCACTGAATGTCACTCTGAGGAATACCGAAGCAGAATACATCTGCTTGTGGTTTCTGTGGGGCTGGGAAAGGGGATGAGTAAGATGAAAAGGTGGAAGGGAATCATGAGAGTGAATTGGAGGTTTTGGACCAGTGAAGGAGATGAGATGTTGAATTTGAAGAGGAGAAATGTGGCAAAATTGTATGGGGCAGGAAACAGGGGTTGCGGGGGAGGGATGAGAGGCACTGAAAGACAATTTGAAGGACAATCTGTAGTCCCAGATATGGGTCCAAATTATACTTATAAGGGAAACCAGGTCAAGGACCATTTACAAGAGTAGAAGTGGATTATGGAGGAATAGAGAGAGGAGCCTGAAGTAACCCACTCAAGAAGGATAAGCAAAAGGTTGTTGGCAAAACCAGGCAAGGCAATACAACTTTAAAAAGGTCAACAGAATTGATAGGCAGACTGAGTCAATTGATGAAGTGAATTGCTGGAGTGTGGAGGAGGGAGTAAATAATACAAAACTTAACCTGGTGTTCAATGTTGTGGCATAAACATCCATAAGTAGCTACAAGCAACAAGACTGAGCATCTTAACTATTGTGAACCATAGAGGAACATTTTCAAGGGCTTGTATCATTATGTATTATTATGGCATTTGTTTTTCTGCTGAAGTCAGATGACTGTTGTCTGTGCTCCAGCTCTAGGCTCATCTGCCTCTTCAGACTCCAGGTCCTTAGAGCTCCCAAAGTAACAGGAGAAAGGCTTTCATGGGTAAAAAGAGGTCTGTGGTGCAAGAGAGAGGCTTCTGAAGAGGGGAAAACTAGGAAGGAAAAGGACAGTTGTACAATTAGAGCTGGGAAAGAGACTGGAGGCTCTTGCTGAAGAAGAGAGAGTTGGATCGCTAAGAGGAACAAGCTACTTTGTCCTTATAAGGATGGCATAAGGAGAGGCAGAGGAAGAAGGAGCCAATGAGGAGAAACTGATGATTCCCTGCTCAGGAGTGCAGAAGTAGCCAGCTCTCTGCTCACCCACCCACCACAGCCAAGAGGCCTCTCCCCTTCCTCCATATGAGACTTAGCCAAGAGGCTCTTGAGACTTGTCTGAGTGCGTGAACAAAATGGCCCAAGTGGCACTTTCAGGAGGAGTCTAAAATGAATTTCCAACAATTACATCAAGTTACAGGCAAAAAATTGACGGACGAAACATGAGGAAGCAGGTTGAATTGTCCTCACTGTTACCAATTCATTGAAGGCAAGGAATGCCAAAGAGAAAATTTAATTTGGAATGGTAACAGCTGGTTAAGAAGGCAGTAGTGGAGAAAGAGATGTGGATTTCCAGACCATGGCTAATGTGCTGTTCACTTGATGACAAAGAAGCTATGATGTCAGCAAAGTTGTTATATATAAAGCAAATTAAAAGAAATCATCAGCATTGTTGTATGTTGCCAGCAAAACCCATCAGGAAAAGATAGAAAAAGTAAATCCATTTAAAATAACTACAGGATGTATAAAACATTGGGAATCTACCTACCAAGATACACAAAGGAATGATACAAATACAGCTATCAAATACTGTTCATGGAAATAGAAAAAAAATAATTGGAAAAATATTAATTGCTCATGGATAGTCAGTCATCAAATATTTATTAAGCACCTACTGTGTTCCAGGGACTGTGGATACAAAAGAGACAAAAAGACTGCCTACTCTCCAGGAGAGGATAGTACAACAGCCTCTCCTTCTCATTCGTCCTCCCCCTCACATCATTCCATCCTGCAAACTGCTGCCTGAGCACAGATCTGACCCCATAAACCCCAGGGCCTCCCTATTGTTTTGGCAACACAATGGGGACTCTTCTCTTTGATCTTTACAGCCCACTACAACCCCTCTTTCTAGCCTCCCTGTGTGGGGACTCTGCTTCCCACCTCAGGGATCCAGCAAACTGGCCAATTTCTGTTCCTCACACAGGCCCCTCCCTCCTCACCCCCAGTGGAAACACTGCTCTCTACATGAAGGCCAGAGCCCTCTCTCCCAGACCCCCTTGTGTGCATTTATATTTATTCTTTTCACATTTATTCCTATATTCATACTAGATGTGGACATGGAATTTTTCCCATAAAAGATGAGCTTCTTGAGGGCTGCCATGGTTTCGATTTTGTCTTTGCCTCTCCAAGCCTTGGCTGGTCAAGGCCACCACAGGGACAGAGCTCAATCAAACATGGCATAACACAGGGCATCCTGCACTCTGCTCTCCAAAGCTATGGGCCACAGACCATGGCCCTGGGGGCATCCCTGGAGCTGCATAACGAAAGTCAGCGAAATCTGGACTTTGTCAGGGGAGTTGTTCTCTGGGGCATAGATACAGGCAAGCCCAAAGTGTCACAGGCGGCGTCCTCCTGCATGAGAGGAAGGAGAGGATGAGTAGTGAGGCAGGCCAGAGTGGCTGAGGAGGGCAGCGGTCCTTTCTCTGACTAGATCTTATCTTTAAATGTTTCAGTGTCTCCATGGTGGTGTGGAGGTTGCAGCCCCTCCAGTGGTGCAGCCCCGGCAATGTCTGCAGCCTCATGGCATTTCACTACCTCCCCAAATAGCGAAGATCCTCTTCTTTAGATTTCCTAAACTGAGATGCATCCCCCATGAATCTGACGATTACCCAGAGATTTACTTCATTGCTGTTATCCTACACCTTGTAATCCTGGCCATAGTGACATCTTCCAAAGACCTATTAAAAGAGTGGAACTTTTCATTTCGAGTCTACCTTTCTCCTCCTTGTGGCCTCACCAATTCAGGACAAAGGAAAAAAGAGATACTCACCAAATTAAAGTGGTTTTAGAATACATATTCTTAGTTATTTGGTAAACCTAATATGACGTAAATTTGTTTATAAAAAGGCAATAAGTAGGTCTTTTCATTTCCTAGGTATTCAGAAACCATGTGCTTTTCTCTATATAATTAATAAACTTAGCTAGCTCTTGCCGACCATTAGAGTAGGTGAGATTTCCTCAAACCAGTAGCACGTTTTAAAAATCCAGAAAAAGAGACGTTTTACTGGGCTTAGTTTAAAAAGAGGTGGGAAGGGAGAAAAACTTTCTTCTCGATGAATGCATCTTCCTAGGTTTCCAGATATGTTGTTTCCTAACAGGGTAGCAATGGGTTGTTAACCTGTTATCCAGGGTCTTAATGGCCATGCTCATTTTTTCCATTCCATTTGTTTCCTAGGTTTATGGACAACTTGCAAACAGAGGTTCTGGAAATAGAGTTTCTTTCCTACTCCAATGGCATGAACACTATCAGTGAGGAAGACTTCGCCCGCATTCTATTGCGGTATACAAATGTGGAAAACACAACTGTGTTTTTGGACAATGTGCGCTACAATATGATAGAAGAAAAGGTATTTTGGATTATCCTTTATTCTCTTGTTGGAAATACCTCTGATTTTACGTTGCCCACGTTGCATACATGGTGCATGCACATACGGTGCATGCACATACACATACGTGTCCACACACATTCAGCCACACGCGCACATTCACACAGAGAATGCCCACATACACGCACTCACGCACACGCCCACGCCCACAGAAGGTTCTTGTCTGTTTCTTGTTTAACCTTGAGCCTACAACTCTGTAGAGGGGGGATGGGGAGAATGTGGTGAAACTCCCTACTGAAAATAACGGAGGAACATTCTCAGTCCTCCCAATCAGGTGCTGGAAAAGCAGCCGGGGATCCTCAGCCCCATCCGGACTCTGCGTTCAAAGAGCTCGGCTGCGAGCGCCATGGCGCTTCTCCCAAATTGGAGTCTGCGGTTATTCACGTCCAGAAGTGACGTCATTAAAAGGTCATTCTCCTTGAGGAGTGAGGCGTCTTATCCTGGTTGAAAAGAGCATTCCACGAAAGGGTCGGTCGGTGAAAACCAGACCCTGGTGTGTCCCTTTGTTCAGTAACAAAGTAGACAGGGTTGGAAGTTTTGGAGCAAGGAAGCCCTGGAGGGCCTTGAAAGCTCAGTGTAGCCCAACAGGAGGGGTTGACTAGGGCCACTTTCAAAGGGGCAATGCGTGGGGTCTGCTCCTTCTGGTTGTGGTTGGGCAAGGATCTGGTGAAGTGGCCTTGGGGCCTTGAAAGGCCGCTGACAGACTTCATCTGTTCAGTCCCAGCAGCCGTGTAGGCAGCTCTTTGGGGAGAAGGGGGCATGTGGTACCCTGCCCACTCTGACCTCCTGGGCATCGACCTTTCTCCTAGCGGAAAACTGGGCAGTGTGGATTTTGCGGGAGTCGCCTTGGGTTGAACCATTGATTCACCAGATATTATCTGGGATTCACCTGAACACTTCAGAAAGCCGGGTTAACTTGCCCAAGCCCCCAGCATCGTGCTGCGCTGGGATTCAAACTGACCTTTGTTTTTTAAGGGCACATGGACTCCAAAAAGCTTAACTGGAGAAAGCAGTCGATTCACCTCCCTTCACTTTCTCTTAAAGAATCTTCCTGATAAATTTAGTTTAAAAAAAACAAATATCCTTTTAACCAAAGGACACGAGTAATTGAATTTTAACTACCCGACCCCAGATCATTCAAAATCCTCCTGGTAACAATGGAGACGTTGCTATGTGACAGACAGGAAGCTCTGGGAGCCTTCTCACCGCGGACACTGGGAAAGTTGCTGGGGATGCATTTGGAGGTGGTGTTTTAAGAGTAGATCCCTTCCTTTGCTTCCATCGGGGCCTTGCCGTATGTTTAGATCATCATTTTGGGTCTGCAAGAGTGTGCTGATCAGTGTTGAACCACCAACTCTCTCAAAGAAAACAAGGATGCGCGCAGGGCACACTTTTAAATTTAATTGTCATTATCAGCCTTTCTCCGCCATTTTCTTAGTCTGGACAATCAAGAAGACAATAAATAAAGCCCTGATTGGTGGAGGTTGCTCCCACCAAACGCTGACACACCAGGTCTCGGCATCCTGTTCTGATGGCTCCAGCCTACTGGGCAGGCGCCCCTGTGTGTCTCTGGCACGATGGGTATGATGACAAATGGAATGTGTCAGTGCCCACTGACACCAGGGTCCATTGCTCAGGGCAGACAAAGCTCCAGGGCAGCTTTCAGTCGGTCTTCTCATCATGGGACTCTTACTACCAGCTCCTCTTGGTGCACCAACCCTTCCAACTGGGATTGGAGCCTTAGCTGAGAGACCCTCAATGGTCTGGGGGCAGGCACAGAAATGACTCCTTCCCAGAGGCAAGAGTTGGTTCCATCATTCCCACAGTCCCTCGGGGGAACAGCAATGAATGGTTTGGGTTTGAAGAGGGGAATTTGAACATTACTGACTCATTGTGCCAAGGTCTTAAAGCCTCGAATGACTCCCACACAACAGGAGTAAAGGCTTGGAAGTTACTTGGAGGCACACCTGAGTGCTAGCAATATGATGACTACCTTTGAGCTGTCTTTGAGCCTTCTAAGTCACAAGAACACACTGCCCCCTTCTGCCTTCCACCTTCCTCATGGATATCTTACCTGACTCTCTGTTCTTCTTGGCCTTTGGGATGCTTTTGGAAACAGCAGCCCACAAGTGTGGACTAAGTCTAGGTTAAAGCCTTCCTCTAGAGATGGTGGGGCTGGGGTGATGGGAGGCTCATATCCTCATCAGGATTTGGGTACATCTTGGGCTTTCCTGTGCTCCAAAGCGAATTGTCTTTCTGATAGTGACAATAGCATTTAAACTCACTTCTACCCAATGCTTCACCTTCCTCCAATCCCTCCAGTGGCTCATCCTTCCATATTTCAGCATTCCATGTAAAACAAATCACAAAGGAATAGGAAGGTAGCATCATCTTGGAAAGTGACAGAGGACCAGTCCGGCAGGTAAATAGGGTCAACCATTTCAAGACTCATCTGGTGCCCTGGTTCTAATGCCGATGACCCCTAAGGTACCACTGCCCTAAGAATTTGACTTACAAATTCTGTGACTGAAGATGCAGTGATAGGGAATCACACTTTTCAGTTCACATCACCTTTTCCTCTCAGTTTCTCCTGCTTTGGAGGGAGCTGATTTTGACAGGGATAAGGTGGGCGTTTGGAGTTTGAGATGCCTGTGGGACATCTCTTGAGTATTTTCAACGTTAGATGAATTAGACAAGTGCTGATTTTAATCTTGCTTTATCATTAACCTGTGACATAAAGCTATGTGTACAGGTGAGAATTTTCCAATGAATCTTAAGAAATCCCCTGACTTGATAACTTCTTAACAGCCAACGCATTTTCTTTCAAAGTTAAATATTAACATCAGTGGCACGTACTTTTAAATTGTTATTAATTTTCATTGAATCATTTTGGTTGCATCACTTACAAAAACAGTTTTGCTGGTTTCAGTCAAATGTTCTGCAAACATTTTCATCCACCATGAGCTAATGGAAATATGTCGAAAGAGCTTCCCATTCCATTTTGAATAAGAAGGTGCAAGAGGTTCAAAGTGTTCTACTTTGAAAATGTCTGCTTTTGAAGTCCATGATGCGGCAAGGTGGGCAAGGCCTATGTGGGCCTCTCCCTGCTGTCAGGGCTGGTGCACTGATGGGACCAGTCATCACCCTTGTAGCAACGAGGCCAGTGACCAGTATTCATTTTAACAGGGCATCACATTCGATGAATTCCGGTCCTTCTTCCAGTTTCTGAACAACTTGGAGGATTTCGCCATTGCACTGAACATGTACAACTTTGCCAGTCGCTCCATAGGGCAAGGTAGGTACCTGTCTTTTCAAGTAAAACGCTACAGGGATGTTTTGAAACCTAGCAGAAATAGCGCTGGTTTATATAGTGCAAAGCCAAAGTCCTCACTTTCACACTTCAGTGAAGTGAGAGCAACTAGAAAGAGCCCTGAAGAAAAAGAGACAGAGAGACAGAAAGAGGAAGAGAGAACGCGCAAGGAAATGCAGGGGACTGGGGCTGGAAAGAGCACTGGTGCAGGTGAGCGCAGGGGCAATGCCATGAAGCCTCCTCCAGCAGAGTTCCCCAGATCTCCCTTCAAGGGCCGCCTTTGGCATGCCAGAGAACCACTTGTCTCTTTTACGTTTAGAACAAGCCACCTCTTGTTAAACCAAACATTTCCGGAACCTAACACACAACTCATGGGGGCTCCTTGAGAAAACACATTGCAGAGGCCAGGGCCTTTTCCTGCCTGTCTTCACTATCTTCCCGCTTCATCGATGTTTTAAAGAGTGTCCTTGATCCCTGTTGTTTGGTCAAATAGATAGGAGGGAGGGACTTCACAGTGAGCCTTCTCCTGTACCTGAGTTATTTTTTTTAAACAATTCAGCAGCAGCACCTGCCAGCCATGGCCTGAGTTGGCCACTGCCCAGCAGTACTTCACCCTGGGAGACACCCATCTCTGCAGCAGGAGGGAGGTCCTTCCTCATCATCCCTTCCCTGGGGCCGGCCCGGTCATTGTTACATGACATAACATCTGAGGTCGTTGTATCAGGGTGTTTGGTTGACCTGCTGATGCTGCCTCGACTCTCCGTATCCATTCACAGAATTCTTCACATTTGTCATTTCCCCCAGTTCCTTGGGCTGCCATTATTTTCATTCCCCAATGGAAGGGCACCCACTTTGTTTCCAGATCTTTGCTGTCACAGAAAAGTCCTGCTTGAACATGTGGGGGGCTGAAGAGGAGGGCCCCTCTTCCTTTCTCTGACTGCCTTGAAGAAATGCCCAGTCATGAAATTTCTGGGTGCTCTGTGCTCCTCATTCCCCAGGCCCTCCTCCTGGAATGGCCCCACTCCCGTTAAAAAGGGTAAATTATCTGACCCAACCCCAGATGGCGAAACTGAGTCCCAAGACTTGGTCAAGATCTCAGGGGTGGCCTCAGTTAATTAATTAGTGGCAGAACTGGGATCAATGTTACTAGCAAATATTGGTAATAAGGCTAGCGGGATCACAACGTTTTATATGTATACAGGAATAGATAGACAGACAGACAGACAGATAGGAAGATAGATACACAGACATTATTTCAAGTCTTCCAACTCCAAATCTGGCATTCTTGTATTTCTCATACTCATCATCCTTCTGTAACGCAGCTCAACTCTTTCTTCCAGGAAGCTTCCTTGATTTTCCCCAACTAAAAGTGATCTCTCCCTCCTTTGAATTACTGAAGCTATTTGTGTGAGCTACTCCTCTGGCACTGAAAGTACCTTTTATTACAGTTACTTAGGTCAGTCAGTCAACAAACATTAAGTGCCTATTATGTGCCAAGCTAAGAAAGGTAGAAGACAGCCCCACCCTGGAGGGCCCACAGTCAGGCTCAGACAAGCTGTGCCCTGTGTGTGTGCCTGCCTGGCCTGTGGCCTGTTCCACCCACTCCCACCACAGACGGTACTTGAAGGCAGGGATGTCATCCAATGAAATCCCATGTGTAAAGTGCTCAGCCCAGAGCCTGGCACACAGTAGGGGCTTTGTAGAGGCTGGGTTTTTTTATTATCGTTCACACCCACAGCTCCCACATCACACGGTGTCATGAGAAGAACCCTGCTTCTGGAATCATAGGAAGGAAGGAAGGAAGCAAAGGAGCATTTATATATCACTCACTTGTGACAAGCTGCGGGCTAAGCACTTTACGAAGAGGACGGTGCTCTTACCAGCCACACTTTACGATGAGAAAACCGAGGCAGACTGAGGCTAAATGCCTGGCTCAGGGTCACCCAGCTAGTCAGTGTCTGAGGCCAGATTTGAACCTGGATTTTCCATCCTCCAGGCCCTGTGCTCTGTCCATGGTACCAATTCTGACTCTGCTGCTCCTCACCATTATGACCTTGGGGAAATCATTTCACGACCACCACCCCTGACCTTCGTTTCCTTCTCTGTAAAATGATGTATTTGGGCTAGATGATCTCTGGGTTCCCGTCCAGCTCTGCCCCACTACACCCTGAGGATGACCCAGGCTTGCACATCACAAACTCAAAGAGTGTTTTATGTTTTAATGCTCTAATTTTATGAGAGACAGAGACAGACACAGGCAGAGACAGAGTGCCAGAGGACAGGCAGAGAGGAGGAAGGGGAGAACTGCTTCTTGGCTGATTCTCCGATGCTCTGAGGGCCCTGTGATTCCACTCAAACCAGGCTCCTTTCCCAAGGACCCTCTGGGCCAGGCCCTGAGAGTGGAGAAGGGCTGGCCTGGAAGCCAGAGAGATGGGGCTTCAGACCCACCTCTGACATTCACTCCCTGGGTGATGCTGAGCAAGTGACTGGACCTCCCTAAGCCTCCATTTCTTCAGCTCAAATGGGGACAAGGATGTACACAGGTCCTGCCTCCCAGGAGCTCTGAGGCTAAAATAGCAGAAAGGAGATGGGGCCCTTGGTAGCCTTGCTATCCTCTGGGCAGGGGGTCCCTTCTGGGCCTGCAGGGCAGCCAGAGGCCTCCAACACCTTTGTTCTTCCCCAGTCCAGCTGCAGGAGCCCAGGTGCACAGGTAGTGAGCACACACATACACATTCATCCCAAGAAGACCCGAAGGGACCCGGAGGGGTGTTGACACTGAGCTGTGCCCCTAGATGAAGGGTGGGTAGAGTCTGACTGAGCAGCAGAGGGTGGAGGGGGGGAACTCTTCCTCATCTCAGGCAGAACAGTTCTGCCCTTGTCCCTACCCTCTGCCTAGATGAATTCAAGCGTGCCGTCTATGTGGCGACCGGCCTGAAGCTCTCACCCCATCTGGTCAATACCATCTTCAAGATTTTTGACGTGGACAAAGATGATCAGCTGAGTTACAAAGAGTTCATCGGCATCATGAAAGACAGGCTGCAGAGAGGATTCCGGGTAAGGAGAGAGGGCCCCTTCAGGGAGGTCCAGGAGCCTTTGCCCCCTGAGAAGCCCTAGATTGAGTGGACTCGGCTGTGGGACAGTGAAGGCCTTCTTGGCAAAGGCCAGGTTTGTGCTGGAAAGATGCTGGGAGGGCCCAGCAGGTCAGGGGGCCAGTGAAAAGCTGCTAGCTGGAGCCCCAGAAACAAGCTCCCCTTCTCTGTGTCTGGGTCTAAATATTCCCATCCCATGACCTGAGAGGGACTGCACTCTGCCTCTCACTGCCCCCAGTCATGGGTCTGCAGACAGGAATGAATGTCCCACTCTCCCACCTCCCTCCTCCCTTTCTCCCCCTGTCGCTGTCTCTCCCCTTTGTTCTTTACCTCCCCCTCTATCTCTCTCTCTCTCTCTGTCTCTCCTCCCCCTCCCTAAGAAGTGGGTCTCAGAAGTGACTGTGGGGCAGGGGGCAGGGGGCAAACGCCCCACAGACACCTTTCTGGGGGCACCAACAATACAGAAGGAAAGGGAAGAGTTGGGGCTTTATGAAGTAACCAAGAAAGGGTTCTTCCTGGTGAACTGAACTCGTCCATTGACAGCGGAAGGAATCAGAAACGGCTTTGTGTTGATGGCCATGTGGTTTCTCCAGTCAGGCTCCCAATGTGCACGTTCAGTGTTGGGGAGGAGCGTGGGCTGTAAAAACGGGGACCCAGTTTCTCAGCCAGAGCCTCTACCCTTCACCACTGACCCTCTTTGCTTTGTCTTTTCCTGCCCCGGTTCTTGGGTCTCTTGCCTGGTGGTCTGCTCCGGCTCCCTTTTCCATCACCTCCTCCCCAGGGCTACAAGACGCTTCAGAGGTACCCCACCTTCAAATCCTGCCTGAAGAGGGAACTCCACAGCAGATAGGTATGTTCACTTGTCAGTGTTCGTGGATGGGCCAACCCACACCTCGACCATACTAGGTGCTGCCTCCCGTACATGAGCCCCATTTATTGCTCTGCTTTCCAGTCTAAGGCTAATTCATTCCGCCCTCGTCAGGGGGCATAACCATGATCCTCACAGGGGCTGTGGGCAAGCACTCGATCTAGCAGTGACTCATTGTCCATTGTCTGAGGTTCACCCAGCCTGGCTGAATGCACGGAGGCTCAGCATTGCAGAGCTGGTCACCTCTGACTATGCAGGGGACAGTCCAAAGTGAAAGCCAAGGAAACCTTGGAAGGGATTTGGATGACCAACCCACCTTTGGGTGTCAAATGCTGAGATTCCATTGGCAGGATGTCTCTACAACTAAGACAACTACTGCTGTCCGTACCTAAAGGTTGGTCTGTCAGCCCGACCCACTTAAAGTTCATCTTTGTCTAAGACCCAGCTAACCACAGTGTTTTGGGAAGGGCTGCTCCAATCACTCAGTGTGCAAACAAGAAAACCATGTTTGTTTCCACTCTCATTAAAAAATCTTTCAAAAATCCATGAGTCTAGTTTCCTGATCTTTTCCTTGCATGCCCTCCCTGGCACATGTAGTTTGGGAGCTGAAGGGAGTCTCAGAGACTACCGAGTCCATGCCCCTTGAGGCCCAGGGAGGCTTGGTGATGAGCCTGTGGTTCATGTACAGAGGCCTGTAGAAATACTTACTAACCTGATCTGGGATGTCCTTCTGGACATTTCTCATCAGGTCACTGAGCCTAAAATGCAACCCAGGTTTCATGATCACTGACATCCAGGCTGCTCCAAGGTTCTGGGATTCATCTGAGATTTGCAGACACAAGTCCAGTTTTGTGGTCTGCTTTCCATGCTGTGTTTCTCAGGTTGTCTAGGAAGGTTCACAAGCCAATAATCCTGGATGTTTTCAGAGCACGTTTTGATTGGACTCTGCCCATGTTTCAGTTGGACCCTCCCCAGCCCATAAAGGGCAGGTATCATTGTCCTCATGTCATAGGGAGAAAGCTAAGGATAAGAGGAGTTAGCTACCCAAGATCTTGTGGCTGATAGTGGCATGGCCAGGATTTGAACCCAGGACTAACTCAGTGCTTTTTCCACTGCCTCACTTGGCCATCCTAACCTCAGTCAAGTAAAAGTGGGACTCTCTCAGTCCTCAGGGACCTCCTTCAGCACTACAGCAGGGTCTCCTCTCTCAGTGCCCAGTGCCCAGCACCCAGCCCATGGTATGCCCCAATGGAGGAAGGAGCAGCCCCAGCTCCTGACATTACCCAAAGTCATTGAGCAGTATCTCACCCTCATCCCAACCTCCTCATTACAGGCTATGGGGGGCTTTCTTCCCCCTTGCCGGGGAGCTAGTTACAGAAATCAAAGTTGGGAAAGAATCGGTTTTCCAAACAGGTATGCTTGCTTGAGAGGGAGAGGACTTTGTTGTTGCCCAGAAAGCATTTGATAAGCCCCAGGTCATCCTGTGGTGTGGCCCATCGGCATCACTAACAGCAATGGATCCGATTGCCTGAGGCCCTGGTGTACACAGGCCAGGTAGTAAAGCCACTGTGGTGTTCCGTGTGGCCATTGGGAGACAAATGCAGGAGAAAGTACAGCCTGTGCCTGAGCTGTCCAGTCAGGAAGGAAGCCACAGAAGTGAAGGGTGTTGTCAGCACAGTGCAATGACCCAGAGGAGAGCAGGAGTCCTTGGGGAGAGACCCCGAGAAGTCCCCCAGAGAGCCATCAGGGTTAATGGACAGTGTGCCGTAACAAAGGGGAGGCCAGGCAGGTTGGAACAAAGGAGAAGGAACCCGGCTGGCTTTGAGAGGGTGCTCTGGCATTAATTCCTATGCTGTGCCAAAATTCAGCATCTCGTCTTTTTGGACCCATCTCACAAGTCAGTTGGGGAATTCTGAGATGTTTAGCCTAGAAAAGAGGAGAGAGCTAGGGGAGCAGAGGTGAGCAGTGAGGACAGTCTTCCTCGAATGGGAAGGGCCTTCCTGGGGAGGAGAGGCTGACCCCACAGGACATGGGTAAGAAAACAGTTTGACCTGTGGGTAAGAAAAAACCAAGTTAACCGGATTCCCCTAAAGTGGTTTGTGCAGTGGATCGGTGGAGGGGGAATGACCAACTGTTGGAGATGTTGCTGAGGCAGTTAAGGGTTAGGGTTAGGGTTAGTCATAGAGCATCTGGGGGAGTCATAAAGACCTGGGTCTTCTGGCTTCCAATGTCACGTCCCCAGTGCTCTTCTCGAACAGTCTCTTTGTAACAAACAAACCAACACAAGCATCTCTTAATCATGCGATTCTTGCTTTGGACAGGTACCTCCCGGGCTGCATAAAGGATGGTTGTCCTGCTTGAGTGACCCGGCAGTCTTTTCAGAGCCTGCAGAGGATGCTGAGATAGGGAGAGGAGAGATGGAAAGGTGCAGGCATGATCTGTTTGTCCTCAATCCCTGTCTGCGGGAGCCACGTGCGGGAAACCCCCAGCCTGCCAGCCGTGACTCACTGACTCTGTGCCCTTCCCCAGGCGCACAAAGTCTAAGGATCCACTGAGAAGGCACGTGTGTTCCTTTGTGTTCATTTATTTATTTATTTACTTGGGGAGATTCGCCCATCAGATGTCTCGCGGACTAAGGGGCACTGCAGGAAGGCGCATCTTGTGGGGCTTAGGGAAGGACACTGACTCTTTTCGGGGGGGGGCAGCGAGCATCCGTAGGGCCTAACTGTCTACACCTAAGGGTCGAGGTCTGTGCTAGCCGCCCCCACCCATGCACTTTGGACTTTCAGAGAATTTCATGAAAGGGTAGCATCGTGGGAATAACAGGAAACCCTTGTGCCGTGCCCCCTGCCCCCCACGCCTATCCTCCAGATATCCTGGCTCTCCAGCGAAGAGGCCCCTGTAGTGGGCAGGGCCTCTGCAGCATGCTCCTCCTCAGGCAGTTTGTCCCTGTGTCCCCGACTGCATGAGTAGAGCTCATTGTTGGTCAGGTAAGAATTAGTCTAGAATGAGTAGTCTGGATGGAAAGAATGTTTGTATCATACTATTTATTGGTAATAATTTATTCTTTCTTGAAAAAGGACCACATGGAACGGCAGGGCTCGGAGCAAGGTTGTTTTTAGGTAACCACTTCAAATATAAACGTGGAACTTACTATTGTTGAAACAATCTGTCTTTAAAGGACAGAAGAGTAAATCTTTCTTAAAAACTGCAGATTAGCTTTGCAAGTAGAGAAAAGCAGGTGATGTCTTTTGATTGATTATTGCAAGTCTGTTCATTAATAAAACGTTCCCACTTGGTCACCCTATTAAAAAGCTGTGTAAGAAGTTCGATACGTCCTAGCTCTGGGGAGATTGGATTTTCAGATTGTGTCTTGTTTCCATAAATGAAAATCTGCAATGCCAATGTTACTTTTTAGCCATTAACTTCACTTTAACCATAAGGATTTCATCACGGTGGTCCCTCTTCCCATCCAGATAACCGTGATCTCCAAGAGTTGTCCCAAAGACAAAATCATCACCTGGTGGCCAGTCCTGTGGGGCTAAGTACCTAAAGATGGGCCAGGCCTTGTCGGTGCTGAGGCTTGTCTCTGAGTCTGGCTAGCTCCCAGCACTGGTCTAGGGAGGGGCAAGTCTGTATCACTTTGCTTTGGTTCCACTTGTACATTTGAAATACAATTTGGGGGTTTGGTTCAAGGCCAAGGGAGTGACAGGAAAGCTCCTGCTCTGCCATGAGGTGAGCACCTCAAGGTCCTGCTTAACTTAGACTATATTTAGGGTTAGTGTTAGCTCTGGGTGGGGAATGATGCTGCATAAGTAAGCGCCTGGCTGCTCCGACCAAGGTCTGAGGGAAAGCCTGGTCTTTGGGCCGTGTGGACCATAGCAGTGCCTGAGCCAGCCCAGAGGGCCTAGTGAGTGTCTATCTGTGTGTAAGACTGCTGTACAATGTTACTATGTGAGTGTGCAAGATCATGCCAGAAACCTCGTAAAAAACTAGTCTTCTGTTGATTAGAATGCATCTCTATGTGCTAGCAATATTTGCCTCTATAAAATACTTTACGGAAAGATGGATATTAGATCCCCGTGTCAAACCCTCGCATCATGTCAGAATTCCTGCATCTAAATGTGGCATCATGAAATAAAAGTTTGAAGTGACATCTCCCAATTGCCTCCTCGTGTGCACTTTTAAAATGTCTTACCTCTCTCCATTTATTCCTTTTGCTGTCTCTTGAAAGATAGAAGTGAGATAGCCCTATAAAGACTGGGGCCTTGATGCCGCATGCCTCCTGGAGACAGGAGGCCAAGGGTCTCTCTGTGTCCCTGTCCCTGACCCTGGGCAGAGATGGTTTGAGTGGCTCCAGTCGGTTCTCTTGGTTGGTGAGTGCATACCATAGTGAAAGGGCCACAGAGTCACCACCTGTGACACAGACACCACCTACCTCTCATGGTGTCTCAGTCACTGTTGGTTGTGCCTGATATTTTGAGTTTTTATCTGATGATCAACCTGCCAGTCACATTCTTTGCCACACAGAACTGCCCCTAAACAAGACCTGCCTGGTCTTTTGCAAGAAGGGATAACTTCATTCTTTGAGCTTGGCATATAGTGGATGCTTAATAAATGATTGCTGGCTGATTCACTTCAGCAGTTCTTAATCAAATTTCTTCTGTGTGTAGAGCATTCAAACCCACATGAAAGAGACACATGATTAAAAGGCTGACCCCTGGGTGGAGTGGGGCGAGCAAGTCACCAGCACAAAGGGTCTGAATGGACACCCAAGCATGATGGGGACATGAGAAAGACCCCTCTTCCTGATGGCTGGGTCCATGTTCTCTAGTCTGGTCCTGGTGAAAGCCCCTGGCTCTGCTCTCACCATTTTGTACACACTCTCTTGCCCACCGAGCTCAGAGAAAATTAGACATGTTTAAGAGATATGGGCCCTCTATCAAAGGCTCACAGTTGAGCATGCAAATATCCATCTTTTCTATAATGGTCTCGTTTCCAAAGGATGTTGAAATGGGAAAGGCAGAATATTGTTACAAAAGACTCTCCAGGAGATTTGGAAATGAGAAGAAAGGGCAGTCGAAGCAGTCATGACTGCAGCAATCAGAAATGTAACTCCACAAGGTCCTTCTCAACATCTCCTGAAGGCCTGCTCAGACTCCTAGGAAATGGACTTCACTGGGGTAAAGGAATCCTCCATCCCCTGGCTTCAAACTGCACCCCTCCAGTCTGAGGCACACGGGCTCCATGGGACACTAACCCAGAAAAAGTCACTCCCACCTAGTCAACCTTCTGGTGGTGAACTTCCCTCCACATGTATGGAGCCCATCCCCAGGCCCAGACCTGAATCTTTCTAACCTAGGAGGGCCTGCTAGGCTTCTGCCTAACCCCCAGGAGCCTTGTCTTGTGCAGGTCAATGTCCAGAGAAGCTGTGGGCCTTCTCCTTGTCCTCAAGACAGCTTGACACATGTGGGCACTGCCCCTGCAGTGAGCATGACCCAGACAGCGCCAGGATCTAGCCTTCATTCTGTTATTGCCATGTTCTCCACCCACACGTACCCACTCACCTGCCTCCTCCCCAGGTCTGAGGACACACACACACACACACACACACACACACACCATCCCCAGCTCTGCTGCTCTCTTGGCCCCTTCCCTCATCTGTCAAACCCAGACCTGGTGGAGTCATTGCTAGTTTTTGAATCTATGACCTTCTATGCTGGTTAATGTCTGCCAGGAGTCACTCAACAAGCATCTATTAAGCACCTACTACATTCGAATGGCTACACTTAGCACAGGGGAGAGAAATGAAGAAAGGCAACCCCAGCCCTACAGGATCAAACAGATGGATGTGCCAACATTTGTGTACATAGAAGCCAGTTCAGTCCCGGGGCTGACACTGACTCTTCATGAAAGCATTTCCCCAGTGGTTCCTCAAAGTCAATAGGTGTGTTAGTGGAATACCAACCCCTGGTATTCTGCGAGTGGCCAGTGCCTGGCCCCGGCCAGGGTCAGGGAAGTCTCAGCTCAGTCACTAGACTTGCATGTGCCCTTGGACAAGCCTCTGTTTCATCCTCTGGGAAGAGAAGTAATAATCCTTGTCCCAGTCGTGATTCAGGGATGCCTTGAGGAGCAAAACTTGGGAACGTTAGAGTGACACCGGGGCAAGGTGTTAATCACTCATTCAGCTGCATGCCAATGGCACTGAAGGTCTTGAGAAAGACAGCGTGTACTCTGACGGGGCCAGTCTTTGTTAACTGTTCTTCCTGGCAGTGCCCACCTGCTGTGGGCAGGCCCTGGGATACAGAGACAAAAGTCCCCACCCTGCCCTCAGCTTCTTGCACTCTCACCTGCGAACTGGGTGATCACACTGCTCAGCACTTTGGAAAGGGAAGGAACATGCATTTAGAACTGAGGCTTCAGGCAGGGGATGGCATCTGCTGGGAGCTCCATCGGGAGTCTACAGTTCCAGGTATCATCAGACAGTGTGCAGAGGATGCACCCATCAGCACACAGTGCCTTCCCAGGAAGGGACGATTTCCATCACACCATTCAGAACCTTTAACCAAAGTAACACCCTTGTAGAAACCTCACATCAGGAGCACGGGCTATTGTTGACCAGCTCCGTGGATAATATTGATGGTACTGTAGACAAACTTAAATAAAAGGATGAGGTTCCCAGAGGGAGGCTCCACCGTGGCCTCGGACATCTGGACAAGTCAGTAGCCAAGGGAAGGCAGGGACAGTCATGGAAGCTTGAGGGAAGAGAGCCCCTGCTTCTCCAGGGAGGGGGGCATCAGGGCAGCCCCAGCTCCTGGCAGTTTGGGTGACCCCTTCAGCTCATCCTTGATGGCGTTGAGTGGGCTAGCACTGTAATTCCTACAATAATATAGGACTAACCATCATTTTAGTCTCTTCTCAATATTTTTTTTTGCAGCTCAGTATTTAAGGGACTTATTTCCATGGGAACACTTTTCTCATGTTGTAAAGGGTGTGAAAGGAGAAAATGGATTTCTGTTTATAAGTGTGAGCTGGAAGGGACAGCCATAGTGGGGCAGTCTCCCCTATACACGTACGTGGACTTCACATAACACCTTGTACCTTCCCAGAGGTAAAAGAGACTTCAGAGATCATTTAGCCCAAGGCCTTACTGAAGTACCAGCCACAGCGGGGTCTAGAGGGAGTGGGGAGGACAGAGGGCTGGTCTTGGATTGGGAGGGCCTGGATTCAAATCCCACCTCAGACTAGAGCTGCGTGACCTTGAGAGTTTCCTCATTTGTAAGTGGGAGGGGGGCTCAGTGACCACTGGGATCCCTTCTGTCTCTACATTGAAAGTACTATGACCTTTCCTCCCATTTCTCCTAAAACAACAGCTTTTAGGTTAAGAGCCTAGTTGTCCCTTGGCATTGGATTCCATTTCATGTGAGGAGATACTGTACCTTACTGTCCTCTCTGATGCAGACCCCCAGTCAGACTCATGCTCTGCATCCTCTCTGAGCTGTTCCTATCCCACAGCCCAGTTCTGCAAACAGAAAAGGCTCAATACACCAGTGTTGTACTGAACTGACTTGAAATTCAGCCTCGAGGCATGATGGCATTTTAGAAGCAGCAGCTAAGGTTGGACCAGTCCTGGGGGAGGGGAGGGTGATGGATGACTCCTGAATCTCAGCCCTGCCCGCCCTGACCCTGGGAAGAGGAACCATTGAAACATCAGGCTAACTAGGATTGAAAAGGATCCAGAGAAAGTCCCAACTGCCCTAAGAAGGCTGGGACAACACCACAGAGATGTTTAATGCGTCGTTGGTCCAACCTCTCAGGTCCTCTCTGCAGAAGTGGAGGGGGCTGAAGCTAAGCCCTGGAGGGGTCAGGGAGTGAGGTGGGAGGAGGAGCAGAGAGGGAGGATTGGGGGGGGCCCCAATGACCATTCCTGAAGCATCCATTTCACATGTTTCTAAGAGGTAAAATTTAAACTGAAAAAAATCTACTAGAGAAAAGCTACTGGAAGTTTACCCAAATCTGAGAGTCTCTAATGTTTTTAGTCACTGAGTTAGTCAATAAGCCTTGATTAAGCACCTACTACGAGCCCAGCACCTCGCAGGACTAAGACACAGGGATGGCCACCTGCCCAATGGGACCTCTCAGAACTCAGCTTCACAGGCCCAGCCTTGGAAAGAGAACCCGGACCCCTGCCCCATCATCAGGCATCAACTGAGCAGGGGACAAGCAAAGGACAGGGCCCTGGGACACGGGGGAGCCGCAACACACTTAGGGCTTGCCCTAAGAAGCTCCCATTGAGGAGAGATCTCAGTGGAAGGAAGCAAGGACACAAGCATTTACTGAGCTAGTACTATGTGTCAGGCAAATGTGTCAAGCACTTATCTCACTGAGAGAGAAGTGCTCCTTTAATCTCCATTTTATAGTTGAGGAAACAGGCAGAGGTCATGTGACTTGTTTAGAGTCACACAGCTAGTAATCTGAGGGAGGACTTGAATTCAGATCTTTCTGACTCCAGGCCTGAGCTGTGAGGTACCACATAGCTGCAGAGTGATTTGAGGAAGGGGTCTCTAAAGCCTGGGGATCAGACTGTAGAGGGAAGATTCCCTTGAGCTGAGCAAGGCTTTTTTCCAGGAGCAGAAGGGAAAAAAGGAGGCACTCCTGGCATGGGGGATGGTGTGCACAAAGGTATGGGAATGGGAGGTAGAAGGTCATGTGTGAGGAACAGAGAATGGGTCAGCGCTATCCGAGGAGTTTGTGAACGGGCGTTGAGAAAACAACTGGCCATCGTTAAAGGCTTAGCTTTCAGCACCAGAGGCCACCCCACAAAGCCACTAGGCTGCTTGAGTGACATGGTCATGCCGGGCTCCCTGTTCAGGGGCCAGTGCGGGGGCTGCTGCCCAGAGGTCAGGGGAGAGGCGGGAGGGCTGAGGGGGAGGGTCTTGGGGCATTGTGAGCCTCAGGAGTGATCCTCTTTACAGAGGTCAGTGAGCTCACACCTGGGAGGCTTCATTGTACTTGGGGTGAAGAGTTGTGTGTTCACACTTATCCTTATTATCCTTAAGAGATTTATTTTAAAAGTACACTTTTCATATGTGAATCATACAACTATTCAGTGAAAAAGAAAATGTTCTTGCCCCGAAGTCTGTTTTCAAGCTGCTTTATTGGAAGTGCTTCCGCAGGAGGCGCCTGACTCAATGAGGTCTGCCCTGGAAGGCTGGAGTCTTGGGTGCCATTTGTGGCTCTGGTACTAGGAAGATGAGGCACTCTACCTCAGTTTCTCCATCTGTGAAATGAAGGTATTGAATGAAGTGATCCCAAAGTCTCCTGGCTCTCTGAGTCCCATGGTCTGTTACCCTAACTCCTTTGTAGGGCAGCTAGACCAAGGCAAGTCAGGGCCAATGGGCAGAACTGGGTTCCAGTGTGGGATGAGATGGGGGAAAGGGCAGGGAGAAGGGACAGAGGACAGAGCAGACCCCATTGACAGGGCTGGAAGTTAGCAGTGGGGAGCTGTCCACAATGGAGCCCTCAGAAGGGAAAAGGCAAGCATTCCCCAGGCAAAGGGCAAACTGTGAGGAGGTGGCACAGTGACCATCCTGCCTCATGGTGCAATGCCACCTTACAGGCGCACAAGCATGCGAGCATCACACATACACACACACATGCGCGCGTGCACACACACACACCACACCTTCTGCTGGGCTTTCAGATCACTCTCTAGATCCAGCAGAGTCCTCAGAGCCACCTGGTCCAATCCCATCTTTCTACACAAAGGGAAACTGAGGCCCAGGGAGAAGTGAGAGGTCTCTGTTTCCTCAGAGCCCAAATAGACCAACATTCTCATTCTGAAATTAGGGCCAGGGAGGAGAAATGGTTTACCTGAAAATACATAGATAGTGTCATCTGTGAGATTTGAACTCAAGTCCTCTGCCTTGGAGCTAGTTTAGCCCTTTGTCTCCCTCACCAAGTCAGATCTCACTCAGCCTGAGTCAGGAGAAGCTGTCACTGGGTACTGTTTCAGGGCTGAAGGGGACACCAGGAGAGGAGGAGAGTGCTTCCCTAGCCTTTGATATCCTCCAGCAGAGGCTCCTCAGGCATGACTCCAGGCCTGGAACATAGTAGGCCCTTCATATTTCTCTTCCACCTCTCCTGTGATTCTGAGATGCCCTTGCATGCCGCCTACCACCAGCCCTGGGCTCACACATCCCGGATTCGCCCCGCGGAGCCGAGCCCCCTCATTCGGACTCTCTCCCCTGCTTCCTCACCCACCGTGGATCCTTCCTCTCCTGTTCAGTAACCTGGGCCTTCCGGAGCTTAGGCAGAAATGTCGCCTGGTTGCCATAGTCACCTCCAGAGACTGTCTCCATGGCAACCCATCCAGACAGGAAAGAGAGGGTTAGACAAGGCGACTGCTTGGGTAATGGAGTCAAGAACCCAGCACACTCCCCACCCCCCACCCCCGAGGTTGCTAAACACTGGAGCTGAGATCTGGAGGGGGGACCATGTCCCACCCCATCACATCAGCGTCACGGTGCACGGTGGCAGGGGAGGCGGGAGACTTCCCCAGGCCCATCATCACCAAAGCTCTAGAGTTTGGAAGGACCCCAGATGACTGCGCAAGACTCAGAGCATTTAAATGCCTTGTCTAAAGTCACACAGGCAGAATTTGAACCCAGATCCTCTAACTCAAGAGTCAGTGTTCTTTCCATCATGCTTGAAGCTTTTCTTAAGACCTACTAAGTGTATCCCAAACAGATCATAAAAATGGGGAAGGGTCCCCCATGTATGAAGTTATTTATAGCAGCTCTTTTTGTGGTGGCCAAGAACTGGAAATCAAGGAGAGGCCCATCAACTCTGGACTGGCTGAATAAATTATGGTGTATGAATGTATTGGAATACCATTGTGCTATAAGAAATGGTGAACAGGAAGACTTCAGAGAGGCCTGGAAGGATTTATATGAACTGATGCTGAATGAAAGGAGCAGGACCAGGAGAACTTTGTACACAGCAACAACCACAGGGTGCGAGGAATTTTTCTGGTAGACTTAGCCCTTCACAGTAATGCATGGACCTAAAAATTCCCAATGAACTCTTGAGGCAAAATGCATGCACTATGGAATTGGATCGCAGAATGAAGCAGACTATTTTCTCTTGTGCTTTGTTTTCTTTTGTTTTGGTTTTTCTCATGGTTTCTCCCATTTATTTTAATTCTTCCTTGCAACATGACTAAGGTGAAAATGTATTTAGTAAGAATGTAAAAAAAAAAAAAAGACCTGCTAGGGTTCTCCATTGGGACAGCCTTTGAACTCCTTGGAAAGGCATCAACATGGAATTTTCGTAAAGGAATTCTATCCTGCCAACTCTGAGCTCCTCAAAGGAAGGGGCTGGCTTTTGCCTTTCTCTGTATCCTCAGCACTCAGCACACCATCTGGCACACAGTGGGTGCTTAATAAATTCTTGATGACTGACTATAGCTCTAAAATCATAGTCTCCTAGTTACCTGATGTCAGGTTAAAGGTGAGAAAGATTGAGGTCCATTTCTTTAGATCTTTAGATCTCCGAAATCTTGGCCAAGACTTACTTCATGAACAATCTTGTCGGGCACTGTCCTGGACAGTGGAGTGCCCCCACCCCCACCCCCGAGGACACTGCTTTTCTGGTTCCTAAGAACACAAAGAATGCTTCAGGGCAAAAGCATCCCCAACTGGAGAACACTCTGGATCATTTTGGAATCCCAAATAGTCATTGGCATATATCCACTTTCAGGAAAATAACCACCCCCGATATGCAGTTCCAAACTAAAATATATTTTCTAATTTAAAAATCTCCATTTGATGCACAGCTGACTTGGAACAATATCCTGCAAAAAGTGAATCACTATGAGGATTTCTGTCTTATAGAACTACAGATTACTAGCTAGTCATTGCTGTTAATGGAACATAAATTCTCCAAGAAAAAAAACAAGCCAAGTCATGAAGCATTTATAAGGGTTACTCTGTGCCAGACTCTGGGGATACAAAGACAAGTGGGGGTGGGGGAAGAGAGACAGAGACAGAGACAGAGAGACAGACAAAGAGAGGAAGAGAAAGACAGACAGAGACAGACATAAAAAGAAAGAGAGAGAAAAAGAGAAAGAAAGAGAGAGAGCCCACCCTCAAGGGACCTACGTTCTAATGGGGGGACAACATGAAAAGGGCACAGAAGGGAGTGGGGTGGGGGTGGAGCGTGAGAAATGAAAGTCCCCAGATTTAAGTCCAGTCTTATTCTCTTAAATAATCCAGCTTAGGAAAAACCTCTCTGTTACAGGCAAAATTTGGCCCTCAGAACTCTTGGGGTGTCACTACATCCCTGCTGTCACAGACAGCTGAGTCCAATACCATTCCACCCAATGAACTCTTCAGCCCTCATTTATGCAGTTGTCTGAGTAAGGGCATTTTCCCATATAAAGCAGCAAGGTGGTAGAACGGATGGAGCACTGGACCTGGAGTGGGGAAGATTCGAACTCAAACCTTGCCTTAGATACTTATTAGCTGTCTGACCCTAGGTAGGTGTCCTAAATTCTTTCTGCCTCAGTGTCTCATCTGTAAAATGGAGGTGACAAAGCAACTATCTCTCAGATTTGGGAGAGGATGAGATGATTCTTGTAAATCATTTTGCAAACCTACCTATTTTTTTTTCTAGTGACATGTGGGAGGATCAATCAAGTGACTCTAAAAAAGATAATACCTTTCAGACTCCTAGAATCTTGGTCCTGGTGCCTTTGATGCAAACCCACCTTGTGGATGTTCCCTGGGGTTCCAGTCTGCGTCCGAGTCTGCGTCCGACGTCCCCTGGGCTTCCAGTCGGCGTCCGACGTCCCCTGGGCTTCCATTCGGCGTCCGAGGTTCCCTGGGGTTCCATTCTGCGTCTGAGGTTCCCTGGAGTTCCATTCTGCATCTCCCTCTATGCCCTCTCCCTTAGTGACCTCATCATTTCCCATGAATTCTTCTGTCATTTCAGCTTACAAATGGCAGCTTCCAAATCTCAACATCAAGTTCTAGTGTCTCTCCTGAGCAATTACAGTCACTTTTTCAACATTTTTTAAGAAGAACCCATGAACTTTCTCATTGCTGCCATGACTTTTCTCTGAAGCGCACTCCTCATCCAAACCTCACTCTTGCCATCCTGCCACAGACAGGTGCCCAACCTCAACATCCTACCTCAGGTTTCCATGGGAGATGGCTATGGGAGAAAGATCAGAAGAAAAGAGAAGGATTCGGAGTAAATCAAAAGGAGAAAGACATTGGATAGATGACTTGGAGGGATTTGATCTGGTGAAGCAGATCAGAGGTGAAGCGTGGTGAGCTGAAATCTGAGAGAAATTGAGGAGAATTGGAAGGAGAACAATCTCTAGCCTCGGATACTGGCTCAGTTTCAACTTCTGGGTTGAAAAAAAACATGACCAGTAAAGGAAACGATGAAAGAAGTTTAAGAAGAATAAGGTGAAGGGGAAGGTTCCACAAGAAGGGGAAGGTAGTTCACAAGATCGGGCAGGATAAGTTTTTAAAAATCAAGTGGAACAATGATCGCACACAGGAGCAGAATTGGAACAATGGTCTGCCCTGGGGGAGCTACATTTAATTCCGCTACAGCTTTTTATTGATATAAATACTACCAAACTCTCCCTTGGAGGAGGACTTGAGTTACTACTGTTCCATATGTCCCAAATCAGGAGGAGGAGGTGGACGCACCTGAGCCCCTTCAGACCACAGATTGTTGGGGAAGGAAACAGATTTGAGGCTTCAATGGGAAAGGGGGCGTCTGGGGGGGAGGAATGAAGATGACCCTTATGGGGCTAATGACAAGTGGAAGCATGAAGAAGAGGGAGGAGGACTGGTAGATCATTTAGACTTAAGAATAGATTTGAGGCCATTCCTGAAGAGCATGGACCTGTTCGTCCTGTGCAAGAGGAAGCTGGTTAGCCTCTCAAGAATGATCGAGGAGAGTCACAGAAGTCATCAGGAGAGATCCTTGTGTAAAGGACAGAGGAAAAAGAAAAGGGGAATAAAAGCTGGTGATGCCCTGCTCAGGACTCCGAGGCAGCTATTTATCAGCCTGATGACAATCATGGAGACCGCTGCTGCCATCCCAGGAAACTCAGGACATGTATCCAAGATGAAACCAATTCTCCCAAGATTTATCAAAACAAATGAGAAGTGCCCACTTTCGGTGATTTACATGGGTCCAAATGACACCTCGAACCTATTGTTCACAATTACAAAGTCTTGGGCAGAAAACCAAAGACCAGAGGATCATAGGTTGAATTTTCCTCACTTCTTAGTGTTCACTCATTTTTCATTCATGTCTGACTCTTTGTGAGTCCATTTGGGGCTTTCTTAACAAAGATACTGGAATGGTCTGCCATTCCCTTCATTTTATTGATGAGGAACTGAAACAAACATGGTTAAGAGACTTGCCCAGGGTCGTTCATCTAGTACGTGTCTGAGACTGGGTTTGAACTCAGGAAGATAAATCTTCCTGACTTCAGGCCCAGCACTCTATCCGCTGTACTACCTAGCTGCCTACACCTTCCTCACTGCTGCCCATTTAAGGCAAGGGTTGCTGAAAAGAAAAATTAATTTAGAAAGTAAACAGCTGGCTAAAAAAGTGAGGTCAGAAAATGGAATTGGGATTTCTATTCCATGGCTTAAAATACAATAATGACAGATTTCTGGCCAGAGATTAAATACACATAACAAAATATGGTCAAAATGTTTTTTGCCAGATTTCTTGCAAATCCAGTAAAATCAGCCTTAAACCAAAATGAATGAGGGAAGCAGGACTGCCTGCATGTATATTCCCTGACGTAGACACCATGGACAGTGGCTACAATGAAAGAAGAATAGGGTGAGATACCTACACGTTCATAGGAGACAAAACCCAAGAAATTATCCAATAGTAAAAGGCAAAATCTCAGATGTCTACACACAAATTTCTAAAGTCTGAGCAATAAACAAAAGACACTAGAGGTTCTAACACAAAGAGACAATATGACCTTATAGGAATCACTGAGACTCCCTGGATCAAACCCGAAGCTGAGATATTTTATTCAAATGAAATAGTGTATGTAAAAAGGTTTTAGGGGAGCATTAGAAAATAAAAAGGAAGAAATAAGAAATCTTTCATGCAAAGAAAATAAGGAACTGGGGTCAGAGGAATACAATGAAGATTATTTGGTTGTAGATCAATGGTGGAAGAAACAGAAGCGCCTTTGTCATTAGAATACACTGCAGACTACCTGGACAGAAAGAAGAAATAGATAAGGTATTTGGGGAAAGAAATCCCACATCACAGAGCACAGAGGCATGATATAGTAGCACTAGAGAGAAGACTTCAGTTATCCAGCCATCTGACAGGTGCTGGATGCTAGAGAGTTTCTCTCTCTCTCTCTCTCTCTCTCTCTCTCTCTCTCTCTCTCTCTCTCTCTCTCTCTCTCTCTCCTTCTCTGTGTGTATATGTTTCTGTGTGTACAGGTGTCTGTCTGTCTGTCTCTGCCAAAAGTATCCATTTTCATAAACTTCTTCACTTGTCTTAATTGTAATTGTATCCTTCAAAAGCTGGAGGAAAGTCTATTCTGGATCTGAGAAAGGAACTGGTTGCTAGGGTAGAAATGATAGGATCCCTGAAAGCAGGCAAGCATGCCTTCCTAAAATTTGCAGGTAATGAAAGGAAATCAGTGCAGAATCTGGCAAGTACCTTATATTTTGGCAAAGCAGATTATAAAGAGTTCGGTGGAAAACTAGTCGTGATCCCATGGCCTAAGATGATTCAGAGGAAGTCAGTCCGGGAGAAATGGGATGTTCAAGAATGAAATTCCGATCACACAAGGGAAACAACTCCAGTGAGGAGAAAAAATGGGATAAGTCTGGAATGTACGTGCACACAGAGCTCAGCAATCAGCCTGGAGTTGGTTTTTATTTGTTTTTAAAGAGGAAGTTGGAAGTAATACCATATCCAAAATGTTCACCATAAAAGCATGATGCAGTGCTGTAAAAATAGGATGAGGAAGGCAAATGCTAGAATGAGCTGAACTGCAAAATGTAGAGGCTAAAGACAGTTTTTAAAAAGGTTGGTGTTTTCTTTTAGATCTACAGGGGGAAAAAGGAGATAGAACCTTTGCTTGGCATGGATGGAGTAATGGCAATGACCAACTGGAAAGAAAGCAGAGTGACATAACTCCTCATTAGCCTTTTTTGTGTGTACTAAGGAGGACAACCTTCATACTAGAAATGACAGGACAGCAATAACTAATAGAAAGATGATACCTATGGTGAGTCAGGAGTTAGTAGGAGAGCACCTAACTGCCCCTGATTAATTCCCATTCCCTAATGCAGATGAACTACATCCTTGGCGAATAAAAAAACTGCCCAATGTGACTGCCAAGCAAATGCCAATAGAACTTGAAAGGTCATGAAAAATAGGAGAGATGAGAGTCCCCAGTGCCAGGCTCTGATGGCTGAGCTTTTATCTTACCTTGCTGGGAATCAGGTTGTCATGTCACTTCTAGGCCATCTCCACCTCTCCCTAGTCTTCCTCCTCCCCTTAGAGGTATTACTCTCTCCAATTAGAACTCAATCTCCTTGATCATAGGGGGACTGTCTTTTGCTTACTTGTGTTTAGCACAGTGCCTGGCACACAATACTGTTTATTTAATGCTCTCTCTATCCACCACAAGATTAGATATCTCAGTTTTTTCTTTTTTAAAAAAGGGAAGAGAACAGAATCTTCAAACCACAAACTGGGGAGCTTGACTCCAGTTCTTGAGACTATTCCAGAATGCATCTCAAGAGAGAAGAATGGTTAGAAATGAGAAAGGGAAGTGGTCATTGAAAGGGGCTAGTGTGGCTTCAGGTCAAGAATGGGTCACACCAGATAGAACTCATTTCCTTTTTTCACTAGATTACTGAAATAGATGAGGGGAATGCTGTGACTCCAGCTTACCTAGATTTTTAGCTAGTTTTCGATAAAGCATCTCATACTATTCTTGTGAAGAAGATTGAAAGATGTGGCCTAGAAAATAATGCAATTAGAGTCACTCAGAATTCAGATTCAAAACGAGGTGATTCATGAATCAGTGTCAATTCTATGAACCATGCTCTCCAAACGCTCATAGAACACAAACCTGAGAGAGATGACTGACATACTGGAAGACAGGATACAAAAGGATCTTGAAGGGCTGTGACAGTAAGGAATAAATGTGAAGTCCCTTAAGGCTTACAACACCTTTTCAGAATCATTTACTGAAAACCATCCAGTTCCTCTTTGACCACTCCCTTCAGGGATTCTCCTTTCCATCTGGTCCAGGGCAAGCTCTAGAGCTCCCCCCTTGTGGCCGTCACTGTAACCCCTTTTGAGCCTGAGAAAAGGGCCAATGAAAGACCTTTTGTCACTTCCAAGAGTCCTTCTGGGACTGATCAGGGAGAGGCAAATGGGGCTTTATTTAGGAATGGATAGTTAAAAAAAAACTGACAAGTTTTCCTGTGAAGCTCCATCCAAAGACTTCAAATTGGGATAGCTTTTAAATTCTTTGGTTGTATTTCCAAAGGAGGGGGTGTTCTAAGGAACTTCGTCCGCTTCCACCCCCATAATCACCCATTTAGACAAATTTCAACTTGATGTCCAGAAAAACGTCTCATCCATGAGAGTTGTCCACAAATGAACCAGGATTCATGAGCCGAGGAGGTGGTGGGCACGTGGGCCCGATGCCGACTCTTCTGTGACTTGTAACAAGGAGCCTCTTCCTCTGTGGGTTGGACAAATGATCTCCTATCTCCTTCCAGAATTCAGCCATCCTCTACCTTGGGCCCAGAGGAAAACAATTCACAAAACGGACAAAATAAACACACTCGGAACTTGTGTGCGTTATTAATCCAACTGTAAAAAGTGGGTCCTCTTTATAAAACCCTTAACAAAACCTACTTTCTAGACCTGAAGTGTGGCAGTTTAATAAAAAATAAGTCACTGGAGATATGGGACTGCCCTCTTGTGTTGGGATATGGAACTACAAGGCAACTCTGGGGAGGAAGCCACCTCATTGACTTTGAAAAGGAAAGGAACTTTGAAGACTGTCCTGTCCAGCGCTCCATGTTACAGAAACTGAGGCTCCTGGCAGGGAGAACCCTGCGGGGGTCACCAAGAAAACCTTGCTTATCTCCTAATTTTGCCCAAAGTCAGCCTGATATTGACTGTGACCCTGCCCCTGGTCCTGACAGAATCGTTATGAAAAGCAAAAGAAATAACCCCAAACTTTAAAATGATATGAATGCTTATTATTCTGAGTAGTAGTCACATTATATTATTAGTAATTATTATATAACATATATTTATAATTTATATGTTATGTATGTTATACAAATTTTCATAACTCATATATAACCTATTAATGTATTATATAATTATATATTCTATAATTTCTAGATATCATTTATAATATATAATTTATAATTATATAATGTGTATAATCAACCACAGGTACTGAGAAATCTATTTGTTTACGTTCTTGTTCAGGAGAGGTCCCACAGGACAAGCAGATGTGGATGGGCGATGAGATGCATCAAAGCTCTCCCTACATTATCTTTCACCGCAAACCAGCTCCTCTCCTGAATGTTCCTATTTCCATGGAGGACACCACCATATTCCCACTCACCCGTGTTTGCAGCCCAGGTGCCACCCGGGATTCCTCACCCTTAGTCATCCTTCATTTCCAAGTCTTCTCATTCCCTTCTGCACAGCATCCTTTCATCAGGTCCCCTTTCTCCATCCTCAGAGCCACCACCCTAATGGCAGCCCTCCTGCCCTCCAGGCTAGATCATTGAAACAGTTTCCCATCTGCTGCTCTGCCTCAGGTCTCCCTCCCTCCTCCCTCCAATAACCACCGGCCACCAAAGTGATTGTTGTTAGATGTAGGTCTGACTGGATCACTTCCTAAGTCATAAACTCCAAAGGCTCCCTCTTGTCTCATCTGTTTGAAATTTAAATCCCTTCACAAGCTGCTTCCAAACTACCTTTCTAGGCATGGGACACGTAGCTCCATCTGGTCCAGTCAAACTGGCCTTCTTGCTCTGCCTCACAATCATACAAACGTACAGCTAAACTCTCTCCAAACGTGGATAAGAAATTAAGGTCTGATACCATCTGTTAAGTCAAACCACATAAAGAGAATGATGCATCTACCTTGCCAACATTCTGCTGAGTTGAAATCAGACAATTCACTTTTTCTTGTGGTTTTCCTGCTATGATCCCTCTGTGGTGTATTGGGAGTTCAGAGAGAACTAGCACTTCTGGTGTGAGGACTTCTCTCCACCTTTGGTATCCACCTGCCACCCAATTCTCTGTGACATGCTCAGGGGCCACACCCTGGTAAAACCATCTTGACAGGACGACAATAGCCCATAGGTCTCATATCCATTGGTGAGTTGGGGGTGTCAACCTCAAGCATGTGAAGTCTCCAGTAGAATAGGCAAATGTGAGCAAGAGGGTACAAAGGCAGCAGCAGCAGGTTCAGTGGAGTGCATGGCATCCCAAGTCAGTCAGTCAGCCTGACTTCTGTCTTGTCACTGGATTCTGATGACTCTGGAAGAGACAATGAGGCTAACAGCTTTGCACCACTCTGCCTCGCTTAAGTCCTATTTATACACAAGTCAAAAACATCACCTATATAATTTTGCTATTTCATAATTTTACTGTATAATAATTTTTATTATTTTGCTATGTTAATATTTTACCTAGCTCAAAGTTCTAAGGGGATGGGCTAGAGACAAAGCAGCAGGTGCAAATACACTGGGAGCTGTAGTCACAACTCTGCACACAGGCGACCCAGGTCATAAGGTCATCTTCTTACTGGATTGAAGCAGCCTGGGATTTGGCACTCCCCTGGATGTCTGAGCAGCCTTTTAAGGACTGCACTGCTCACTGCCTGGTGAGGAAGGGACTAGAAAAGATGTCCAAAAAATTGTCTGCTTCACCCAACCCTGGCTTGTTTACCATGGCAGCTGGAGATTCCCCCACACACAAAAAAACATAAAAATATTTGTGAAGATGATTCCATTCACTGTCAGTATGTGGAATGAAATCCAGTAGACATGAAAGACGAAGGGCTCTTGTTCCAAGACAAACCCACAGGTATCCCATCCAAAGAGCAGCCCCAAATGAAAGCAGGCTGACATGTAAAGTCAGCTTACCGAAGTCAGAACTGGACACACATTTTTCTGGAGTGGCCACAGGGATGGGAGCATCAGGAAGCAGACACAGGTTTTGCAATCAAAATGAAACTAGTCAAGAAGTCAGTATGCCTCCCAAAAGGCACAAAAGAGGCAAAAAAATGTCACAAAGAGTCAGAAACAACTGAACAACAACCAAAAAGTATAACTATTATGCTTAATTTACTTTAAATGCCATATTTCGGGAATGCATGTTCAAAGGTTTACATTGGAGACCCCCAGGCTGAATCTACTAAGGGGTTCTTCTGGTAAGTCAGGAATCAATGTTAAACTTTACACTAGAGTTCCAAACACAGCCTTCACACAATCAGAGGCTGGAGGAGGCATGGTTAGACAATAGATCGTCTGGAAAAGATCCGGGGGTCTCAGTGGACTGCAAGCTCAGCATTAGTGGAAAGCATGATGGAGCAGCCACAAAAGGAAGGGCCATCTTTGGCAGCATGATGGGCATCACAGCTTCCCGGAATAAGAAGGCGCTTCCCCTTTATTCTCGATAGGCAGCTCTTGTCTAGAGGGTGGTGTGCAGCTCTGGGAAGCTAGAGGAAAACCCTGATGGTGAATGATTTGGAGTCCACATCCTATGAGGAAAAGAAGACTTAGGCCAGGGGGAGACATGACATGTGAAGGGCAAAAGCATGTGCATGAGGGTGTAGACATTTGGTTTGGACCCAGAGGACAGAGGAATGAGTGAAGCAAGCAGTTACAAAGATCCAGAGTTGTGCTTGATGGCGTGAATGAACACACACACACACACACACACACACACATTTCCTCACAAGGAGAGCTGTCTCCAAGTACAATGTCCTACCTCTGGATGAGGTGGGTTCCCACTCTTGGAGCTCTCCAAGCAGAGTCTCCATGATCAGTCATTAGAGACGCTGGGAAAGTGATCCTGGACTTGCATTGCACTAAGTGGTCAAGAAGGACCTGCCTAACACAAAGAGATTGTGTTTCTAAAGAGAGGAGAAATCGGCACAGTGGAACCCAGATATTCAGCTAAAACCTCCTAAGTACATATGCCATGGGTTGTCAAGACCTCGAATCACCAAGACTTTGAATTCTAATGCTGTACCTGTAGGGAAAAAAAAATAAAGCAAGGGCTCTTGGGACTGAGTTGGTAGTGGCTAGGAGAATATCGACAGGACATCTTTGCTGAGAAGAACTGACAGCTCATTGCCACTGGAGGAAGAGTCTAGAAGGAAAAGGCTGGCAAGGCTCCAATGCTGATGAAAGTATTCTGAGAAGGACTGCATTGGGAGTAGGACTTTCAGGGACTGATGAAGACTTACCCCCCACCTCCAAGATTTGGGGACAAGCTAAGGGGAGCAGAAGGGCATGAACAAATGAGAGAGACAGAGAGAGAGAAGGGGAAAGAGAGAAAGAGAGAGGAGAGAAAAAGGAGAGAGGAGAGAAAGAAGGAGAGAGAAGGGAAGAGAAGAAAGGAAAGAGAGAAGAAGAGAGAGAAGAGTGAGGGGAGAAGGAAGAGAGAAAAGAGAATATGGAGAAATTCCAGAATATGTATTATTTTCTAGACTGTCTTTTGAACCCAGAGGGATAAATATTTAATAAGGGAACAAGCCAGTAGCAGACTAAGGGGGTGGGGCATTTGGTGTGTTCATCCAAGAGCCCCTGAAGCATTGCTCACATCCATTATCCCATGTATCACACCCCCACACCCTTATAAAAGATTTCTACATCGTGAATCCTAGGAGACATGCTAGACAGTGGAAGATAGTCCTAATCTATGGAAGGTAAAAATAAAAAAATGTAAGTGAGCTGCTGAGCATATGCGGAAAAATATCAGACCTTCCACAGTCCAGACCATAGACCAGTGGCTCCAACTTCAGACACTTTAGCAGCAGAAGAGATAACTAGGGAATGGCTGCTTGCACACAACCAATAGAAGGTCCACTTTTGTATGCTACGTATCAGAGGAAAGAGGCCTTAGCTGGTACTGATAAGTGTCAAAGAAGCAGCTGGAGAAAGAGATACATGTCTAAGAAAACTTTTAGAGATTGTTGGGTTCAGGGACTAGTCAGACTGGGACAAATTCATGTCACCAAGGAACCACATACTTTATCTCCTGTAAGTCCTGTTATAAGTGAGAATTGTGGAGAGGCAAGTTAGGGTGAAAGCTTATTCCCAAGGGATACACTTTGTACATTCCAACAACCCTCTGTCAAGACACTACTCTGTGTCAGGCACTGTCCTAGGGACTAGAGATACCAAGACAAAATAAAGTGTTCCCTACCCTCAAGGGTGATGAGGTGCCTGGCTGAACTCATGGAGTTTATCTAGAGCATAAGAACCAAAGTACAGTGGAGAAAGTCTGAAACAGATTGGAAGAGGTCTGGGAAATCTTCTCCTTGAAGAAATTGTCTACCAAAGAAATTTGTTTCTGAAAAGGCAGATCCTCTGTGTGGGAGCCTCATTCACAGATACTGGTGCCCTGGTGTGACCTTGGAAAAGGAAGATGGAGACATCCGCTTTGAGCCTCCACTGTGGGACACATTAATCTGGGGTATTTGGATGCCACCATCTGTGCCATAAACAATTTGGGACTCTATGGCATTGGGAGAAGCTATTAAATAGCAAACCAGCCTCAGATGCAAGACCTGAGTTCGGTGGCACATACTGTAGATCGCTTCACCTGAGTGCCTTTGGGCAAGTCTCTAAGACTGGAGCACTGGGGTGTAGTTTATCTACACTTGTGGGGGAAGTTTCTACACTAGGACTTCCTTCCCATTGATGACATCTGGACCAAAAAATAATGAGCATTTGAGGTGGGATCGATCTCAAATCAGAAAATGAAACCCGAGAAGATGAGCATCTAGACTGTGGCAGATGAATATCAGAAAAGATGAAGAGGAGGAGCCCAGAGAAGCCTGGAAGGACTCCTCTGAACAGATTCAGTGCATTGTAAGAAAAACAAGGCACTCGCCTCCTCTGCCAGTGGAAAGGGAAAGAATGGTTCGAAAAAGGAACTCTAGAATGAGAACACCAAGCTTGACCCTGATGAAGAAACAACAAAATTGTCTCCTCTTCTTCTTTGCTCGAGTGGGGGCCTCCTAGTGTGGAGAGCTGCTCGCACTGCCTGCCAGCACATAGAATGACTGGCTTTGCTCCTAGGTTTTTTGTTGTTTTTTTTTTTGGTGATTTTTTTTTTTTTAATCTTTGTTAGAGTGGCTCTCTTGTTGGGGAAGAAGGACATGTTGGAAAGCTATTATTCAGTCGTGTCCAACCTGACCCCCGGACTGTCAACACTGTCCATGGGGTTTTCTTGACAAAGATACTGGATTAGTTTGCCATTTCCTTCTCCAGTGACTTCAGGCAAACAGGTTAAGTGACTTGCCCAGGGTATCACAGCTAATAAGTGTCTGAGGCTGGATTTGAACTCAGGCCTTCCTGAGATTTAAATCAGTCAAAAAACATTTGCTAAGCCCTTGCTACGTGTGCTACGTGTGCTAAAGCGCAGTGAAGATATAAAGGCAGAAAGATAATCCCTGCACTTGAAGCTCTCGCCTAAACCATGGTAGACAGCTTTTTAGGGTGCACGTGGCGGGGAAGTATCTCACTGGGGAAAGCACAAGGGCAGTGGGGAAAAGACTGAGAAGAACCTCCTGGAGAGGCTGCAATTGGAGCAGGGATTTGAAGGATCCTAGTCCCGAAAACTAAGGGGCAGAAGGGAGGAAGACCCATTTGGACCCGGGGCCAGCCAGAGGACACCCAGAGACTTTGAGAAGCTGGGACATGGGTGAAGTGACATGTGGAGACTCAGCGGAAGGAGTACCCACGGAGGTCGATGGTGTGGAGGGAAGCATGAGGAGATCGGCCCAGTGGGCTTTCAAAGCCAAGCAGGGGCGGCTACATTGGGCCAGAAGGGAGCAGAGAACCACTGGAGGTCCTGGTGGAGGGAGGTGCGTTCTGGGATGACTCCTTCGGCAGCTGACAGAGGAGGCAGCGGAGAGCAGAGCGAGAGGCCTGCGGAAGCCTCACCCCTCTTAGGAGGTTACTGCGGTGGCACAGAGGAGCCCGAACCCCGGGCGCTGGCCCTCTGAGCTGAGAGAAGGGACTAGAGCGGAGAAATGGGGATGACAACAGGGCCCTGCGGGCCAGAGGGTCTCTTCGCCCACTTTCCGTGCCCTGCTGAACAATCCAACTCTCCTTTTTCAGCCCCCCAGCCACTCAGGAGGCCCAGAGCAGAGGAAGGGGCGGCCCCAACATTCCCTACTGCCCCCTCAAGTATATACAAAGTGGATAGACATGTGGTGGGGGAGGGGCATGGGTCGAGCTCTAACCCCGAGGGGACCAGAGAGGCGCCGGAGGGGCCGGAGCGAGAGAGGAAGACGGCGCGCATCCCTGGGCCAGTCGGTGGCAAAGGGCTGGCGGCTGGCGATGGATTAGTCTGTAGAGAAGCCGGCTCGCCGCAGACCAGCTTGGCTGGGACCCAGAAAGGGGGAGCAGGAGGGAGAGGGTGGAGTTCATCAGCCTGGAAAGGCAAGCAAGGGCGGGCCAGGGTGCCAAGGCAGGGCTCCGGGGCGGTCCTAGCCTGTGACCTCCTCCGTAGCAGGCGCGGCCAGGTGGCCCCGGAGAGCCGGCAGGGAAGGGGGGCAGCTCCAGGGTCTTTCCCTGGGTAGCCCCGATTCCTCTGGCCCCGCCCCCTCCTTCCTCTCCCGGGTTCTCCCTCCCTCTCCGGCGGAGGCGGGGCGGCTGTGGCCGTGGCCGTGGCCGTGGGCGTGCGCGCTGGGAAGGAGGGAGGCGGCGGCTGCTGCCGGGCCGGGCCCGGGGGTGCAGCGATGGCGTCCGCTGGCCAGGGCCAGGGCCCCGAACGGGGGTCGGGGTCCGAACGAGGGTCCGGACGTGGCCGAGGGCGGCCCAGGGCCCGAGTCCGGCGCTGGCGGCGGATACTCTACTGGATCCCCGTGCTCTTCATCGGCCTCCTGCTCGGCTGGTCCTACTACGCCTACGCTGGACAGCTCTGCGTGGGTCAGTCCGCGCCCGGGAGGGGGGTGCCCACCCGCCCACCCCTGTCCCAGGCCGTCGTCCCTGCCCTAGTCCCAGCCCCGCGCGGGTCTGACCCATGCGGGCCCCACCCCTGGCCCGGGCTTCATCCCACCCCCTCGGTCTTGACCAAGCCTCTCCGTGCCCCGCGTGAGTCAGTCCGCGCGCGGCGCCGGGGGGAAGGGGGCTCCACCCTTTGCGTGGGCCTCCCAACCTCCCCCCAAACCCTTGTTGGCCAGTCCCCGCGGGGATCCCCCGTCCCTTTCCTCACCCCCTCCCCAACTCCAGCCCCTTTGCCCCGCGTGTGTCCCGGAGCGGTTGGACCCCCAGTCCGCACCCAATCGCCGCGCGCCCGCGTGTCCCAGGAGGTGTGACCTAAGCCCCCCCTATCCCCCGCTCCCGATCTTCCCCAGACCCCTTCCTCAACTAGCCCCTGACCGCTCAGAGCGCCTCTCCGAGGCTAGTACCCCCACCAGCCCTCACTCCCCCAACCCCTTCTGAGCCCGCCCTCCCTGACCCCTCCCCTTTTATGGGTCACTGAGGAGTTGGCCCGGGGTGGACCTTCCTGCGTCACAGACTAGGTGGCCCCCAGGCATCTTTCCCCCTTCCTTGTCCCCGGCTCGCTGCTCCTCCCCCGACCGCACCCTCCTCTCTGCGACCAGGACTGATGGGGGTACGGAGATAAGTCAAGCTTAGGGGCAGGAGTGGGGGCCTACGGGGGGCGTGAGCCACAGAACTAGGAGTTGGGGGCGGGATGCGTTCTGGGGGCAGCAGAGTTGTTCACTCACAGAGATGGGGCACGGGGCGCACAGACCTCCACGGGCTAGCCCTTGGAGCACTCAGCTGAGAAGGCAGTGTTGGATACTTGGAGCAAGGCTGTGAGCCAACGAGCAAAACTGGTTTTGTGCAAGCTGGGGGGAGGGCGGTGGGGTAACGGGAGTCTCCATGGGAGAAGAGCGTGTGTTCTGAGGACCCCAGGTCAGAATGGCCTGCAGAAGTAGGGCTCCGAGAGAGCTGGTGGGACGAGTGGGCCCGGAACCGCACAGCCTGTTTAATAGCAGCACTAAGGAGAGCTGCCCAGACGCTGCAGAATGGGGAGGGGGTAGAAGGCTGCCAATGGGGGTAGCCTCAGGCTCCGTGCTGGGGCGAACCTGGGTCTGTCCAGGCGGTTGGGGCCGGACAAACCTGAATGTCCGGTTGTCCCTCCTGCTCCCGCCACAGCCTTAGGCAAAGAAAGCTTCCGCCTAGGGTACCTGCTTCGGGTTCTAACGCTTCCTGGGCACTTGGCACCTTGTTGCGGCCAGGGAAGCCTTCAGACTCGGCCAGGACTGGCCCTCTGGCCTCTCCATAGCCAGGTTTTTCCACAGTCAGGAAGGAGGCTGTGATTAGAAAACCGTCTGTTCGCTTTTCTCCTGTATTATGGTATTAGGCTGAGCAGCTTAGCGTGGGTCAGCCAGGCGTCTCCCTGGCATCTAGACAGCCCTTTCTGTTAGTGTGGGCAGCCGACAGGGAGGGAGGGTTCTCTTCCGGCGCCACCGTCGCTGGTCCCCTGTCCGGCTACGCATTAGGGGAGGACACCGGCTTGTGTTGGGCCTCTATCGGCTTCTCTTACTTCTGTGTACGTTGGGAGCATCGGTTGAGAGGCCCTGGGAGAGTCTTTTTCCCGGTGTTCTAGGTGGTCGCGTAGAGGAGAGGCAGGGCCCCTTGACTACGAGGCAAAACCAAGAGCACGAGTTTCCAAAGGCATTTCCCCGGCCCTGAAAGAAAGTCGGGGTAGAGTAAGGGGATGTCAGACCTGAGCTTCAGAAAATCACTTTGACAACGAAGTAAAGAACTGAGGGCAGGCAGGAAGGAGAAACTGCAGACTAGGAGACAAGCTAGAAAGCTAATGCCGCTGTGGCATTTCCCAGATTCTCCATTAAGAGCCAGTTTAGTGAAATGGAAAAGCTCATTGGACCTAGGAGTTAGAAGAACTGGGAATCAGGCCTGGCTATCCCACCTCTGGCTCTGGGACCTTGGGTTCATCGCTTTGCCACTCTGGGCCTGTTTCCTCATCAGAAAAATAAGGACCCTAATCTAAATCAGGGGGTTTTAACCTGAGATACATGTTCCTTGGGGGTCAACGGCTGGATTTCCGGAAACCTGTGAACATGGATGAAGAAAAAAAATGACATCCATATTTCATTATAATTGGTTTCCTTTGTAATGCTCTGTATTTGTTTTATGCATTTAAAAAGCTTATTCTGAGGTTTATCAGCGTGCACAAGGTACTGATAACCCAACAACAGGGAAAACCTCCTGATGCAGGTGATTTCTAAGGTGTTGTCTAGCCCTAGCATCCTATAATCTTGTGTGTAAATGGGTACACAATCATCTGAAAACCTTAGAAAACATACATCAATGTGGACGGTCCCTTCATGGGCTCCAAATGGACAGCCCTAGAATCTTCAACTTGGAAGAGACTGTGGTGGTCTCTCCCCTTACATCTTTACTTGTAGCTTTCCAGATGTGGTTCCTTGTCACTGGACTTCTCCAAGAAGGGGCAGCAGATTCCCTTGCCCATTTCCTTCTCAGATGGCCCCCATCTAGGCAGTCAGTCCTCAAGCTAAGAATTTCTTCTCTGTTCCTTCCTCCCACTGACTGTTGTTGTCCCCTCTGGGACCCCTTAGAAAAAGTGTATTCAGTGTGCATGGAACTGACCCAACTAGTAATCTCTCTGCCCCTACCTCTGTGAGCCTATCTCCCCCTGACCTTCCCTACCATAACAAATTGTTCAACTGGTTGCTGTGTGATGGTTTTGAGTTCACTCCCCATCCTGAAATCTGTAGGCTGTGTGATTCAGTATGGTACTGAGATAAATGATGGGAACTTGGGGAGGGATGAAGACAGGGGTTTGATGATGCAAGGCATAAAGACAGAGTTGTGCCTAGCCTTTGGACATCGCTCAGGATAGAGTCTGTTTTCTTTTCTTCTTTTTTAGAGTTAGCCTAAGGTCCTGGCCTTCCCAAGACTTTCAGGGTTACTCTTTAAAAAAAAAAGATTCCTTTTTTAAAAATTTAAATAACAATTAATATTTTATCAATCTGTTCCTATCACATACAACCCTAAAATTAAACAAACTATTTAATCCCTCAACATATATCTATATACTCTGGCAAAACAAATCTTCTCATTAGCCTGTCTGAAATGTGTGTTGGCTTCTGCGTTTTGAGGAGAAAGGAGATGAGTGGCATGTTTCGCTTTGATTCTTTGGCCTTGCAATTTATGGTGGCATTGATCAGAGCTCTCAAGTCTTTCAAAGTGGTTTTTCTCTACAATATTGATGTCACTGGATATATTGTTCTTCTGGTTCTGCTTGCTTCACTTTGAATCAGTTCAGAGAAGTCTTTCCAGTTTTCTCTAAAATTATCCATCTCACCACTTCTTATAGCACAAAAAAAAAAAATTCCATTTCATTCAAAAACCACCATTTGCTTAGCATTCTCCAGTAAGAGGGCAACAGCTTCTTTTCCAATTCTTGGCTACCATAGAATGAGTCTTTTGTTTTTTTGTTTTTTAACCTACACATCTTCTTCCTCTATCTTTGATCTCTTTACTGAATTGGTCCTATGGTGCCATAACTGAATCAGAGAGTTTGCATGGTTTATTAACTTTCTGGTCTAGACATGATTCCAAATGACTTTCAGGTAGGGTTACTCTTAACAGGCATACCTTTGTTTGTGTTCAAGTTAGGTTGATGGGGAAATGATGTGAGTTGTCCTATTTTTTTAATACACATGCTATATTGTGAGCTTTTCACTGCATGACACTCGATGTGAGCTTTTTCATTGAGCCAGATAGTTTCAGGGACTTGTGTGAACATGGGACCATAGGACCATGCCTCCCAACGTACCAAGTCCCTGTGCTGAATATGGGATATGGAGATGAAAAGATGCAATCTCTATTTTCAGGGGGTTAACAGTCTAATGGGTGGAAGTGACAGATCATGAGTGCTGAACCTGAGATGATAGATTTCAGAGGATCTATGAACTTGAGTGGAAAATTGTCTTTCTTTTCACTAACCTCTACCTGAAATTTCTAACTTCCTTCCATTATGCATATGTAATAAAATGTGCTTCTGAGAAAGAGTCCTCAGGATTCACCAGACTGGTGCCAAAGGAGCTCATTATCCATAAAGGGTTAAGAAGGCCTGGTCTTGACAGCACTTTAAACAGTAAATGGAAGAAATGGCTACTTGTTCCAAGATGGGAGGGGTCCTGGAGTGGAAGAGGAAAGACTGACTCTGCTTGGGTCAGAAGAGAAAACTAGGAGTGGTGGATAGAGATGGCAGGAGGTATTTCTGTAATATTGGAGAAACTTCCTAGTACTTAGAGCTATACCAAAGTCAGATGGATGGCTTCAAGATGTGGGTTCCCCATCACTGGGGGTTGTCACAGTCACCAAAGGGTTATTCCTAAAACACAAGTTGGATGGTTTACTCCCCTGCTCTGCAAACTCCAGTGGCTTCCGTTGTCTCTAAAATCAAGTACAAGTAATGTCTCCCTCATTGGATCATGAGCTCCTTGTGGGCAGAGGCTGTACTTTTTGCCTCTCTTTGATATCTCTGGTGCTTAATATGTCAATGCTTGTTGACCTACATCAGTTAATCTCAGGGGAGAATTGGGCTTGGAAGGAGTGATGACTCAGGAGATAAGAGGGTTCTGAGTCTGATGTTACCTTTGGAACTTAGAAAGCCCTCAACTTCTCTGGGCCTCATTTTTTGCCTTTATAAAATGAAGGGGTTGGACCAGTTGGCCTCAGATGTCTGTTCCAACCAGTCAATGGATCAATAAGCATGGATTAAGTTTGTGCCTATACTGTGCGCCTACTATGTGCCAGGAACTGTGCTAAGCACAGGAACAGGAAGAAAGGCAGAAACAGCCTTTCCACCAGAGAGGTCACAGATCAAGGGGAGAGACAGCAGGCAAACCTGTATGTACACACCTGATCTGTATAGAATTGTTATTTGTCCTTTGTTTTCAAAGAGAACCATGATATCAAGAAGGTGATGTCATGACTTGCAAGTGAATTAGACTGAAGTGAGGCAGGGCAGGGTAAGTGGGAGTGGAGGAAGGGATGTTAGCTGAGTCTGGAAGGAAACCAGGAGGCAGAGGGAGGAGGGAGGCCTGGAGGATGGTCAGAGAAGAAACTCCAACCTGGGGGATGGCATGTCTTATGTGGGTGCCAGCACAGCATCCTGTGGGGACTCTGTGGAGATGGAGAGGAGGCTAGCTGCACCACCCTCAAGGTACCCAGCAGGATTCTACCTGCAAAATGCCCTGCCCAGGGGGTGCTCTGTGTCACCAAGAACTGTGCCTAGGCTCCACAGCAGGGGTTCACTGGTATCCTAGGAAACTGCCAAGGCATTTCTCCTTTCTGAGTTTCTATCTTTAACAGCTTGGATGGTCTGCTTTCATGGGCATTTCTCCAAGCAGGCGTGGTTGCTTTACTGTACCATTTTGGGGGGTTAATTGTCTGACTATGATGATGTGGTTTGCTTTGAAACATGTGAGCGTGTAGGACAAATTGAGGAATAGAGGCTTGAGTTGGGTGGGAGGTGTGTGGATTCCACCAGCAGCCATTTTTCTGTGAGGTATCCCAAAAGTCTAAGTGCAGGCTACATCTGGGAGCTTGAAATTGTCCCCTGGGGTAGCTTGAACTTGACCTATAAGGGATCTAGAGCTTCCAAGAGGCAGTGAAGAAGGAGCCTATTTCAGACATTGAGGACACCCTGTAGCAAAGGCATGTGAAGGAAGGGAGGGGCAGTAAGCAGTCCATCCAAAGCCCTGGTGCAGGATCAGTCTAGAAGGAGAAGTTGGAGTGGAATTGTGAAGGGCTTCAGATGCTAGAGACAAGAGCCTATATTTTATCCTCAAGGCCATGGGAGCCCCTGGAGTTTATTGAGTGACATGATGAGAGCAGGACTTTGGGAAGACCACCTTGGCAGCTGTGGGAGGGATGGGCTTATGAGGAGAGAGACTGGAGGCCTGGAGACCTGGGCTGGAGTGGGGACTGTGGGATTGAAGAGAGGAGGCTGGATATGAGGCACTGAAGGGAGGTGGGGCCGACAAGGCCTGGCAAGGGTGTTCTATTTGCATAGAGACTAGTCAGGAGGGGAGGAGACTCACAGAGGCCGAACTCAGATGTCACTGGAAGAATGGTGATGCCCAGGGAGACATGGAGAAATTGGAAGGGGGTGGGGAGTGCCAAAGATAAGGGAGGATCCCAAGAGATTTCATAAACAGCCTCTCACTGGCCAGCTCTTCCCTAGTATGCCAAAGGATGAATTATTGATCATTCAGGGCTGCAGGGGGCGATTTGCCCATTCTGTCTCTCATCGGTCTCTTTCTGAGCCAGTTATCATGAATTACTAAGTGATGGGCATTCCTATTTATTCCTACTGGATGATGGGCAGCTAAGAAAGAATGGGTGAACATTAAACCAGCCAGAAGCAAGATGAGTTGAGTGGACCTCCAATCTAAGGCCTTACCAATTTCTTGGGTCCTGGGTGCACACAGTAAGAACTTAATAAGTGTTTGTCAGTGATAACGGTAGCAAACGTTTACAGAGTGCTTTGCAAATCACTTTCCACACATTATATCTCATTGGGGAGAGATGCAATGATGATCCACAATTTATAAATGAGAATACTACCCTGAGAGAGGCAAATGGACTTGTCCACGTTTACATGGCTAGTGAGTATGAATCAGAATTCGACCTCAGTCCTCCTGCCTTTCTTTTCTCACCCAGAGGAGCCTGTAATTATTTTAACCCTGTGCCCACTGAGGTCATTGTCCTCGGATTTTCTTCGAGTCCTTTGTGCTAATAGTCTTCAGCTGTTTCCTTCTCTGAAATCACAGAGCAGGTCACAGCGCTCAAGGCGACCAGGGAGGTGATCTAGGGAAATGCCATCTGAATCACATCTCAGCGGAAGAAACCCAGCCATGGCATACTGGGAAGCTGGCAGAGCTCTGGGGGCAGGCAATGAATGAGCTGTCTGTTGCTGCCTCTGAAGCTGTTGTCATGCCTTCCTCCAGAAACGCCTTCCTTTTTTCTCCTCTCTCTGAGACTCAAGATATTTAGCTCATTAGAAACAATAACAAGGTTATTGAGGGAGCCTAGGGATGGGCATCTGTAGCCGGAGTGTGGAAGCTTCCCCTTCTGAAAGGCTCCTTTAAAGCAGGACAAGTCACATAGGTGCTAACTGTAGAGCGCTGGGCTCTTCACGTATGTCCTTCAGGAATGATTACCACATTTCTTTAGTCAACAACAACTGGACAGCCCAAATTCATGCCCTCACAGGATTCGGATTTCCATTAGAGACAGAATAGAGGCTCAGTGGAGAAGACCAAGGACATCGTAGAGTGCTGATTGCTGCATGCATGGCCCAAGAACTGGCTTAAATTCAGTGTTTCCAGCCATGAGAAGATGTCACCCAATTTTGGCATCCTTGAGGTGTGGGGGCGGCTCTGGGCTCCCGAAGGCACTGCCAATTCTGCCATGGCCTATGTGACCCTGAGAAAGTCACTTTACCTCTCTGTGCCTCAGTTTCCTCATTTGTCAAATAAGGAGGTTGGACCCAGGGGCCATTCCGTGTTCAATGGAATGTCCACTTCAACTCTGAATTTATAATCTTATAATCTCCTCCTGCAATGGTAGAGGAAAGGGGACACCATCCATCCATAAACATTGACTTGGTACTCTACCTTGGTCAAATACTCAGCAAAGTGGCAAACGCTGGAGGCTCTGAACCCTACTGCCACTGGCATTCTCACTGCCGTGAAGTCAGAAGACTTGGTGAAGGAGTCACTCAGTGGAGGAATAGCCCAGCAGGACTCCTCAGCGAGGCAAATCGAAGGACAGAGCTGACTTTAATGGGTGATGGTGGCTAACCAGGAACATCCCCTTCATTCCTCCCTGACTCTGAGTCTGGCTCTCTCGATTCCTCTCTTCACTATCCCCAACTCCCCCGCTTTTCAGTCTTCAGTTCTGATAGAATACAACTCCTTTAGGGCAGGGACTGTCTTTCTTTAGTACTTACCAAAGTACCCAGCCCTTAGTGAGTGCCTAATAAAAGCTTGTTGACTTGCTGGTTTGACATCATGACTTGGGACTCTTGGCTGGGTGGCCTTCTCATGCTCCAAGATGAACTTGAAGATCAATGCCACTTTATGCCATGATCTGATACCAAAATGAGGACCTAGAAAAATTCTAGAGACTTTGATAAGACTCTCCAAAGCAGTTCAGCATATAAATATTTAGTCCTGTCCAGTCATTTTGACTCTTTGTGACCCCATTTGGGGTTTTCTTGACAAAGATACTGAAGGGGTTTACCATATCCTTCCCCAGCTAATTTTAGAGATGAGGCAACTGTGGAAAGCAGGGTGAAATGACTTGCCCAGGGTCCCAGAGCTAGTAAGAATCTGAGGTCAAATTTGAACTCAGTCCTTCTTGACTTTAGGCATGGTGCTCTATTCACTGTGCTACCTAGCTGCCCTAATACTTGGTGACTTCAGGGCAAATATGGGGTAGGGGAAGATAAATTTTAAAAATACATTGGAAAATATAATTTAGAATTAAGCAATTAGATCTCAAAGGATTTTCTCCTGTTAAGAAGTCTCATACCTAGATATCATGAATACTCCCTTTAAGAAAAGCTAGACTTTGCTGGACACAGTGAGCGTTGAAATATGTACCACATATAATAAAAATTTATTATAATTAACCATTTTAAATGTGCATGCTATTTTCTAATTAACTATCTGTATAGTCAGACCATCAACTCTTTAGGGCAAGGTCAAAACAAGTTAGAAGAAAGAGTAAATGTTAAGAAGACATTATGTCCACTTAGAACCATTCCAGTTCTACCTATTCAAAGAATTTCTGGTTGCCTCCAAATGGGAAATGGATAATAAGAAGGTTATTGACATAGTCATCATATCCTATAAACACTGAACTTACATAAAGCAGTCACCACAACCAGGAAGTTGAGAGTGCAGAAAGCAGCTCACCTTCTTGCTGTGCAGATAGACCTTTCAGCACTAGTCCAGAGGATACAGAGGGAAGATCCTACATAATCTACACTACCTCACAAAGCAGTGAAGATCAGCAGAAGGGGACACCAGCCTGAAGGGAACTTGGCATGAGAACCATCAAAGCCAAATCACTCTAAGGGCATTTACAGACGGAACTGAAGGAAAGTAAAGAGTGCTGTGAATAGATCTTCCCGCATTCATTCTGGAAGCAACACAATTTTGAAAGCTTTATTTAAAGGATGGATTTTCAGCATCTCTGAGAGCAGGCAAGATAAGAGATGACTGAGAAAACTCATGGCCAGTTTTACTCCCCCCAAAGGAACTGATGAAAATATGGTCCAGGTGCAGGCAGCGCACCCTATTTTCTATAGAAAACCCCTCTTTACAGTCCCAGTTGACTGAGAGGAGAGAGGCGCCATGAAGCTCCGAGACATCTACAAGACATCTCCTTATAAACATATGAGTGGCATTGAATGCAAAATGACGGGGCGTACCAGCGGAATTCGAAAATGGAGTCCAGTTTTTCTGAGCTAAATGGTGCTGAAAGTAGCTTTTATCCTGCCAGCATAATTTCCATTTTGTTACTACAGCAATTCATCTTGCTGCAGCTCAAAGGAGGTGCTGGTAATGAAAAAGACAGTGTTATCGTGGGTAAGGGATTGGGGGCTCAGAAAGACTTGGATTTAAATCCTGCTTCAAATACCAGCTAGCAACCTGATCCTGAGCAAATTTTCTCAGATGGGGAAATTCAGAGGTTATACTCGAATGATTTGAGGTTTCTTTTGGAAGCAATTGAGGTTAAGTGACTTGCCCAGGGTCCCACAGTTAGTAAGTGTCTGAAGCCATATTTGAACTCAGTTTCCTGCTGACTCCAGGGCTGCTGCTCTATCCACTGGACCACCTAGCTGGCCCTCGAATGACTTCTCATGTTTTGTCTAATTCCAAATCTACTGTAGTATTAAGGAAGGAGAGAGAGGAAAAAAGCAATTTTCCCCTAGAATTCAGATTTCAAATTTGTAACCTACAAAGGTGGGCATAATGTATTTCCTCAGGTATCTCAGTGGTCCAGTTGAGGGAATGCTGAGTCTGGAATCAGGGAAACCTGAGTTCCAGTGTGACCTCAGACACATGTGACAATGGGCCTCGGTGTGCCTGTTTCTTTATCTGTAAAAGGGAGATGATAATGCCACCTTCTTTTATTGGGAAAGTCCAATGAGATAATTTTTGTAAAGTGCTTATCACGGTGCCTAGCTCGCAGTAGGTCCTAAGTGCCCAGGATCCTTGCCCCCAAGAAGCTGTTGTATCTCCGTCTCTGGAAAGAGCAAAAGGGCAGAAGGGACTGCATGTTTCTCCTCCTCCTTCTGGCCCCTGATCTTTTGTCTTGCCTGTGGGCCATTCATATTTAGGAGGCATTGAGGAGAGTCAAAATCAATCATTTATTTTTGGTCTGTTTGTTCCCCCTTCTTGCCTTGGGCTTTATAAAGGATTTAATGGATTTTTTAAGTGTGATTTTGCCTTGGGAGGAGCAGCTTGTCCTCTATGCCAGCACTTTACATTCTTGTCACGGGAGTCAGAGAGAATGGGGCTGAGCCTTGAACCACCTCTCAGACCAAGCAGTATGATGAAGGGGGGGAGAATCTGCCCTCCAAATTCTTATTGCCAGGTGCCTTATTTGTTTAAACTGGGTCCTGCTTGGCAGACTGAGATGCACAAAGGGCTGGCAAAGCCATCCTATCTGGTGCTTACCCATTCCAGAGGAGGAAGACACGCACCTGCCAGGAATCATCATATGGACTGACTGCGAGAACACCTCGTGGGGTCTTAGCGATCTTCACGAGACCCCTGGCATCCAGAAAGAGCCTCTTCCCTGGGCAGAACACGCCAGGGTCCTGGCACATCGCAGGGCTGGAGTTTAGGAAGGGCAATGTTGAGGTGGGCATTGAAGGACCTGGAAAGTGTGCTTTAGCCCAGCTGCCAGGAGATTCTGACTGTGACATGTCAGAACTCAGAGGACCTTCAATCTAGTGCCAAATTGGTCTCCAGAGGTCACCTAGTCCCACTCTCTCTGAGAGCAGAGAGCTTGACTGACTTGGCTCTGACAAGCATCAGGGCCAAGACTTGAACTCACATTTTCTGACTTAAAAACCCGCTCCCTTCAGGCACTGGCAGGTTCATCTTATAGCTCTAGGGGCTGAGGAGAAGGGGGGTTAGGTCACTTGCCCACATTCTCTTTGCGGGACCAGCCCCCTGGGCTCCCTGTGCTCTGGATGGCACAGGTGCTGCCGAGTGGTCCAAGGCTTGGGTTTGGGTGCGACGATATGGGCTGATGGTTCCCTGGGGGCTCTTCCACCATCTGACTTGTCTTCTAAGTAGGCTGGTGACTCCCTCTTTTCTTCCTGGAGCCTGCAGACTGTTCATTGTGGCAAGAACAGGAGATTTGCTTCTGTGTCTCCACTCATGGAACCTAATGAACAGAAACACGTGGGTCACTGCAGAATCAGGATCTGTAGAAGAAAGCCAGAACGAGTGAATGCCCAGTCCATACAGGACAGAAAGGCCTCCTTCCCCTGCTGAAGAGAAGGCCCTCCCTCTCCAGGATTGGGATCCTTGGAGGGAACTGAGTGATCACTAGTCTAGGCTGGAGCTCTTGGGGGGGCTTTCCCAAGAGATCTACTGACTCTCCACCAACTGTAAGCGATACCTGCTCAGCTGCAGCCTCAGCACTTTCTTCCTAGTGGCTGCCTGCCTAGGTCCAGCTCCAGCCGTGCCAAGTAAGGGAGCACAGCAACTATATAACCTCTGAGCACACGTAGAAACCCCCTCTGCCCATTCTGTGAGACTGCTGCTGGGGGCCTGCCTGCTTCACTCCAACTGGGATGCCGCTTCCTTTCTCATCTGGTTGCACTTACAAGGAGAATGCCAGTGTAAGGAGAGGTCATTGCCTCCAGGAGCCTGCCCTTTATAGGGCAGAGGGTAAGACTAGTAGTTTATGTGCACAAAGGCCCTGAGCACTTGTCCCCTTGTGTCACACATAGGGTCAGGGACCATTGGGAAGTTCTCTGTGGCTCTGGCCACTGCCAGAGACATCTGGTCTCTTATTGGCCATCCTGTGGATGCTGAGATTTGCAGCCAATGACCCTTGATTTCCTGGCCAAGTGGAGAGATGAGGCAGCCAAAGGCACCTACAGTTTAGAAACGCACTCACTTTCGAAGCTTTTAAAAATGAATCATTTTATTTTAATTAATAATAATGGTATGAGTATTTATATAGTGACTCTGAGGTTCATAAAGCATTTTACCAACATTATCTCATTTTATAGTTACAACAGCCCTGTGAAGTGGATGCTATTTTATCCACATTTTTCCAGATGGGAAACTGAGGCAGAGGGAATGAATGTGACTTGCCTAGGGTCACACAGCCAATAAATGCCCGAGGCAGATCAGAACCTAAATCTTTCTGGCTCCAGGTCCAGAACTCTATCTACTAGGCTGCCTCGCTGCCTCTAATTCTGTTTTTATGGTACTTTTAAAAATTGATTCAGTAACTGCCTCTGCATCCCTCTGCCATCTCCTATGTAGTAGCCATTCCTTGTAACAAAGAGAGGAAAAGAAGTTCAGCAAAACCAGTCATCCCATCCTACTGATAAATACATGGCGTTCCACACCCATAGTTCCACACCTGTAGTCCCCCACCCTGCCTGGAGGGAAGGCGGTGTTTTTTCTCATTTGGGGGGCTCTTTGTATTTTCAGCCCCTCCCCCTATTACAGCACCTGCGTAGGAGGTATTTAGTAAATACATGTTGTTGATTTATTTTTACGTGGTTCCATATACAGCATCCTATGTTTTCCTGTCCTCTTAATTCTTCTTGAAACAATCCATGTACCAGAGCTGCTTAGCTTTGTAATTGATTCTTAGTGAATCAATGGATTCACTTTGTTTCTAAGTCTTGGCTACCACAAAAAGCTGGTGCTAGGAATATTTTGGGGGTGTAGGGGTCTTTTCTTGGTATCTTTGGCCTGGAACCAGGAAGACCTGAGTTCAAATTTGGCCACAGATACGAACTACCTGTCTGACCCTGAGCAAGTCACTTCACGTCTAATTGCCTCAGTTTCCTCATCTGTAAAATGGGGATAACAACTCAAATGAAATAACCTTGGCTAAAGTGCTTTAGGTTTCATAGAAATCTTATTCCCTCTCCCCTTCGGTTATATGCTTAGCGGCAACATCTCAGGGACAAATGGACATTTTAATCTTTTTCTATAACTCCAAATTGCTTTCCAGACAGGTTCGATTAATTTGCAGCTCCACCAAGAGTGTACAAATGAGTGCTCGTGTCTTTCTGGGGCCCCTCCAGCATCACCTTTGTCCATCTCTCGTCCCCTTTGCTGGACATAAAGCCACACCCAGAACAACTTGGATTTGCGTTTCAGTTCCTGCTGGTGATCGGGAGTAATCATTGAAGTGATTATTGGTAGTGTGTAATTCTTATTTTGAGAACTCTTTGGTAATTTCCATCAGTTGCTCATCCTCTGGGAAAATGTCCCATTATCTTATGTATTAGATCTCAAACCACTATCAGAGAAATTAGATACAAAGATTTTATTTCTCTCAAATCAGGGCATTGATTTTGTTGGTGCAAAAGTTTTTCAATTTCATGTCGGTGAAATTTTCTCTTTTGTGTTTCTGTGATAGCCTCTGGTTAATTATAATTCTCTGGGGGCCATAAATGTGAAAGGTACCCCATAATGTCATTTGCAGAATCTTATGGAGAAGACCTTCTACCACCTGGAGGTGGGAGGGAGGAGGGGGCAAGATTTAGGACAGGCATCTCAGTGACCTTTGGGTAGAAGAAGAGATCTTATTTGTAAAGCATCAGCACAGTGCCTGGCACATTGTAGGCACAATGTAAATGCTAGTTATTAGCTATTGGGGCACGAGAAGAAAGGGAAACTGCCAGAGGACAGATTTGGGCTTGATATGAGGCAGCACTTCCCAACAATTAGGATTACCCAAAGGTTGAATAAACTACCTCAGGGGGCAGTGAATTCTCCATCACTGGGAAAGTTTAAGCAAAAGCTGGATGTTAGAGCTGTTGTAGAAGGAATTCTGGGATGTCTCTGGACTGAATTAGATGATTTCCAAGGGTCCCTCACTGAATTAATTGATAACAGTATTGAGTGGCACAAAGTCAAGGCTGGATCTCTGTGGCCTCCCTCTCCTCCAGACATTGATGTGCCTTTTAGTGGTCATTTTCTCACTCTGGCATTGCTTAATGCAGAGATGGATGACCTCTTCTGGCCGCATTTTAAGGCAGATAATTTCTTCTGGCTGAGATGGTTTGTTACTGTCTTGTCCACTGCCTAGAATCCTTTCTGGTTCTTAAAAATGAAATAAAAGTATATTACATAAATACTGCACATTGCTCACAGCCAATATTGTTCTGTTTTTCTTTTCTACAGTGTCAATGGAAAATATTGGAGAACAAGGTAAATGTTTTCTTAAGTGACTTTGCATGTAGGTTGTACTTCCAAATTTCCCCATCGGTGCTAAATCAAAAACAAAACAGATTAGGCATGAAATCAGGACAGCCCTCTGGCCACCCCAGCCAGAACGAGGGGCTGTGCTCCACTGCTAAAGTCCAGGATAATGCATCGTCCTACAATTGCCACCATGTGCTGTCTGTGTTGAGAAAGGTCCCTGGGCTTCAAGCTGTGGGCAGCTGTCAGACTGGCCTCTCAGTGGAGATATTATTAGTCTGGGAGTGTACTGCCCCTTACAGCCTGGCATGGAGAGAGGGTGGAGAGTCAGCCTCAGGAAGGTCAGAATAATCAGGGCTCAAGTCTTACCTTTAATACCTACTGGCCGCCTGGCTCTGGGCAAATCCCTTGAAGAGAGTTTCAAAGAAGCTGCCCGATCTGCATGGGAGAGGGAGTGTCCTCCTCCAGGAGGTTCCCACAGCAATGAAGTAACAATGCCAGTCTCTGAATCACCCTGCGCTAGACCCGGCTAAGGCTATTGCTGGCTGAGGGCTTCCCTCCCCCTGCTGTGGCTCATTGGAGAAATGTTGTCCCTTGGCCACATTTTAGCATTAATTCTCCCTTACCTGAACTTGAAAAACCACTCTATAACCTACATTTTTAACAAAATCATTTTATATGACTTGATTTGATTGGTTTGGTCAAGATAGGCACCATATTGGAAATGACTATGAATTCAGCGATGTCCCAGACAAAAGATTTTCTTAGTTCTTTCCTTGCCCATGGCCCCAAAACCAGCATCAGAAAAGGTGTGCCTCACGTCCAGTCTGTAGTAGAAGCTCTGTCTTTGAAAGGACAAACCTAGAGAAGGACTGAGGGTCACCAGAGAAGTAAGTGATTGCCCACCTGGGAACCAGTTCCAGTACGGCTTATCAGGCCCAGTGCTGCTTATCAGGCCCAGTGCTCCAGAGCCCTGTCTCCTCCACATGCTTTTGTTGTGTGACTTTGTGTAATGCCCTCTATTTGTGTCCCCAGGGTTTAATACAGTGCCGGGCACAGTATAGGTACACAATCAAAGCGAGTGAAGCTTGGCTCTCTGGGTCCTTTTCAAAAGCCTTATCACCTTTTTGGCCACACAGATACAGGATATAGGAATTATTTTCACAATGAAAATATTGGGCTTGTGTTGTTTCCTTAGACGGTGCCCAGCAGACCATTTGTTTTGGGGAGGTGAACATATGTGCAAATGGGAACATTTCAAACTCTGAGCATGCTTTGAAACAGGCTTAATTGGCATAACCAGGACATATTGTGCCTTGGGGCCCAACATGCAGCTATCGTTTCAGTGCATCAGGTGACTCTCGGGCTCCTGTATTGACAAAGGTTGATCATTTCTCCTAAAGAGTTATTTACAGATTTTTAAATAGACACACAACAGGATGGCTGTAATACACCCTTTGATTCATGTCTCAACAATAACTGTGATTCTCTCCTTTCAGTTGTGTGTCTCATAGTGTATCACTTGCTGTTTGCGATGTTTGTCTGGTCTTACTGGAAAACCATCTTCACGATGCCGATGAATCCTTCAAAAGAAGTAAGTTAAAGTGGAAAGAACTTTGCCTCCATGTGCAGCTAAGGGGGCCGAGCACTAAGATAGACTGAGCACTGAGCCTGGAGTGAGGGAGATCTTAGTTCAGATTCTGCCCTAGGCACTGACTAGCTGAGTGACTTAACCTGTTTGTCTTTTTCCTTACCTGCAAAAGTGAGAATGACAACAGCACACACCTCCCAGGGTTCTTTGGTACACTAAATGAGATATTTGTTAAGCACTTCACACAGTGTCTGATACCTAATGAGTGCTTAATAAACCCTAATGACTGCTTAATAAATGTAGGGTTCCTTCCTCTATCCCTTCTTTAAATAGACCATGATGCCTTGGGGTGTGTAAAAGCAAGAACCCTGACATACACTGCTATCACAAGTTCTTAGATCTGCATTCATAAAGGCAATGCAACTTTTGAGGGGTCAACAATCACTTTAATCAAGCACATGTATCATTCACTTAGTTCAGGGAAAAAGTCGTTGCCCTGAACTTCAGAAAAAATACAGAGAAATCAAAATCAACAGACAGAGCTTCCAACTGTCTGACCACAAGTAATACATACATCACAGATCAACATAGAGATTCAACTGTCAGACCATTACATACATACGTATGGGTTTTCAAAGCTAAGGGTGGGAGGGTGGTTTCATTAACAGCTTCCTAGAGTCTCCTCTGGCTAAACACTTCCAATGAGAAAGCCCTAAAATAAAACCTCACCTCAGAGTGTACACACACACACACACACACACACACACACATATATATGCACATACACATATATAAGAAAATTAACAAAAGGTGTGGGCCTTCCCTAATCAAGCTTTCCTTAATGGGCAGACCCATTTATGAGTGAGGGAAATCTTTAATCTCATTACCATTACAGGGGGTAGGTGGGAGAGGAACTTACCCTACTGAGATGAGTGTACAACTCTTCAGGAGAAGATAGGAAATATCATGGCTAGGCATCTGTCTCTATCAAAAAGATTTGGAGATTTTTTAAGCTCACAATGAGTCAACAGAGGGTCTTGATGGCATTCCCCAATGCTCTTCTGTCTACTTAGGAGGGGTTGTATGTGTTCCAAATAAGGGAGGGAAAGGTCTGGCTGGTGTTTGTTTGAGTCAAAACCCCATCAAGAGTTCATTTCTAGGCACCCCATTTGAGAAAGAATATAAAAATCTAGAGTACATCCATCACAGGGGACCCCAGGAGGGTTTGGTGACTGGAGAAGATTCCATATGAGAAGTGGTTGAAGACATTGGAAGGTCAGCCATGGGGAAGAGAGAGTTGCTGTGGTCTGGTCTGTTTGACCCAGAAGGCAGAGTCAGCAGCACGGGGGCAGTGGGGAAGGGGGATGCCGAGAAACCAATTGAGGTCTGATATCAGTAAATATTTCCTAGCAGTTTGAATCATCCTAAAGTGGGATTCAGTTCAATTCAATAAATGCTTATTAAATGCCTACTCTGTGCCAAGACACTGTGCTAAGTGTTGGAGAGATAAAAGGAGGCCAAAAGGAGCTTACAGTATGATGGGAGAGACAACGTGTAAATAAATATGTGCAATGCGAATTCTATACAGAACAAATAGGAAATGATTCAAAGATGGCTGGGGAAGACCTCCTGTAGAGGGTGGGATTTTAGCTGAGACTTAGAGGAAGCCAGGGAGGCCAGTGTTCAGAGCAGAAGAGGGAAGGCATCTCAGGTGCAGGTCAGGCAGGAGACCAGGGTCACAAATGGAAAAAAGCATGGTGGGGAAAGACTGGGAAGGTAGTTGCTCTTAGAACCACTAAAATTTATTGAGTGGGGCTAACATGGTCAGTCCTGTGGTTTAGGAAAATCACTTTAGTGTCTAAATAGAGGATGGAATGGAGGGGGGAGAGACTTGAGGCAGGCAGACCCCCAGCAGCCATTGCAGTGATCCAGATGTGAGTGGTGAAGGTCTGGCCCGGGGGAAGCAGTGTCAGAGGAGAGAAGGGGACATATCCCAGAGAGGGTGCAGTCCATGGCAGCAGCTTGGATGTAAGGGATGATGAGGAGGAGTCAGGATAAAACCAAGGTTTTGAGTCTGAGGGATTGTAGCGGGATGCTTGGGGTTTTGGTGTGTTCTCCACTTATTAGAGAGTTTAAAATGTGACTGGGTGACCGTTTATAGGGGCCTTGTTGTTTTTAAATAGGGTTTTTGAATGTCTTTTGATTTTTTCATCCCCTCAGTTTCTCTCACTTCTAGAGGATTCTTAGTTGGATTGGAGGCTTCTGAGGGTCCTTCTAACTCGGGTTCTGTGATTCTAACTCGCCGTTACTTGAATTGTTCTTTGGATTCCATTTCTAAAGAACTGATTGGCCAATTTCTAAGCTGGCTCTAAGTACGCAGAGCTGTCTTGGGTCCTAAGGTGGGACAAGAGAGTCAGTTATAGATGATCCCTACTTATGAGGGCCCTGAAGCACAGACAAAGACATGTCAAGTGGAAGTGTAGGTTTGGCTGGAGGCAGGGCTGGCAAGTTGATGAAAGATCAAAATAAATGGCAGAAGTTTTCAGTACACCCTTTGAGATAAGAAGAAGGGAATTTAGCCCTGACCAAGAGAAAACTTCTTAGTCTTTCATGTCTTTCATCTGAAAAGTGATTTGTGAAGGCCTCAGGTCTATTGCTTTCACTTTCCAGGTGACTCTTGGCCTGGGGGTAGATGGGATCTGAGGAGGTGGCGGGAAATGAGTGGTTGACCTGAAAAAGAACAACTATGAAAGGCCCTGGGAGGATAGGAAGAATTCTTTGTCCCTAGAGTCATCTCATAAAGACGAAATTAAAGTGGTTTCCATTCAAGAGGGAGTATAGCTCTGGATAAACTGGATTCCAAAGGGCTGAGGCCAGAGAGCTAGCTCACCACAGGGTTCAGAGATGGGGGGATTAGCAGTTTCTCCATATCATTAGCTATTCATTGCATTTTCAAATCTTTTTCTTTTTTTTTTTTAAATGTTGTGGCAGTAGAAAGCACCCTTGAGCATGACATGGTTCTGGGATGTGAGGGAAATAAGGGATCCATAGCCCCCAACAAAATCTCATTCAGAAACCACATCCCAAAGGCATTTGGAATGCCTGCTGTATTCTCAGCCTGGTTAGACTGTGGACAGCAAAAAAAACAAGACAAAACAACCTAAGTAGACCCTCCCTCTCAATTGCTTTTACTGAGAGCTTTGTTGACCAGTGATATTGAAGCACCAGGCAAAAAGCCCTAGCTCTGGACACAGGAGACATCGGACATTTAATATTACTCCTTGGCCTCAGTTTCCCCTCTCAGTCAAATGAGGGAGGGTTGGACTCAGTAGAGCCAGAGATTCCATTCCAGCTCTAGTTTTGTGATTCTTTGTTCTTGTTCCCAAAGATTATACCCAAAGAATGAATTAAGTAGGCTTATAATTTCTAATCAAAATAAAGCCATTTAGAAGGTAAGGCAAGAGAGTAAATATACTAGACGTTGGAAAACTCCATCATTCTGCTTTATCCGTAATCTTAAAGCCATCATTGAAGGCAACACGCATTTTTTGTTTATAGGCGTTGAAAAAGCCTTCCTTTGCCCCACTTCAGAATGGTTAGAGTGAGATTTGGAGGAGCACTCACCTTTGGCTTGAGAGCTGTGTGAATGAAGCCCCGGGGCGGAGGCACAGAAGGAATTTTTCTACCTTACCCTGACTCTGAAGCACCCATCCTAGGTTTGGCCCTTCCTTTGGAGCATGTTGGAATTCAGTTGCTTCAGCCACATCCAACTCCATTTGGGGTTTTCTTGTCCAAGAGAGTTGTTGAGAGTGTTGACTGTGTCCTTCTCCAGGTCATTTTTACAGATGAGGAAACTGAGCCTCTGGAGCCTGGATTGATCCGTTAAGGGAGCCCCCCTGAAGGAACATGAATTGCCCAAGTCTTGAGCCCAGTCAGTTAGGAATGCTTCTTACAGAAATTAAGCTGTTGGGATTCCAGACATTTTCCAATGAAGACCTGATCATTTTTCCTTACCCCTTTTCAATATTTGGCAGCAAAGGCCTCCCTGAAGGGGTAAATATGAGATAATTTGGTATCCACACCAGGGAAGGGTAATGAAGAAATCTTTGTGTGTCCAGATGAAATTATATCTTGCTTTTTAATATCATCTTCATTTCCACATCAAAAATAAAAATGAATCACAACCAGATGGAGGCTAGAAAGGTCCTCCTGTGGTACACATGCCACACATTCTGTTACTTTATTGTTAGTAGGGTTAGGCATTTTTTCCCTTTTAGCTAAACCAGAGGGGATCAATGAGTAGCCACTTCTTCGACAATACTCATTTCCCTTTATTTATTCGCCAGTTCCATCTGTCCTACGCAGAGAAAGAGTTGTTGGAGCGAGAACCTCGAGGAGAGACCCATCAGGAAATCCTGAAGCGAGCAGCCAGAGATCTCCCCGTCTACACGAGGACCATGTCTGGAGGTAAATCTCACTCACTTGGCTCTGGGAGTGAGAGGGCATGGGCATGGTGCATCCTAGGTTCTTCGAGAAAGGGAACTTGAGGCATTGAACTTCATTTTCAAATGTATGAAATTAAACGACCCAAACGAATGAAACACACAGCATTAAATATTGTGCAAACATGTGGGAATTTCATTAATTCTTGAGAGCAGGAATGCCAGCATGATGTGAAGCAATGTCAGATGTGCCGTTGCCAATACGCCCTCTGATTTCCTTTCGTTCTGCCTGCTTCAGTTTGATTCATTGAGCCGACATCAGATCCTCCTCCATGGTTTGTGGGGGATGAAGGGGGCGGTGGAAGCCGGCCCACATTTGGCAATGCAAGAGTGTAAATTTAATTTGATGTGGGGAAAATGATACAGTCTTACTTTATTAAAGTAGCAGTTTTGCACAAGGAATGTTGTGTTCACATGCATGTGGGGGGAGGGGTAAGGGGGTGGGGACCAAGCAGTCATTCACTCATCTTTTTAATTCATTTTTTTCAAACGGCAGATCATTCCATAAATCTGTGGATGAGTCAGAGCTGCTGCAGGAGCTGGTCTCCACAACCCCTGGCAGCCACTAGCCACCACTGGGGTCCACAACTGACTTTGGGAGTGTTATCTCATAGAGGGGCTAGATACTCCACACATTGGCATCTGAAACAATGTTTTCAGTTACAGTTCAACTCGGCATGGCTATGAAGCACCTATAGAGGCCTAGGGAGATGGTAGCACTGAGTACCCCGCTCTTCACATACACACCCCCACCACCACCACCACCACCACCAAACTGGGCATTTCCAGGCAGAGACAGGTTTCATTTAGCTGCCAGGATACATGGGGGTGGGGCATTACTAATATGGGGGACAGGGACAGTCAGAGGAAGGGGAAGGGAAGGGGTCATGGTAAGAGTTAGCCTTTCGGAGTATTTCTAGAGGTTTGCAAAGAAAGCCCTTTACCTGTACTGAATCACCCCACTTGACCCTAAGCAAACATCCCTGCAAAGGAAGTCTTAAAAGAACTCCTTTTACCATTGTAAATAAGGAAAGCCAGGCTCAGACAGGACAATGGTTCTCCATAGTCACACAGCTGGTAAACATCCTAAGGGGAATCCGAATGCCAGCCCCTCCCATACCAGGTCCAGGCTCCATCTCAGGTGATGCCCCAGGGAAGGAAGAGGCTGAAAGGCCAAAAGGAGGATAGCCCATGATTCAGGATTCGCAGGGCCCAGCACCTGGCGAACACAGGATAATTGCATGCTGGACTGCTAGGATTGGCCAGAACAAAGTTGGGGTTCCCTAACCATCCGGCCCAGGGAGCCTGAGGGAGGCAGAGACTGGAAATAGAATGAGGGAGGGCGGGCTGGTCCTTCATCTGCCCTCCCTGGTCAGTCCCACTGACTGGATCCCAGCCCGAAGGGACCAGGGAGAGAAAATGCAATTTTGGAAACAGGAGGGCAGATGAGAAGGCTGGATGTGTGTCCAGCATTCTCTAGTACCCTGCTTTTCCAATCTGCACAGCCTTCCCACAAACCCCCTATGGCTCCCCCAAGCACAGCTTTTTCCCCTAAGTATGCTGCCGTTTGCTGAGGACTCCTCCTCTCCTCCCTCCCTCCTCAATTCTCCTCACTCAGGTGGCTTCCCCTACCTTCATCATTCCTGTATCTCATGAGGAGGGCATCCTCGCTGCCAAGACAAACGTTCCATTTCATCTTGTCCTTCCCTGCCTGCCCCTCATATTCAGCTCGGATCATGTCCCCCTCATCTGCCAAAACCAACACCCACAATACAAACCCAGGCTGGTCTGAGTGTCCCTGCCAGTCAGCAGCCATTCTCTCACCTGCTTGAGAAGGTCGCCTCCCCTAGGTGCCCCCACTTTCTTCTCCATCTCTCGACTTTGGGCAATCTGGATCCTGACCTCCCATTGCCCCAAACCACTGTCTCCAGAGTCAGACGTCAGGGTCAGTGCCCTTCCCTCCTCTGTCTCCTTAGATGGATTATCCCCTGGCCTCTGTCTGGGCCCTCTTCTCTGCCCCCTCGGGATCTCTTCCATTCCCATGGGCTCCGTTATCATCTTTGTGAGGAGGAGTCTCCAATCTATCCAGCTCTAATTTCTCTACTGACACCCCAGTCAGGTCACTGCTTTTCAAGCCTTTTATCCTGGATGTCCATTAAGCATCTCAAACTCAATGTCCAAACAGAACTGGTCCTTCCCCGAGCAGAGGGACACCACCCTCCTCTCATTCCCTGTCTTCAAACCTTGGAGTCACTCCACATTCCTCATTGACTCTTGCCCTTTCCCCCATATCCAAGCTGTGGCCAAAGCTGGACTTTCCCTTATGACACCTCAGGAACACGCCCCCTTCCATCCTCTGACCCTGGTGCAGACCGTCCTGTCTTCCTTCTCCAGGAGGATCCATGATATCACCATGTGATGGTTGATGACTTGCCCTGGAGCTGACTTTAAGTGAGGCAGAGAGGGGAAAGTCCTTAGTCTCCCTCTCTCCTCCAGAGTCTACTAAGATGGCTGCTGGAGGTTTACCTGCCCCGAGACTCTATTCTCTCCAGTCCTTCCTCCACCAGCCACTCCAACCATGTCACTCCCTACCCAGTAACCTCCAGGGGCTCACCTCTAGGACCCAATACAGAATGCTCTACGTGGCTTTCTTGGAAACTTCATCACCTGCTCCCTCACCTTCCCTGGCTTCTGACTTTCCCCACCACATCCCTGCTCCAGGAAGGCTGGCCTCATCACTCTTCCTCACTTAAGTTTATCTGCTAGTTCAGGGTATTTTCTCTGGGCACTGATACCCACTCCTCACCTCCACTGTCAGCTTCCCCGACTTTCTTTGGTTATCTCCCTCATTAGACTGGGAGCATCTTGTAGACTGAGTGCTTGAATGCTAGGTTCTGTTCATCTTCCTCCTCTCCCTCCTGCGACCCTCGTGAGCCCCAGGTATCCATTGGAGGTGACTGGCACAGGATGGAACAGACCCCAAGGAGTTCGGGCCTCTGTCAGCTGGCCTCAGGGCAATTCCATTCCCAGGCCTCTACCTCCAGTCCTAAGGACTCAGACCCTCCAGCAGTTCTTGTATCTCGAATATAGGCTGTAATCTATTTGAGCAGAGAGTTTCTACACTAGCCAAACTGTAGGTCTTGTTCAGGCTGACACACACATATATGTGTATATATGTATGTGTATATATATATATATATATATATATATATATATTAATACATCCTACTTTTTCACAGTTATTAACCAGCCACCCATCCTAGGAAGTGATGGTAGCAGGTGACCCTAGGCATGTCACAACCCCCTTGATTCCATTATCCCTAAAAGCAGACTAGCCAAACTGGGCAAGAACACAACACCACCACTGTGGTCAGAGCAAACAAAGGGATGTTTCTTCTCAGTTTGGAGAGGAAAAAATGTCTCTTTGTTAACCAAGCCCAAGAGCATCACAGCCCCACTCAGTTTGGACATCACCCAGGTGGTTAGACGTGGTGGGTAGCACTGCCCAGGCAGGGGTCTGTGTTCTTCACACCTATATGCTTATCCAAAAGCCAAGCCATCACACAAGGCCTTGCTGGTTGCACACTCATAGAGCCGCCATTTTTCTTATCACTAAATAAGTGCCCCTGGGGAGTGCCAACAGGGCACAGAATGCCAGGCCCTGAAAATTTGGGTTCAAATCCAGCCTCATTTTGCTTACTAGTTGGGTGACCCTTAACCTCAGTCTGCCTCAGGGAAGGAAATGATCTTAGATCTGATCTGTGAGAGATGATGGGGTTTTAACAAATGGAGAAGAAGTGGGGAGGGCTCAGAACTAGAGCTGTGGTGACTCAGCCACCTCACCCCCACCACAGAAATGTTGCTACCTGACTCTCTTACAGTTAATGACCTGCAGGAATAAGCACCATGTGCCCTTTGGTGAGCGAGGATTTCTTCTGGCTCACAGGTTGATCATAAAATTATAAATTCCGTGATGCCTGGAAGGGAACTTCAAGGTTATCTGGTCCAGCTCTTTTGATTTATAGATGAAATGAAGGCCCAGGAAGGTGGAAGGTCTGGGCCAAAATCACACAGGGAATAAGTGAGCAGAAGAGTTAGAATTTAAACCTAGATCCTCTGATGCATTTCCAGTATCGGTGCCAGCCTGCTAATGCAGAATGTCAGTGACCTTTCAAGGTCACTCATTTGTCTTGGAATGGGAGGCAGACACTCCTTCCTGTGGGTGCTGGGAGCCAGGTGTGTTTTCTAGTTTGGTGGGAAAGTCCATGCTGTCTCCAGGGCCTCTGCCACCCACGGTTACACCTGAGTTCAAGGTAGCTGGTCTTACTGCTATATAATGACCACAATGTCTCCACAACCAAAAGGGTCTGACTCAGTTACCTGGGAGATGCTATATTGTGTATTGGACTTCAAAGAAACGTGCTAGCATCTCTTCTGTGGACTGATAATTCCACTGCCCATCCATTAGAGACTTCTAGTTACTGAAAGCTCCATGTAAAGTTAGTGTCCTGTCCTTGGGGAGATTTCCTCACTGGAGACTGCAGCACAGAGAACCAGGGTTCAAACCCCAACTCTGACACCCCAATGTGATCTGAGGCTAGTCACTCCACTTCCCTGGGCCTCACTTTCCTCATATGTAAAATGAGGGCATTGGACTCTATGGTCTTTAAGATCCTTTCCATCTCAGGGTCTCTGGTGTAGGATCTATGAGTAATTCTCTCCACCACCCCCCCCCTCTCTCTCTCTCTTCCTCCTTCCCTCCCTCCCTCTCTCCTTTCTTCTTTCCCCTCCCTCCTTCTCCTCTCTCTCTCCCTCCCTTTCCTACCTTCCTAAAATAAAAAAATAAGCCAGTTTTGATTTGAAGAGAATGCTAATTCAAGCAGCTTTTGCAAAACTAATTTTCATAAAATGGTTTGCTAATTGCGTAGTCGACTAAATGCCAAATCCAAGGTTAAATAGATGTTTCTGTTCTCAGCCATCCGATATTGTGACAGATGCCAGCTCATAAAACCCGACCGATGTCATCACTGCTCCGTCTGTGATAAGTAAGACAACTTTTACCTTTCCCTTTTCAAATCCCCTAGACAAGCCATATGTTTTAAAGGAACTGGGCAGAATCTGATTAGCCCACTTAAGTATCACCTTTGACCCACTGTCCTTGCCTTTTCTTTCTCTGTTTCTTGTCTTTTTTCATCCTATTTGTGACTTTGGACCAGAGAATGCCTGGTCACAGTGTCACTTACTCTCTGGGCTGCATAGGTTTTATTTTCTTTTCCCGGATTATAGTGACATAAATCAATTCAGTTCTGTCCTCAGCTCCCCCATCTCTAAAGTAGGGATTTGGAGGAGACTTTAGAAGGCCCTTCCAGCTCCATGCTCTGTAATCCAGGATTAAGCACCTACTGTGCCCCACACCATACAGGGCATTAGGATCTGAGCATACAAAGGCAAAATGAAGCAATCTCTGATCCCCTAGAGCCTTGTTCTGTTGGTAAAGCCCCCAGGCTAGGGCACCTTTCACTGGCTTTCTTTGAAACACAAAGGAAACGTTTTATTTAAATAATCACTGTAAAGTCAATTTAATTGTGCATGTATCAATTTAGCAAACTTTTGCCATCCTTGTAAAAATAGTAGATGGCAATTCCATCCATGGTCAAGACATGACAAATTATAAGGTTTAATAAATATTATATCTTGAGCATGACGGAAGATACACAAGATGTCCCTTAAGTTTTCTTGAGGTTTTGAGAGTTGAAAAGCTTTTCATGGTTTAAAATCACACTAAGTCATGTGCCAACATGCCCTTGCCTTGACTTTACTTAGCACTGGTGATCACGAGAAGAACTGAGCCCAGTGAAAGTCGCTGCGTGGATGTCATGCTCTTTGCGTTTGATGTGGTGGGGTCATGCATAAGCGTGAGTGAGTGTGTTTGGGTGTTTTAGTTTTTTTAATATCAGTGTCCTCAGGAAAAGGAATATTGGTTTATGGACCATTGCTTCTATTGGTTATGTGTTTGCTTGATCGGACTTTTACTGAGTAACAGCTTTCAGTTCATTGAAATCCAATGCTTAGGCAATGCAAGATACCAGTGTTGTGTGTTTAATGTGTATGTGTGTTCCTACCTGTGTGTGTGCATATGTGTGTGTGTGCTTGCATGTTGCCTTTTAACAATTTTGTGATTTCACCGTGCATCTGTTGGGGGGGGTTTGGGTCTGTTTTTTTGTTTTTGTTTTTGCTTTATTAGATGTATTTTGAAAATGGACCACCACTGTCCTTGGTGAGTACAACTCTGTATCTGTGATTCATAAAGTAAATTTAAATAGTTAGATGTTTCGTATATAGGAAGAATTATCTTGTTGGAGCTTGAGCCACCAGAGAAGGCTCCTCTGGGTTCAGTCACAGGGCATCATTCCCAGAAGTGGGTTTGTTCCCATATGTTTCGAGAAAGAGAAGACTTGGGCCAGTTTTCACTTTCCAGAGCCTGGAAATCTGGCTGATCTTGGAGCCAGGGGCTAGTGGAGAGGGAGTGGCAGCAAGGTGGGCAGGGCTTCTCTCTCCCCATTTTCTCCCAGACTCCTGGATCTGCCTAAAAGCACTTGTGGCTTCAGCCCATGTCAGGATGTTGGTGGCTGGCACGAGAGGCAGTAAGGTAGTGCAGTGGTAGGTGGGCACATATGAACAAGGGATGCACAGAGAGATGGTTCTGGCCCACCTCTTTAATTGGCTCATGACATTTATGACAAATGATGAATCTGCAGAATTCAGGGAGACATAAGAAGACTCCTCTGATGGGATGCAGAGTGGAAAGTGAAGAACACAGAGAGTGATGATGTACACACACACACACACACACACACACACACACACACTCACACAAAGAACACTCAGGTTAACTGTGATCTTTCGTGACAGCACTATCATAAGGACACAGCCCTGCCTTCAATTGAAAGTTGATAATGTCCCTGCTGGTCACAGATTGAACTCTGTAAAAGTTGGCTTTCCGTTGGGAGATATCTGCTATGCACATACATACCAGATGTATGCTTCCTGCCATGGATCTGTCCCCTCATCTGTGTGGACACTCATCTCAGTGGTGCAGCCACACCTTCTCATCGGTTACAACCTACACATCCTCCATAGACCTCCACATGAACCACCTACCATGTTGTGGCAGCCTTTTCTGCCCTCTCTTTCCATAGCGTGGAGGCTACCAGAGCACCTAGTCTGTCTGCTGGCCATCCCTTGTTCTTTCTGTATGACCAGCCCTCCTCCTTTTCTGTTATGTTGTTCTCATCTGCTCCCATCTACTACATGCCTTTCCTTTGCCCTTTGAGAGATCTTCATTCCTGGTAGCAATTTGGGGCAATGCCCTGGGCCATTTGCCAAAGGCCAGCTGGTCTACTCAGCCCTGCCTGCTCTGTTTTTGCCCAGCTCATGACTCTTTGCACAATCTTGTCCCGCACAGGCTCTAATGAACCCCTCTGGGAACCGCCCAGCCATTTTATCTGTCTCAAATTAGAGACAACAAATATCCAACTTCTGAGGGATTCTAGGTCCACACGCTGGATGCAGCCAGCTGACCCAAAGTCTTCTGCCAAGAGTCCCATCTGAAGCACTTTCCCAACTCTCTCCATCTGCAACAACAGTCGTTATGAGAAGCTCATAGATCTGGAGGCCAAAGGGCCTCTGATGACATCTAGTCCAACCTCCTCATTTTACATTTGAGGGAACAGAGGCCCAGGGAGGTAGGAAGCATCAAGGAGAATTTGAACTCAGGTCCTCCCACTCCAGAGTTAGTGCTTTCTCCATTGTCGCATGATGTCAGGTCTTCCTGACTCTCTCCACTGCACTCTAAAGTCTGTGGTATGCATTTCTTGTCCTCAAGCATTTGGCATACTCTCTCATCTTTTGGACATCTCAAGAATCAAACCCTTAAATGTGTGTCCTTTAGCATGGCACTCCTTTGTGTTGGCTGAACCTGTACCAGTTGTTCCTCCCATTTTAATTTTCTTTGCTACCTCATGAGGGCTGGGGTATAAGGAACCAAGTGAGGTGACTGTCCTGCCATTGATAAAGAAAAAGCATTTGTTCTAGAGACCTTAGCAGATCTTTTCCATTCTTCATCTACTTGTCATCCACCTTCGGGTGACACCTTTGGACCCCCTCAGACTGGCATGGCTTGACTCAGCCCAGTCGGATTTTCCTTGAGCTTTCTTTATCTCCTTTTTATGTTTGATGCTTCTTGTGGTTTTAAGAGGAGTCTCTGCTCACCACTGTTACCAACCTCGGGAAGACTTTCCAAACAGGTTTATACTGTCAGTCAACATCCTTCACGACTGCTCCGTCTCTCATTGGGCAAGGAAGAAGTGGGAGGCAGTTTCTAAGTTCTTTTGATTCCCATGTTGTGGTGATTGACTTGGGTTGAGCAATCCCTTCAGGAAAGGACCAAGGATATTTCCATGTCTTCATTTATCCATGGTTTGTTTGTTGTTGTTTGGGTTTTTGTTTTTTTTTTTGCATCAGTGGCTTCTTTATTGTGCCAAATCTTTCCATTTTCTTTTTTCTGGTTTAGCATTGTTCCCTTTTGTAGGTAATCTGACTATACACAAACAGTCAGTTTCAACATCACTTCCACCTCAATAACTCATCATTTTCTCTCTGTTAAAATACCCATTTCCTTTCTTGACATGCTATTTGGTACTCACAACATCTACCACCTCATGATTCTGAAAGAAAATGTTCATGATAGATAGATATACATCTTCAGCCTGGCCCATGAGCCTTTTGTTACTGAACACTGGGCCATATTTTCCAATATATTTTTCCCTATTATCTATCACTTTAAAACTGAACTCACTGAATATTTCTAGATCGTAGAATTCTGGATGAGAGATTGCTGGGGCCATCAAATTCAACTCCCTCATTTTACAGATAAAGCTGAGGGCCAGCCAGGCTACATGACTTTTCTATGATCCCACAGACAATACCAGAGGCAGATCTTGAACTTGGGTCCTTTGACCTCAGAGACAGTCTAAGTAGAAGGAGGTTTCCCTGGCAGGGTCTTATCAAAACTTCCTTCTGTCTCTCTACAACAACACCTCTGGATAAGCTACATTATTTTCATGACTCTTTTAAAAAATTATCACAAGCATAGCACTATGACCAACCATGTTGTGGCATTATGCTTCTTGTGACCGTTAGCCTCTGTCTCTCAGTTCTGGGCATTCTCTCTGGTTGTCCCCAGGCCTGGGATGTTCTTTCTCCTCTGCTCCAACTACTGGCCTCCCCGGCTTCTGTCAAGTCCCATCTTCAACCTCTTTTCATTCCAATGCCTTCCCTCTCTTCATTATTTTCTATTTATCCTTTCTGGATATTTTTCTTTGCTTGTTGTATCCTCTATCAGACTGTGGGCAGGATTGTCTTTTGTCTCTTTTTGTATCCTGGCCCTTAGCACAGTGCCTGGCACTTGGCATGGCTTAATAAATATTGATTGATTGATGAGAAAGTCAACTTTCTTCCTCTTTTATTGGCTCCTCCAATAGTAAATCTACCCCCTATCCATCCATCCATCCATCCATCCTTTCATACCTCCATCCTTCCATACATCCTATCATTCTGTTTAGTCTTCCTTTAGTCTTCTGGCTTCATTTTCAGCAAAACTGATGTGTGATTGGTTGGGTTCCTCCATGGTTTTCTCATGCTCTGCTCAGTGGACAAGCATCTTAGTAGCCTCTGCTACTTGGCTGCCATGTTGGCAGAAGTGGATTTCATGGCTCTCTGCTCTGATTAGTCATTGCCAATGGCTGCAGTGATCTGCCCCTGCTCACTTCCAGAGACAGGTCATCAGAAAGCAAACCTAGTCTGATAACGAGCATCTTGAGACTCTCCCATTGTGGTGAGCCCTTCCAGAGTTCACACTTTCTGCTGACAGAGCCTTGTAGTGTTGAGGTCACCTCTGGGCCAAGATGTGGTCTTAGAACAGGAGTCTATTTTTTTTTTTTGGTTACTGAAACAGAATGTAACACTAAGTTTCTGAAAAGACACAAATCTGCACTCAAATCATGCTTGGACATTTTTTTCAAAGGCACCCAGTAACACACGAGAACAAGAAGGATGAGTTCTTATCCTTCAGATCTCTCTGAGTATACAATGGATTTGTTCTCATGGGCACATTCCCAAGCCTCCCAACATTGGCAGTCAGCAGAGCCTCCAGCATGTTTGGTGCCTCGAAGGTAGATTCAGGGCTGATCTCAGACTGGGGAGAAGAAGCCCAACCACTGATTCCCTTCCACTCAGGCTCTGGCTCCACAGGGAGGGCACTGGCGAGGCCTGTGGAGGGGGTGGGCAGTAGCTGCTGGAAGGTGGGAGGGCAGGTGGAAGGAAGATGAGAGATAGACCCAGAAGGCTTTTGGAGTGGGGTGAATCGGTACAAGGGTGGGGGGATGTCCCCTAGTATTTTGTTGGTGCATCTCTATGTATGGGTGCCATCTTCCCCATCAGGGTGGGAGCCTACTTCCCTTTTGTCTTTGTTGCCCCAGCATTGGCCCATAGCAAGTACTTAAGGAAGGAGCAGTGATTGCTAATGACAGTAACATTCTTTTCATAGCTAGCACTTTTATAGGGCTTTGAAAATCACAAAGCCTTTTACACACGTTATCTATTGGACCCTCCCAACAGCCCTGAGATGTAGGTGCTCATGTTAGCCCCATATTACACATGAGAGCACTGAGGCCAGGGCCCATCTTCCCCATCACCGGCCCTGGCAGCTGAACAGACTACCCGGGATGCACCATCCCCAGGCACTGCTCTGGAGGGAGATTCTCCCTCTCTCCCTTGATTTCCCAGCTCCTTGTAATTGCTCAGCTGTGTCCCCTTCCCCATGACTCCGTGGTCACATCGGTACTATCCATGGGGTTTTCTTGGCAAGGATAACAGAGGGGTTTGCCATTTTCTTCTCCAGTGGATTAAGGCAAATAAAGGTTAAGTGACTTGCCCAGGGTCACACAGCTACTAAGGTCACATTTAAACTCAGTCACTCAACCCCGGGTCCAGCACTCTGTCCGCTGAGATGCCTGGCATGCCTGGCTGCCTCCCAAAAGCTGCCTGTAGCCATTCTGTTGAGTAGATGGCCTGGGCCATCTGTGACTGTTTCTGACCTTGCTCTGTGTCTACGTAGAAGCCCTCAGGGACTCATCCCATAGTTCCCCCCTCCAAACCCCCCCACCCCCCACTGGCATTTAGGCTATGTCTGGCTGCTCAGTTGTCTGTCATAAAGACTTTGTAAAGGTTGATGGTGCTGGTGAGGCTGAGAAGTAAGACATGCAAAAACCAAGCAAGAATCTTCTTTTGTGTGAGCCATATCTCCACAGAAGCAGATTGCACCTCTCCTGGTCTGACAAGACAATCTAGAACCTCGTCACTCCCAGGCTGGTCCTCAGGCTGAAATGGTGGCCTCGTGGACGTCCTCCAGTTTGATGGGACTTGGGTTTCCCTCCCTCCCCACCACACAGAGCACTACTGCAGAATATTGGGGGAGGAACAAAATAACTGCCTGGCCCCCAACTCAAGATGGATGGAGATTGAAAGGGTCCCAAGGCATATGGCTGAGAAGGGCCTGCCAGTCTTTCTAGTGTGACTCCACTTCACAGATGAGAAAACTCAGACTGAGAAATGGGAAGGGTCAAGTACTCAGAGTTGGTGCATCGTCACAGAAGGCTGGCTAGTTCTTCCAACTGCATACCCCTCCCTCTTTGCTGCTCTGCTAACAAGCAGCCTTCTGTGTGGGAGTCAGAAAGGCTGGGGAGTCCCTGGTGCCCCCTCTCTTTTGAGGGAGAGCTGTGCTTCCCAGACAAAGGCCTAGGGCAGGGGGGCATAGAAGGCATTTCTGTACATCCCAAAGAAGACCTTGAGTAGCAAAGCCAAAAGAGGGCAGTGATGCCCTGCTCCAGCACCCCAGAGGCACAGCATTAGAGCTGGCAGGGACCCCAGCTCCGGGCCTACGTTCAGGAACACCTGAGTTCAAATCTGGCCTCAGATATTTCCTAGCTGGGTGACCCTGGTGGACCCTGTTTGCCTCTGTTTCCTCATCTGTAAAATGAAGTGGAGGAGGAAATGGCCAACCCCTCTAGGATCTCTGCCAAAAACAAACCAACCAACCCCAAATAGGGTCACATAAATGTGACTGAGCCAATGTTTGCGGAACTTCACGTATGTGAGTCTTACTAAGACAGAAATGAAAGAAGCAGCCTTTGTAGCTGAGGAAACCCCTTCCCTCTCCCCATGGACCACAGTGCAGGGAGCAGAGGTATAAAGAGCAGGATTCCAATCCTGCCTCCAGGGGACACTGGGACAGTCCCTCCATCTAGGTGTTCTCTCCAGGCAGTCCTCTAAGACAATATTGCAGAGGAGGGGCTGACCTGTGTTGGGTAGAGGCAGCATCCTCACCTGGGAGTTCCCTACCTCAAGTTCCATCCCTAGCCCTACACTCACAGGGTATTGACCTGGGCATATTAGAAATGTCTCCACTGATATCAGGCCAGAGAAAGCTGAGCGGGAGGCCTGGGGTTATGCACCCAGTGCCTTTGGGCCTTCTGGTCAGCCAGACAAAGGCATGGGGCCTAAAACCAGATCATGACTCTGCCCTTTCTGTTATTTTGTTACCAGGGTGAACAACTGTGTCGGATTCTCAAATTACAAATTCTTCCTCCTTTTCTTGGCCTACTCCCTCCTCTACTGCCTGTTTATCGCTGCAACCGACTTACAGTATTTTATCAAGTTCTGGACAGTAAGTGTTTCCTGTAACGGGTGGAAGAGCACAGGGAGAAAGGAGGGCTGGCAAGGCTTGGCTGTGACCTTGAGATTGCTTTCACATTTCCAACTCGACAACAATTGGTCAAATAGACCCAGAACTGTATCAAACCGCTTTATGAGAGAGGGCATCTATGCCCTGCTCATGGATATGTCCTACGCTGCCTTCTCACTGGGATTCCTGGTATTTTGCCCAAGACTAGAGTATTTTCCTTGAATCATTACCACAGCCTTGCCTTGGCTGTAGGCATCGATGCCAACGAGTGTGCCAAGGGAATGTGGGAAATAAAAATTATTTCCAAATTTTAGAAGTCAAGTATCAGCTGGCTGCGTGTTGGGTCAAGTTTCTCAACGTGGCCAGACTGAATCTGTCCTTTTCACAATACCTTGTCCCTTTCTTTTTTTCCTTTTCCTTTCCTTCCTTTCCTTTCTTTTTATTTCTCATTCTCTCTTGTTCCTTCATCCGTCCATTGATCATTCTTTCTTTCCAGAATGGCCTTCCTGATACCCAAGCCAAGTTTCACATCATGTTCTTATTCTTTGCGGCCGCCATGTTCTCTGTCAGTTTGTCCTCTCTTTTTGGCTACCACTGTTGGCTGGTTAGCAAAAACAAATCTACCTTAGGTAAGTGATGCCATTTCTTGTAGATCACATCAGCTTTCTATCCTACCAATGAACTTCTGCCCTGTCCTTCAGTATCCCCAGGGCTCATTGTGGTGCTCAATCATCACTTAACGCACACTGCAGCCCTTCTCTGTCTCATTAGATGATTTCTTGGGTCCTGTGACCAAATTACAGGTATTGGTCACCTGGTGGCCTGGCTCTGGGCCTCCCACCTTGAGCTGATCATGTGCTTCCAGCACTAGCTTGGGCTGCTGAGGAGAGCTTGTGTCCTTGTGGTATAGCCTCAGAGAGTCCTGGAGCAACATTTCTCATAAGGAGGTCCCAAGCGCAAATTGGGTGGAGGGCTGCTCTTAGCTTCATTGAAAACTACATTGTGGGAGATTCTGTCCTTCTGTATTAATCAACCTTCCCTTGCAAAGATCCATTCAAGACCCTACTTACCCTCAGTACAGGCGGTGCTTTCAGCAGCTAGCCCCATGTCTTGTGGGCCAGTCAAGGCATTCAAAGATGTCTTCCCATAGCCGGGTGCAGGGCAGGCTTTCCCTGTTGAAGCTCTGACTTTCTCTTCTTGCCTAGAGGCTTTCAGAAGCCCTGTTTTTCGCCACGGAACAGACAAGAATGGTTTCAGCCTGGGGTTCAGCAAAAACCTTCGCCAGGTGTTTGGGGATGAAAAGAAGTACTGGCCATTGCCTGTGTTCTCCAGGTGCCAAGCCCTTCCAAGCTGATATTTGTGAGGCGGGGCGGTCCGCATGGGATTGTTTCCTATATGCAGTGGGGAACAAGGTGGGACTGATATCTGGGTGATGACTGTGGACAAGAAACTTGATCTCCCTGGCCTCAGTCTCTTTGTAAAACAAGGTGGTTGGACTGGATGATCTTTGAGGCACTTTCCAGCTCTGGCTCTTTGATCCTCTATAAGATCTTAGATTAGGCATTTCCCTTCTCTGTAAAATGAGAAATCATTGTACCTGTAATCCCATGAGGCTTCAGGGAAGCCCTTTTCCCATTAGGGGCTCTCTGAGCTGGGTCTCACTGGGACCCAGTCCTCGGGATCTGGGGTCGAGCAGGCATGTGTTCTGTCCCCATCCCAAAGGGTGACACCTGCATTCTTGGTTTCCACAAAGTGTAGAGGGCATGGAGGGTTCTGCTGGCTTTGGTCAGTGCATTGATGCTGGCTCTCTGCTTGTTTGCAGCCTTGGAGATGGATGCTCCTTCCCCACTTGCCTTGTGAACCAGGATCTGGAGCAGCAATCTACTCCAGCTGGACTGACCCCGGCTGTCAAAAAGTAACTACCTGCCCCATCATGCTGGCATGTTTCTCAGGGACCTCCTCAGAAGGCTGCTGAGCAGCCTCAGATAGCCCATGTGGGATGTTTGTAAAGGACTGCTGAACATTTCCTTTAGTATGGCTGAGGGTTGGCCATCTGAGGCACATTCATAGCTTTAATGCATAAGATCCTCCTTCTGGAGCTAAAAGGGGCCACCAGACCCAGCCCCCTTCACTTTACAGATGAGAAAACTGAGGCAAAGAGGGGTCACACAGCTGGTAAGTGAGGCTAGATTTGTGCTCAGTGGGGTGAGTATTCCTGACTCCAGACGTAGTGCCTGCTAGCCACCAGTAAGTATTTAGAGGCAGGATTTAAACCCAGGTCTTTTCCAGGTCCCACACTCCATATGGTATGCCATGTTCCTTGTAGCTTTCTTCCTTACGACTCATTAATATGGTTGTGACATCTACAGTTTTTCTCTGGATGGTCATGAAGACATATTGATTGATTGACTGATGAAGCACCTGCAGGTGGCTCCACAACACTTTATGAGTGTGGGCAAGATGGGAGGGTGCCCAAGATGGCTCAAGAGGGGCATGAGCCATTCCTGCAGAGACTAGGGAGACCCTGCCCAAAGAGAACCCACCCTGATCAGCACTGGGATGGAAGCTTTGCAGAAGCACATGCAAGTCCCTGTTTTCAAAACATGGCAGCCATACTACAAAGCACAAGCTGAGTCCACCATTGGGAGCCACCACGGAAGGCAAACCTTCTTGGGAAAAAGAATGCTGAACTTGAGGTAGGGCGACAGGGAGGCTTAGCGAGCCAGGCCACCAGGTAGAGGGCTCTCTTAGCGCTGGCTCCACAAAAATGTTTCCATACAGGTGGAGTGCGTTTCACTCATCTGGATGCATTTCTAAAATGTTTCATGCTAAGCGCAACATCAAACAGGAAAGAACAAGAACCAACTCTGGAGTCAGAGGCTCTGGGTTCTAATCCCGCCATTGTCATTAAGAGTCTGTAGGACCTCGGCCAAGTCATTTACTTCCAAAAAATGTTTGCCCTTCTGTGAAGTGAGAGGGATGGAATAACCGTCTTCACAGCCCTAGAGCCTTGAGCCCAGGTGTGACCTTGGGCAAGTCTCTTCATTTCCTCCTTTGTAACTGTCAAGAGAAAAAAACGGAGGCTTCGTAACCATAATGGCTAGGAATAAGGAAGAAACTGCAACCAAGTGTAGGAAATAAAGTATGGGCCTTGGGGTCAGTTACACTTGGGTTCAAATCCCCCTGTAACACTCAGCAGCTAGATATCCCTGGGATGGAGCCCCAGGCCTGGAGGCGGAGAGGCCTGAGTTCCAGTTCAGCCTCAGGTACTCGCTAGCTCGCTCAAGGCAAGTCACTTCGCCTCTTTTTCACTTTTCTCAACTCAATAATAGTGACCCCTCCCAGGGCAGTTGTGATAAGGTAATATTTGTGCCACTTGACACAGCGCCTGGCACATAGTAGACACTGTAGAAATGTTAGCCGTCAGTATTATTCATTATTCAATGAGAGAGGTGGACAGAATTGTTTCTGACTCTAGATTCAAAATCCAATAATACTGTTTTCTCGTTTACTTCCACAATAATTCTGGCTGCATTTCATAGAAAGGGTATGGGCTTCCTCCCTTCCTCCCAAAAGCAAATTCTGATGTTCTATAGGTTTCATTTTCCCACATGGGCACATCTGTATGGCCGCTGCGTTTGTGACGTATAGCTGTGCTCACACGAGCCGAGGTGGGGAAGGGGGAATGTATTCCTTTCAGCAACAACTCTCTTGAGCTCTGTGGGGCCTGAGGCACCAGGACGGGCCATGCCATTGCACTAGATATTTGGCAGATCACCAAAAGTCACAGAGGAGGGGCTGTTGGGCAACATCAACCAAATCAAACCGTGTACCATGCTGTTATCAATGGGAGCCAAAGGACTGTTTGGAACGCTATGCCAAGAACAGGGCTGGTAGTGATCAGCTAAGCCAACTTGAGGGCACTGCCTTGAGAGCCAGTACAGGAAGTTGGGAGTCGCCTCCCTGTTACCCTAACGGTGATAGCGGCTGCTTTCTCTCCACCCAGCAACAAGCCTGGGGTTGGGAAGGGGAACCTGTAGGTTCTGGTCCCAGGCAGCCACTGCCCAGGAAATGGCAAGTTTCCTGCCGGTGCTTTTGCCTTCTGTTATCAAGAAGGAAACATGCCTGGGAGTGCATTCTATTATTACGACTGAGACTTCTCTATTTACATATTACAGATGTGTATGTTTTCATGAGAATTCTTCCTTTGCCTTTGAAGCATTGGCTACATTTTACACTGTGATTTTTCCTGTCTTAAGGCCACATATTTAATTCACATGAACACACCTCCAACTTTATGCTAGAAATCACAAGGAAGAAAATAGAATTCAATTTAGAAAGTTCATTTTATGTCCAACCAGAGGAAATTTTTCCTAGGGTGAAGTATGGTTGTACTAGATACATTGTCATCATGTCCTGGGCCTCTGAAGCATGCCATTCTGATGGGCACCAAAGACATCCCTAGCCACTGGAGTCCCTGGCTATATCACTCATCCTGGTGTAGATCAGGCTTATTCAGAACTCAGGATAAATACTTCAACCAGGAAAAACCCTAGTAGTGGGAAAGAGAATACAAATTCACAATATAAGGTTGTAATTAAGAATGGGAGATTAAAAATTAAGAATTCTTTACAGGACCAAACTGTCAATTGACATGTGTTTTTGTACATACTAGAAACTGTGGGATGAAAATTTTAATTTCAAAGTAAAATTATAATATCTGCTCATGATTATTTGTATTTAAAGTTTGTCCAGACAGGAAGAATTCTAGTACATGAGAGTAAAATTCTAAAAAATTATTTTTCAGTTTTCACTCAGGGTTTACAGTTAACATCGCTTGGGGAAATTCACATGCCTGGTTTTTCCAGTGTTAAAGTTAGGTCAGTAAGTTTTCGTCTATAACATTTTTCACACTGTTCCAAAACTAGTAATAGTTTCACTCTCATGGCCAAACTATACATCAGTGTTGATTAAAAACCTTCTCTGTACTAAGGACCGGACATACAAAGCAAGGCAAATACACAGTCTAACAGAGAGACAACACCCAAATAATGACATAAAACAATTCACATCCAGAACACAGGGAAGGAAATCTTAGATTTCAGAAGCCAACAAAGGATGTCGATGTTAACTGGTGAAGCTCTAAACTAGAACCAAGATGCTGGTTTTCTTCTGAAGAGGCAAAGGGAAGAGGGCCATACTTTTTTGGGGAGGGAGGAGTGTTGTATTTTGTTTTTTAACTCCAGTTCTCAATGTGTATAATTTAACAAGAGGAGGTAAGGGAAATGCACTCTACAACCTCTGGCGTTTGCTTCAAGGACCTTTCATTAAAAGGGGAAGGGAAATGCCATGGCTTCACCCCAATGTAATGGAGCTCAAGACTGCCCCCTTGAGAGTCTATGAGGTCTGTGACTTTCTGTTTAATGAGATAGCTAGAACGACCACTGGGGGACTTGTTGAAAGTGAACTGCAGCTGTAAGCCAAACTATTTTTCTTGTCCATCAAAGACAAGATGTCATTGTATTTCCTAAGGTCTGTGTGCCCCAAGAAAGCTGTGACCATGCTTCCAACAGTTTCCCCAGATTTGATCAGCCATTGAGGAAAGATGCAGAGGAGTACCTTTCTCAGAGACCTTGTTTTACTTCCCGTTGGATTGGTGCACCTTCTGCTCTTCTGAGCTAGTGATCGTATGTGCTGCCTTTCATCTTACCCACATCTAAAGCTGGGCACTTAGCATACCTGCAGAGGACCCAAGTCATTTGGCTGAACTCTAGTCTCTAGTCATGATGTCTTCATCACCCTTCTATCCTTCTTCCCTATCACACAGCCTCGAAGGACACCAGTTTCCTTCAAAACCATTAAGAGAGTCCCAGAGCCACCTTCTTACTGACTCTCAGTCTTGGACAGACAGCAGCACAAATTCTGACAAGGGAAAAGTAGGTAAGAAAGGTAACTTTTGTTCACTGGTTTTGAAAAATGAAAATTTGAACTTGATGGTGTGTGTCAAATGTGATTTGCTTTAGGAATGGTCCTAGGCTCTCTTTGGGGTAATTGGATTTCTTCCTAGGTACGTGCCAGTATGTACTGAAAATACTGCTTGTGGGGAGAAAGAAACTTGGATGTATATGTCAATGGAGCAGCTTGAAAGGGCTTCCGGGGACCCCAGATAGCCAGCACCCTGTAGAATTTTTGTTTTTAAAAATGGATCCAAACTTAATGCTTGCTAAACATAATTTATAATTACTTCTTACTCCAAGTCACGGTCTAGAAATCAGTTCTTGGGGAGATAGGCTAGCATTTCTTTCTCACCTGCATCCTACTGGCTGCACTTTCTCTTTCAAATTACTAAGCAGAACCATTTATTTCTCTAACTCGTCCTTCGGCCCAGTCCTCCAGGCTCTCTCTGAGCTCTCAAGCTTTGGCTGACTGAGTCTGGTTAAAAGGCAGACTCTCTCCAATCCACTACCCCACCCCACCTCCCCTACCAACCCCCTTAAAATATTTAGGAGCTCCTAATGTTTCTTAGTTCTCATTTGAAAGCACTTGGCACTTAAGGATAAAGAGAAACACGGCTGATACAGAACCACCACTCATGTGCATGTAGATTAGATCACAAAGTTAACTTGTTGATATAGTATGGAAACATGAAGAAAACTTTAGGGCAGACAGCCAGGGCTGTCTTGGATAGAAAACTTCTTTATTTTAATTAATCATCATTATTCATTAGAATTCAACACTTTACATTTGAGACTTAATTTTTAAACCCCTGTGAACATAGATTTAGAGACTTATCAATTCCAGCTGTGAAGAAACTTGCTTTTCACAAATCATTTCAAAAAGCATAAATCCATTTATTCTATGAGCTCTGTCTAACCCTGCTTTCTAATTGAGAGGTGTGTTTTCTTCAAATGTTTGTCTTCTGCCTGTGAATGCAACCTCCTGTGTGCAAAGAACAGTATTGTAATCTAGGGATAGTGGCAATAAGATAGCTCTTGTCCTCAGGTCTTTAGTGTTTAATAAGTATGGAGAGATAGTATGGTGTCAGGGATAGATCCCTAGCCTCAGAAAACTTGTTTTTAAGAATTGCCTTTGATGCCTACTGACTGTGGGACCACAGGGCAGTCACAAGCTCTCAGCATTCCAGGCTGCTAGGACCTGAAGGTGAAAATGTCATGTTCCATCAGTAGAGAGAGTTTCCATACTCTCTTATATCAATAAAATAATTATTCTAGTTCAACATTTATTGAGTATGATCCCAATAAGCAGAGATTTTTTTAATCACCTAATTCAGTCCGGAAAACTAATTCTGCACTGAGAGACTCTCTCCTCTATAGTGTTCTCTCTTGTCCCAAATGTCTTTGCTACCCTTTTCTCCATCATGGTAAGTAAATAGATGAAGGAGATAGGGTATCAGATGACCTTCCCCCACCTAGGAACCCTTTTGGCCTTGATTGTTGCTGGGAAGGAAAAGTACCAAGATGGCCAAGGGAGGTCCTTATCCATCCTTGCTGAGCGTGAACTCAGTTCTGATTTAGCAGTGCTGAGTCATCAGTCCTTTTGGCTTCTTAACTAGCCAGAAGACCCTTTTTCACCCCCATACCTTCAGTTACTTCTGGCCAGAAAGGAGGCTCACCACACCTTCCTGTGTTGGCTTAAAAGTAGGCAGGGAATAAGAGCACTTACTCTGTAGAACTCACCAGGAGGATCACGTTGCCATACGCTCCAAGGCTTGGGCCCTCTTTGATCAATCCTCCCATTATCATTCAATTTCTTATTCTGTAAACTTGGTGCTTACAGTGAAGTGACTGTGTCAAAAAGGACAGACTGTAGTAGTGTTGTAAAGACCAAGAACTTTTAAAGGCTGAAGAACTTTGATCACCATGATGTCCAAAGGACTGATGATGGAAAGGTCATACACAAAATATGCAGAATTAGACACATACACACATACATACGGATGCTTTTACATGTACACACATGTATTTATTCACATGCATGTGTATCTTTGTGTGTGTGATTGGATATGACTGATTGTAAAGGCAAGCACCCTAGCATACCCAAGATGACCTACTAGCACCGGTTCTTAGATCTGATTTACTAGAAAGGATAGTCAACAAGGGGTCAACAATCTCCTTAGTTCACATTCACTAGTTCAGGGGAAAAGTGAGCACCCTGAACTTCAGAGAAAATATAAGCAGAGAAATAAAGACCACCAGACAGGGCTCTACTGCCGAAATCAAAGCAATATTGCTATACACTTTATTTACATCCCTGGATAGAGAGATCCTTTACATCTGAGGAGTTGGGGAGCCCTGAACATACGGGCACTCAGTCTAAACAGGGAATCACAAGGTCCTTCTCATAAGTGAGCCTCCAAATAAAATACCAACCCAGAGTATATACACTTCACAGAGCTGGAAGGCATCACAACTCTAGCGACTCAGTGCCTAGTTAGAAATCAGCAAAAGGTGTGAAAATCTTCCTATATGCAAGCCTCCCCTGAGCAAGCTGCCCTTAATGGACTCCTGGGTGAGACCTATTAATAGGTGGGGAAGACCTTAAATCCCATTAACATTACACTGATGTCAGAATTTGTTTTCCTCAACTAAGCAGCTTCATTACTAGAATTTTATTTTAATTTTTCTTTCACTCAGGCAGGAGGAAGGGAAAGAAATGAGATTTTTATCCATTGAAAAAGTTTTCATAAGGGAGAACTGAGCAGTCACAAGGCAGCCAGAAGGACGGTTGTGAAGGAGAAGGTTAGTTAGGCAATATCAACTGGAACTTTATAAGGTCTAGAGTAAATGAGAAGACTGGAAGACAGCAGCTTTCCTTGGTCTCCTCTTCTCTTTCAGGGGCCCTTTATGTAATGAGTACAAGTTTGTTCCGGACATGGAGAAAGGGAGGGAGCAAGTTGGGGTTCACTGTCTTTCATACAAGAGAATAGGAAATGAAATTCAGTGACTTAGTCAACCTATGAGGCACTGAGAGTACAATACAAGTAGAAAAAGAAGCCCCTACCCTTATGGAATTTACATGCTAATGAGGGGATGACAATACATAAAAGGAGACTGAGGGGGATACAAAGGTAGGGGAAAGGACATGGTAAAGGAAGTCAGGAGTGTAGCCTGGAAACGAATGAGTTCTGGCCAACACCCTCCTTAAATTAAGGTCCTGGGGGGACTTATTCAATCAGAGGGAGAAACCAAAGGGAAGGAGGGGTTTTAATGGGATTTTTATGTGTTGTCTAGATTATAATTCCAAATATGTATCGTGAATATTGGTATTCACCCATTGAGCATGGGCATTGAAAACACTGTACAAGGGGTAATACTTCAGGAAGTCTGTGATTTTAATAGATGGCCATGGAGTCTCATAACCCAATCCACTGCAGCCAACCTGGTAAAGAGCCAGCTCCTCAGAACCTAAGTGGGCTGGTCCCCAGGCAGCAGGACCCTGGGTACAGGGAAGAGCTCCCCAGCTTGGGAATCATTGACATAGCTTCCAAAGGCCCAGGGTCACAGCCCCCAACAAGGAAGCCTCCGAGGAGGATGTTAGGAGAAGGCTGTGGAGGACTATAGGTGGATGGGACAACATTCTTGCTCTCTGGGAAGATGAGTTTTTCAAACTACTATTATATCCTTTGTCCTTCAAGGTATGAGCAACCCTGGGCTGACCATCGAAAATGAGACCTAGAGACTCTTCACACGGAGGTAAGCTTTTGTAAAAAACGAAAACAAAATAAAAAACTCTCTAAGTACTTGATCAATCTGATACCATATTATGTTCTGAAACGCTTTTTAACGCTGACATCTGATATGGAGGCAGTTTACAGAGGACCCCGAAGACGGACCAGGCCACGTCCTTCCATATTTGCCTGCTTCCTACAGTGTCATCCTATATGTCCCAGTGCTATTATCCTTTATTTTCTGTTCCCCACTGTATCAAACCACAAAATAAACATCTTGTGAGCCTGTTATTTTCTCTGTTAGCACACAGCCTTTAGCTCCCTAATCTTGGTCAGAGTATATATCCCTAGAATGTTGGCTTTCATCACAATAAGCTGGCTACTACTGACAGTTTTGTTTTATATCCTATAAGGCATATTTAACACTTTCTGAATATCCAGATGGGAGGTATTATGCCACATCCCCCAAATCAAGATCTAATGTGCTGATAACGTTTGTAACTGCTTAGGAGAGTGTGCAGTAGAACAGGTACGATTTATATACATGTCTATTCTGTCCCCATTGCCTAAAATCCTTGCGTCTAAAGATTAAATTAGGGAACATAATCTGAGAGCATGAATGCACCGGTTTTTTACTCCCTTTTTAGAGTGTTTTATTGGAATTACAAAAAAGGAGATTCTTTAAGTGAACATATTAAACATGTGAATATACATATACACACTTGTACTTGGTTGCTGGAGGGGCAGTGCTGGAGATGGTTTCTTCGGGACTTTCTACCCTGTGGCCTCAGATGATCAGGGTGAGATCGGTGTCGGACCCGCTGAACCAGCAGCTGTGACACCCCAGGGAGGATGTTCAGAGTTTTTTGTTCTGTGCTGGATTGGCTCCCGGAGCTGGTCCTCTCTCAAGGTGAGGCTGAGAAGGCAGCGGGATCTAAGGAGGCATATACAGTCTACATATAATGTTGATACATACAGTTTAGGTTCTTTTCCTTTGTTTTTGGACACAGAAGCAAGTGATTTCTTTACCCAGTGGCCACTGGAAATCAATCATATGACCCAATTGGACTGATTCCCTCTAGGTCCTTGGTTCTGTAAGGTCACATTCAATGGAGAGTCCATAAAGCCTCTATTTCTTATCTATAACATGGGAGAATTGGATTCTATTATTCAGTCATTTTTTCACTTGTGTCTGACTCTTGTGACCCCATGTGGGGTTTTCTTGGCAAAGGTACTGGAGTGGTTTGTCATTTCCTTTGCCAGATCATTTGACAGATGAGGAAACTGAGGCAAATGGGGGTGAAGTGACTTGCCCAGGCTCACACAGCTAGTGAAATGCCTGAGGCCAGATTTGAACTCAAAAAGGTGAGTCTTGTTGACTCCACTGCTGCACCAAGTCTGAATCTAATGATCCTTCATATTCTAGATCCCAGAATTCTGTGCCCTTGCCAGCACCCACGAGAGAAGTCTGGATTGTCCCACCGAATGCAGCAGACTGCACTGATAGGCTTCTTCCAGGTGACTCACCAAGATGGTTTTCTGTTTTCTGTTTCAGTTGGAGGTCACGGTGCTGTGATCACTGGAGGAGACTCTTCAACAAGGAAGGACATCCCCCGATTGGCCCGTTAATTCCATTTACTCCTTGGGTAGACCTACCCAGACAGAAGAGCAGAGAGGGTTCCTTCTCTGTGCCATTGCTTGAAACATAACAGAACTGCAGAAATTTTTGTAAAATGTAAAGAATGTTTCAACTAACAAATCCCTGATGAATGCTAAGAGGTCAGTGGTAGGTTATGAGCTGAGGGGGAAGAAAGCTCTCCTCCTTTCCTTGGGAACCTTGGAGGACAGAGTTCACAGTGGAGTGGACTTCACTACCAGGGGTTCACATAGCACAATTTATCATCTAACTAGCTAATTTGGTCAGCCGATTTTCAAATTGGGAACACTTTCATGCCAGGCCATCACTTGAAGTTGGAATCTCCCAAATCTGTCTTTTAGCATCTGCCTTTGGGAAGTAGAAGTTACCATGAAGTCTGAAGGTCTGGGCTCCTCCTATCTCAGCTCTGCCTCTTGTTACCAGTGTGACCCTGAACAGGTTTATGGGGCTCTGGTTCTTCATCTGTAAACCAAGGAAATTGGACTCGCTGGCCCCCAAAGTCCTTTCCAGTCTCACAGCTGTGCTAGGTGAGGAGAGGGGGAACAAATCAGACCCACCCAGGATCATCCTCAGCCAGCAAGAAATGGTTCTGATCCCTGAGAGCCCAATGAAATAGAATATCTCCCAACAGTTATCTCCATCCAGTGCTCCAAAGGGCATGACTGAAGGGAGAGACCTGAGCCTGTACTGAGGACAAAGTCAGCTGAGGACTGGAGCCATTGTGACATGTTCTTTGTCACATGTCCCCCTTTCCAGTCTTCCCAGAATCAATGAGAAAACAGCACCAGAATGTCCTAACCTTCAAGAGGCCAGATGAAAGCCACCAATTGAACTTGTTTGTGAATTCATCTCTAACCTGTCTCTCTAGGTAGTACTGAGCCCAGGAAAGAGGTTACACTTCTGCCAGACTGTCTCATGGGCCTAGAAAGGGGTAACCCCACAGGGGTATTGACACTCCCTTCTGTCTTAGCAAAATGGTGGCGGTGAGGTATGTCCATCCTCATGCTGCGTGTTGCCTAATGGGGTGATGCAGAGACCCACAGAAAGCCCTGTTTCTGGCCTGAGTTTGGCTTCAAAATAAACTGAAATGGTATTTGTATGAAGTAATGCGGAAATGTTCTGCCCTTCTGAGAAACCCTTGTGCCTTTGTATGCACTAACTATAGCCAGAATATTAATTAGCGTGTTCTATTTTGAAAGGTGAGCCCATGAATTTTATATGTGTTAAGATTTTACAATGATAGTTTTTATTGCACTGACCCTGGAAATTTAGTGTAGGCACCTTGTTAATAGGCCTGGAGTCCAATTAGCAAGGAAATGGTGATGACCTGGAGTTCGCCATGTTTGCTTAGGCAAAGACACAAAGCCATCCATAGAAAACCAGGCAAGGCCTGGGGAAAGTGAGCT
>CM053774.1:127906106-127925130 GCA_028658325.1 Potorous gilbertii | reverse complement strand
CTGCGCCTTCTGTTCCTTTTAAAGGGAAGTGTTCCAGAGCTGTGTCCAGTCAGGTCACTTCAGTGACCTTGTGCCAGTCATTGGCCTGGCCAGGTGGGGAGGTCACCTGTAGTTGGTAACTGACCTGATCTCTTCCTCACCCCACCCCTGACACACTCTAGGCATCAGAAGATGCCTGGGCTCTGGAAATCAGTACTGCCCACCCTTCTCCTGCTGCTTTTGGTGGTCTGGATTTAGAGTCCCTTACTGTAGGCACTTAACAAAAGGCTAGCCAGGCTTTTCTCTTCAGAAATATTCTTTATGCCAGGCTGCCTCCTTTGTGGGTATTGGTTGTTTGTGTTTGCTGCCTTCCCAGGCAGAGCATCCACTACTTCAAAAACGCTTTGACTTTGGGCCATGACAGGAACTGCCAGGATTGTCTACTGGGCTTGTGCAATCAATAGAGTCTAAGCAGGCAGGTCTGCCCATTGTATGACTGGAATGACCATGGTAGTGCGCTTTAAAGTGGCTCTAAGAGTGTCATTTTCCTGACACTTAAAAAAAAAATCCTTAACCATAATGAGAGAGTGAGAATGACTGGGAGTGGAAGGGGAGTGGTGGGAACAGGTAGGGGGTTACACCTCGCTGGCATTCACATCATTTTGGGGAGGAAAAAGCATCACAGAGTTCATTGAGCAATTCTAGTAATAAAGAAAAAATGGAAATAGCTTCATGTCAGGAATAAGTCCACCAAAACCTCCAGCTAGAAAACCACTTGCAGCCTGGACCCACCAGAAGGCTGTTCAGCTATGGCTCCCCTCCCTCACCTGACCAGGGCTGCAGAATTGTGCAGGTTTTCCCAAAAGACATCCTAGGAGGTGACGTGGTAGGGATGAGTCAGTCTTGGAGTAAGAGGAATGCAGTTTGAATTCTGGCTTCTTCCCTTGCTACCCTGCGACACTGGGCAAACCTGTATCCTCTCTGTTCTGGCCAGCCCTTTCTCCTCCAGACAGTGAGGGACTCCTCCCAGCTCTAAATCTTTGATCCCAGGAACTCATCTGAGTGGTGCAGCAGCCCCAAGAGTGACCTTCCAAAGAGGTGCCTGGCCTAGGAAGCAGGAACCCATGGTTATCACCCACACCGGGCCTCAGTCTCCTCCTCTGGAATATGGGGCTGTTCATTCAACATTTCCTTAGAGACCTCTCATGATGGGGAAGGCAGAAAGAGACCCTCCACCTTCAGAGGCTGCCCCCCCCCACACACACTTTAGAAGAGCTCTTTACAAGGAAACTTATCCTGACATTAAACTTCACTTTGCTCACACATGCTTGGCTTACTGTGCTTGTCAGACTTAAATTTGTTGTTATTAAGTCACTTTTTCAATCATGTCTGATTCTTCCTGACCCCACTTGGAGTTTTCTTGGTAGAGATACTGGAACAGTTTGTCATTTCCTTCTCAAACTCATTTGACAGTTTAGGAAACTGAGGCAAACAGGGACAAGTGACTTGTCCAGGGTCACACAGCTAGTAAGTGTCTGAGGCTGGACTTGAACTTGGGTCTTCTTGACTCTAGGTCTAGTGCCCTGTCCTCTGTAGCACCACCTAGCTGCCCCCCCGTAAGACTTAAAACAAACTATAAAAGTAGTTAGTAATAAAGAAAACCACCACTGAGATGGTTCCATCTGTGAGAGCTGAGTGACAAAGTCCCAGGCCCCTTCACAAGCTTTGAAGCAGGTTCAGTTTTGCTCTTCATACAAAGAGACCATTTTTAAAGCTGCCCCACCTCCCCTTAATCTGGGAGAAAAGAACCCGGAATGAGTGGCTGCCAGAAAAGAGACCAGAACTTGAGTCTTGCCTCTGTCCAATGGGGCACCATTAATTTGCACTGAGTTTTAATCTCAGGAGCTTGATTGTGTGACTTGTCTGCGTAAGCCTTCTATGCTTGCGGCAAACCAGAACCAGAGTTTCCCTGCTAGCCATCTGGGCAAGCTGGCTGACCACAGGAAGGACATAGGGGACTGAAATTCATATTTCAATGCCATATGTAAACTCACCTTGGATGGTTGGACGGGGCAAGTTCCCCTGTGTTTCCTCTCCCCTTACAAGTCGTGTGCTGGTTTGTAAGGAGACCTGGCCATAGCTGATGGACTGGAGCAGGGAAAATTCATGCCCGGGGGCTGGTTTCCAAGGAGTCTCCTGGGAGACCGAACTGGAAGTGAACTCTTTTCACAGCTGGGCTCAGGGAGTCTGAAGACTGAGGAAAGAAGCCACTTTTTATACCAGATTCCCCCCCAAATGGAGTGAAAGCCAAGAGCCCAATGAATGCCAAGGAAGGTTACTGGATCAGGTGGTCAGGCCACTGAGTACATCCCTTCACATTTCCTCAGGGGCACTTTTTAGATGGAGTTACCCTCTCAAAGGTCTGCCAGCAATTCTGTTGGATAGAAAGTGCCTCAGTTTTGCACATGGGCAGGAGAAAGGAATGGGAATTGCAAAGCCTTCAGTGAGCCTCCCCAGGCCTGCACTCAGGCTTGGAGCCCGTCTGGGTCCTAGAAACAGCCCTTGGTATTTTGGCTGCGCAGGGGTGAGGTGGGAGTGGACGTCTACCCAGCCTGCCACTGGAGAGAGCCAGCCATCTTCTCGGTACGCTCTGGGCATTCTCTCTGATGGTCTTCTGGGCCTGGGATCTTCTTCCTTCTTCACTCCGACTTCCTTTAGTTCCGAGCTTACATCTCCCCTTCTGCCGGAAGCCATCATCACTCCTCCTCATGCCAGAGCCTTCCCACTGTTGGTCATTTCCTGTGGATTCCCTAGAGAGCTTGTGTACCTGTGGTCTCCCTCATTGGACTGTGAGTTCCTTGAGGGCAGAGCTGTCTTGCCTTTCTGTATCCCTAGCTCACTTAGCATAGTGCTCAGCATACAGGAGGTGCTTAATACATATTGATTGATTGATCACCCTATTCTCCTTGCTACTGTGTTCTAAGCTTTTGTAACTTCACTCTCCTAGTTCTCCTACCTACCTGACTGCCCTCTTTCAGCCTCCTTTCCTGGACCTTCATTCAGGACACACTGCCCACCCTGAGTGTCCCTTGGGACTCAGTCCTAGGCCCTCCTCTCTTTCCTTCTGTACTACTTCACTTGCTGATCTCAATAGTCTCTATGTAGATGGCTCCCAAATCTACTCATCCATCCTTAACCTCTGTTGATCTCTAGTCTTGCATCTCCAGTTGCACTTTGGACACCTCAACCTGGATGTTCCATAGGCCTCTTAGACGGAACCCAGTATCTTTTCCCCTCCTGTTGGTCCCATGACTGCCAAGGACACCAACATCCTCCTAGGCTTCAGGCTCACAACCCAGGACTCATCCTGGACTCTTCATCTCCCCACCTCTTCAGATCTGTTGCCAAGGTCAGCTGATTTCACTTTGGCAGCATCTCCCAAATGGGCTCCCTCTTCTCCTGACGTTACCTCCATCCTTGGTGCAGGACCTCAGCATCTCACACCTGGACAGACTATTAGAATAGCCTGATGGCGAAGCTGCCTGCCTCAAGTCTCGCTCACTCCAGGTCATCCCCAACAAGTGGCCAGTGATTTTTCTAAAGCAAGGTCTGATCCGGTTACAGTACTTGCCTGCTCAGTAAATCAAAGGCCCTCATCCCATTCAGGATCAAATAAAAAATCCTCTGCATTCAAAGCCTTTTACTGCCTGCCCCATCCCACCTTTCCAATTTTCCTACAGTTTATGTACCCCTACATGCTCCATAATTCTAGTGACACTGGCCTCCTTGGCCTTGGAGCCTTTCCTTCTCTCAACTCATGCCATTTTCTTTGGCTGTCCTCCAAGGCAAGGACATTGTCCCTCCTCCACTCCCACCGCTGGCTGCCCAGCCTCTTTGGAATCTAGACTAAAATCCTACCTTTTCTAAGAAGCTTTCCCCAACCCTTCTTCATTCCAGTGCTTATTCTCTGCTAAATATTTCCTAATTATCCTGTTGACAGCCTGTTTGTACATAGCTGAGAGCAGGGTTTGTCTTTTACCTGTTAGTACAGTGCCTGGCACACTGTAGGGATTTAATGTTTATTGCCTGGTAACTTCTAGCTCTTTCTACTCCTCTGAAAATGAGGGTGACTTGATACAGAGTGAGGTCCCTTCTTGTTCTAGACCTATCTAGAGCTTTCAAATCCCAGGGTTCAGCAGTGTCCTATAGATGACAGGGAATTAACAACAGGGGGAGTGGACAAGGTGAGCCTGTGTTTATATGTGCTTATGACCTTGGCAACGATGAGATCGTTGGTAATAGGGAAAAGACTTTCAGCTGAACGGTGAGCCAGTCTGCAAGGCAGTGGAAGAGCAGTAGATGCAGGGAAGGTAGATCTTTTCCGGGAGTAATAGCCCAAAGGCAGATTAAAAACTAGCCTTTTTGAGTGTCGGAAGACCAGGAAATGTTTGTAAACGGGATAAAGGAATTGGTAGATCCAAAGGGAAGAGTGAACCGGGATAGTCAGACACGGAGGAGGGTGGGATGTAGGGCACAAGGTGAGGAGTTGGCCTGGCAAGGCCTTCATTTTCAGAAGCTGGACAGGACGCGATGGGGAGTGATTTGGAGAAGTTCTGAACTGTGAAGGTGAAGATATTTTAGTTGGGGGGGGTGGGAGGGAGGGGCAGGGCTGGGAGTGGCTGCAGCCCATAGCAGTTCTAGATTCAGCCTGAGTCAAAGTTCAAATCCACCCTCAGATACCATGTGACCCTGAGCAAGTCACTGAATCCCCATCAGTCATTTCCTAAATTGTAAGGTGAGCTGGAGAAGGAAATAACTACTTTAGTACCTGTGCCAAGAAAACCCCAATGGAGTCATTGAGAGTTGGATATCACTGAAGTGACTGAATGTGGAAATGCAACTCTGATTTATAGACAAAGACATAGGTCATGGTTGATTATCACCCTTTCTTTAATGACACCATCCAGGACTTTGCATTTGCTTGGTACTTCTCCTTCTTCACGTCTGGACAGATACTAAATAGTGCGGAAGTTTCATCGGCTATTGCACAGAATTCCTCTTCTGTATGCACTGATGCACCTACGTTAGCCGTTCATCCTGTCCTATCTCATGCTATTTCTACTTCACTGTTCACCCACTCGGGCCTGAAGTAGGATAGTTCAATTGTCAAGGACAGTCATACAGGTGAGAGCCGATCCATTCCATTTGGGGGCCATCTTGTCTTTCCTGTTCAATCTTGAAAATTCTTGAAATGCTCTGGCTAGCGGCTCTTGGCCCATTGCATTTCATCGCTCCACAGTGTAATATTTCCCATTGCCTTCCACCATCCAACTAAGCTTTGGCATGAGAACACGATATAAACTGATGTTAGCCCTGGCAGGGAAATCAAGCGTTTGCTGAAGGGAAGCGTTTGGACATTTTCCTGAAATTTCCCCACATTGCAGGCAGTCTCTTAAATCCCTTCTTAGTCCTTTTTATCAGTGTAGGCAGGACCCTGGGAATTTTCCTAAGAGAGAATGATCTAAAGTCACATACGCCACCCTATGTGCAATGAATTTAAAGAAATAATTACAAATGAAGCAGTAACACAAAAAACACACTGTACCAGCCTCAACTCCTCTCAAAGGGTAAATTCTAAATTCATTCATTTACCACGCCGCTGCATCCCTCGAGTTGTTGGGAGATGTTCACTTGAGATAGCCTGGTTTTCAGAATTCCAGATTCTCCCACACAGGGGTGCATTATACATGGGGCAGACACTCCAATACCTTCATGGCTCTCCTGAAGCAAGATCCCCAGTTTAATGCAGAGGGTTTGTTAGAATGAGATGAATGGATGTTTGAATGACTCTGGCCTGTGTCCACCAACAAAGCGCAAAACATTTTTCAAGGTAGAGTGAAAACTGACTTTGGGACTAGAAGCCCAAGGTTTGAAGAGCTGCTCTGACACTCGCTAACTGGAGGAATCTAGGCAAGTCGCACCATTTCTCCTAGGGGCCTCAGTGACTTTGTAAGAGTGCTTATCTTTATTCATTTCACAGTTGTGAGTGATTACATTCATGTCGTCTCAGACATTAAAATACTTATTTCTCAGAAATAAGACTACAAATGTAAATTTACTTATGCAAATGGGCCATGATAATTAGCAATTAAGTTTGCATCCAGTAAGAGAACCAACCTATCTTTCTTAAAAATAGATGTAAAGAAAACCCCAAAGAAACAGTCATGATGAAAGGCTATAGACAGCGTTCCAAGGGTTTACAACAGGCCTCTGATTCACCCTTGTTTCCCACCACCCCGTCTAGAAGAATCCGGTGATGAAATGCAGGGAGCATGGCATGGTCTAACGAGCACTGGACACCAAATGTCCCAAGACCACAACTGTTCTGACAGATCACTTTGTGACTGTGGGCAAACTGCTTCCTATTTTGGGTTGTCAGTCTTCTCATCTAAATAAGGAATGTTAGACTGGCTTGGGAGGTTTGACTATTAACATACAGAAGGCAGGCTCTGGATCACCACTTTTCACAGGGGAAGAGAGTTAGGGTTAGGGTGGGGAAGGGTGCCGAAGTTTGGAACAGTTCCCTGAATACTAAAGGAAAATCCACCCCCACACAAAGGCAAATATTTGTAAAGAAGACCACCAGTCAAGTGATAGATGTAAGAAAACATTTTTTGAAGCCTTTATTTACAAAAGCTTTAAAAACAAATAATACCTTCTGTTTTGCAAGTAACTTTTCTGAAGAAGGACCACCCAGTTACAGCATTGTAACTCAACAAGAAAAGAATGTTAAAGTACAAGGGAACAAGTCAATCTGGCAAACAGCTAATACGACTCGAGTTAAGTGCAGGTAACACACACACACCATGACTTGCCTCCATCATCATTTCTGAGTAGCGTTTAAGTTACCCATTACCAAAGTCTTCCTTCACATGCTCTGGCCTGCTCACATGCTCCTGTCTACATGGCTAAGAAAGTATTTCACAGTTATTCTGTCAATATATAGAAAATATATTGCAAAGATATACACACAAAATAAACAAGCATTAACTCCTCAGGTGACTTTATTCACTCTAACTTGTCTTGTCGTTTTGTTGTTTTACAACAAATCTCTTCATCATTTTTGTCTTTGTAGCAACTACAAAAGCATAATCTCATCTCTTCTAATTTAATTTGGTATAAGACATACCTAAGGTGACTTGCTCTCTTTGGACTTACTGACTTGTGGAGTCGCCAAAACAAGGGCTCGGTAAATATGACTCTATCACAGGGGAGGGGCGAGGGGTAAAAGCGAGCGAGGAAGCAGACCAAGGCAAAGGCGCAGCCGCGCCACAGGGGTGCCGGCAGCTCTGGCACACAGGCGAGAAGCTGCCACCAAGCACTTCTTCAGTCCCAAAACCCATTCAGAGACCGATCCAAAACCCACCGGGCCTGGTGAGCAGGGCTCTGAAGCCCCAGGGACAGCGAGCGGGGGCTCAACTCTTCAGGAGCCCCGCTTTCCCTTTCAGGAAAGCTTTGCCAAGTCAACAATTTGCAGCACAGTAAATAGACTCTGTTCCATGGGTCCAAAACAAGAGAGTGCTGTGTAAAACCGGCAAATGATCAACTTTCAGGCTAACAGCAAGGAAAACCCAAACTTCTACTAAAACGGTGGATCTGAGTCACTCTCTAAAGTGCAAAATTGATGGTCCACAATCTCAAATAGCTAAAACTCTTGCATACTGGAAGGGACAGACATGAAACAGGGCAATAAGTTACAGTCAGTGCTTGTTAATCTGGGAATGGGGGGAAGAGGTGTGGGTACAAACTAAGACCAACTAGATATGTTTACCAAAAGATTGAGTATGATACGGATGTTCCCCTTGGCCACACATGCTTGCTAACAGATGGATTAATTATACAGCCAAATTTAACCTGAAGACTCTTCTACTTATCAGGATCTGTGGAAGGAATGGTTGTAATTAGTACTGAAAGACAAAAGAGAAAACGGTTGGAGAAGGCAGGGTAAAAAAAGAAAAAGCCTTATTGTCTACTGTCCAAGGGATTTAACTGGAGATAAAACCTATATACAAGCACATGTGTAGCTCCAAACATCAAGGCCTGTTGTCCATCCATCTCATGTCATGACTGCTTGCTGGCCTCCTCTTCATACGCATTTCCCGTACCATTCTGCACATAGGAAGAGCCCGAACCAAGGCCGTACAAGTGCCCACAATACTTGGCATCATCGATGTGATCTTCAAAGAACATCTGAGGGGGAATGGTGAAGAAAAGGACAGGTTACCCAACCCTCCTCCCAACAGGCCCCCTTGGGCAGGCTTACTCACTACTCACAGTCCTGGCCAGCTGTGTGGGATGGCCATCTGTGGAGCACAACCCAGCCCAAGTCTGTGAGTGAGAAACAGGTTAGATCCCGGCAGGTGGGCACTGGAGCCCTCAGGGAACAAGAGCAAGAGAATCAGGCTGACTCTGGCCCAGCAGCGCTAAGGTGGCGCAAGGAGGACAGATTTCAGACAGAGGTGCTTCAAACAGCACCAGAAATAGCTGGGGATGGCTGGGAAGTCTAATTTCAAGGCTGTAGGTAACTGCAAAGAAATTTGCAAGGCTGAGTTATATCTGCATTAATCCCAAGAGAAGGTATTTTTTCCCAACTTGGCCTGGCAAAATCTTGAGGACCACCTAGAATATAGTAAGCACACAAGTAGATACTACCTTTTCCCTGTCCCCTTCACAGAGATGTCTGATGTTAAAGGGCTTCAGTCTACAGTCTACCCAATTCAGTGCCTTGTTCACAATCACCCACAGCTTCCTGGCAAGAATATCCATCACATTCATAGGACATTTCCCATTCTTCAATGAGCTAAGAAATTTGAAGCAGTCCAATTATTGCCAGAGAATCACTTTTAAAAAAATTAGGAAAGTGAAACACAAAGCAACACTGGAGAGCACAGTGATTACGCAAGTCTCGTGGGACATTTTAACTCAAAAGCAGCACGGGGAAATGGAGAGAGCATGAGACCCTATACCATTACTAGTCCTGTGCCCTGCACCGGGGCCTCGGTTTCCTCTTCTGTAAAACAAGGAAAAAGTAATATTTATACTACCTATCCCCCAGGGTCAAATGAGATAGTATCAGCTGACAGATGAATAATACCTTTAAGTTCACAAGGGCCTTTATATTCAATTCTGTGAAGCACAGGTATTCATATCCAAGCTTTTCAACTCAAGAAATTCAACTTAAGAACAAAAAAATTCAACTTAAGGGGTTAGGAGAACTGTCTATGGTTGTACATGTCAGAGGCACAATTTGAACCCTACTGACTCCAATGTTTATTTCACTGTAAACCCTACACAAACACAAGACCATCATCTTTTAACATTTTTCACTTAATTCCAAAATAGAAATGAAAATTCTCAGATTTAAATGTATTCCTGAAAAAATTAAATAGTTAGTTAAATCAGAATACTCTTGGCCAGGCAACTTCTTAGAAGACCCCTTTGGCTAATCTTTGTGAGGGCTCGTGGTTTCATCATTTCCCTGGTGAGGATGCTCCATGGGCCAGGGAGGAGGATGTTCCTTCCAAGCCTTTGTAAACAGTTCAAGAACATGTTTTAACAAAGCCCAAATCTTGTCTTGTTTCAGTTTGGATTTATATTCACATTCGCACAAATTTCAGGTCATCTCCTGCCACAGATTCTTCTTACCTACCTTCTCAATGTTAAAAAATTTAACACATGGACTTCTTATATTTAGCCCTGTGAAAGGCCTCCACTTTTGAAATGACTGTGGCTAGGACATGGATCAAAGGATACCCACGGAGTTTGAGCTCTGGTTCTGCTGGCTGGCAGTTAAGACTTGTACGTTTTGATCCACATCTGTTTCACTTCCACCGTCTGCCTCCTCCTTAGGTGCGCTGAACGCAGCTAGACGCCATCAAGAATGCACACTGCCTGGATCCCCTCCAGATGGGTGGCCGTCACCCTCAGCTGGGCTGTCCTTCCACTCCTCCTCAGAATTCTCTTCTCTCAAGTCTCCCAACCCCACCTCTTTCCCCTGAGGATCTCCCTTCATATTCTGTCCCCCACAGAGAGACCATTTGTAAAAAGTGGTTCTCCCATTCCTGACAACCTCCTTCTCGCCAGGCTCCAAAGAGGCCCCTCTTCTCCCCAAGGCCAACCTTCTCCACACAGGGGCACCTCCTTATGTCTCTCTAACCTTCAATCTGAACCCAAACATTCACTATGTACACTAGCTTTATTCTTTGATTTGCTCCTTCCCTGCTGACTCCTGAAACCATCTCCACCACTTCAACAACTCCCACTAGACCTTACCATCCCTGCTAGCTAGCGTCCTACATACTGGGAAAACCTTCGGCCATTCCTTCATTCCCTATCCCATTATCTTCTAAACCCTCTCCAAACGCTAAACTGCTCTCTCCAAAGTTACTGATGATCTCTTATCAAATCCAACGCCCTTTTCTCCATCCTAGAATATGACGATGATGATGATGTCACCCACTACCAAATAACATGATCAAAGAGAAAATTCTTTGTTGGGAAGTGAAGGCTCTTCATAAGCAGAGCCCCACTTCCGAGCTTTTCAATCCTCCCACTCTTCAGCCATAATGGCACCTATTTACTGGTCTCCAAGCCCTTGAAAAAGCTATCCTCAATATGTAGAATGCTCTCCCTCCTCATCTCTGCCTCCAAAATTCATATCAAAGATGCCTTTCCAGGCCCTGCCTGCTGCCTACGCTTTCTCCTTTAATGTTACCTTCCACAACACACTCTTGGATGTGTACCTACTTATACACACTTTGTCTCCTCCATTACAATAAGAGCCCCTGGAAAGCAGGAAATCCTCAACCCTTGGCAGAATGCCAAGCACCCAGAACTAGACTAGCCAGTGTTCTACAGCTAATGATCTGAAGGGGGCTCTGAGAGGTTCAGTTATGCTCCCAGGGTCACAAAGTCAGGACTTGAACCCAGGCAGCTCTCCAGCCACCAGACACACCCCTCTCAAGAACAGATCTGTTTACTGTTTTCCATCCAAGTGGCTCACAAAGCCCCATGATATAGGTAAGGCAGACGATCTCCCTGTGCCACCCAGAGAGGGATGCAGGCCAGGATGCTCCTCCTCCTCCAAGCACCCCACCTCAGGCAGGAGCTCCTCTGGCCTCCCCAGGCTGGCTTCTTCCGGGGCAGAACAGAGGGGTCAGACTGGGTGAGATGCAAGGCTTCCCCCTGCTCCAATATCCCTTAACTGTTCATACAGAACAAGAACCCATCTACTAGGAACCATAAGCCCAGCTCAGAGGGCCTGTCCCACCAGCCCAAGAGAATGGAAATCACAGAAAGGGAAAAGAACACTCCAAGAACAGCCAGCTGGGTTCTCATTCCAGATCTGTCCCTAACAAGCTGAGGCCCTGAAGACAAACCTCTGCACTTTTAAAAATGAGTTTGAGCTTTCTAACAGGCTTGGATGACGCGCCATGGGGGCACCATGTGGAGAAGGGAGCCCTGGATGTGGGATCCTCCACTACAGACCACAGGCAAAATTTAAGGGTGGCGGGGGAGAGGATCTGAGTAGGTGATTCTGCTCTGTGTCACGACCACTTATTGTTTAGAGATTCACCTGACGAAACAAATCGCCAACGCCAGAAAGAGATCTCTGGAGTAACCAGAAGAAAATCCCTGTCTCCCAGAGAAAAAAGAATTGTAAATGCCCCACACAACACAAGGGAGTAAAAGCAGTGAGTTCTTCATACTTCTCTCATTTTGAAAAAGGCCATTCCTGTCAGTAACGAATCGGATCCGGCCTGGTGCTGTGGTCCTATCCGCTCCAACTCCAGCTGCTCGGCCACCTCCTGCAGACCACCCTACAAGAAGCAAGGGCCACCGTCACAGAAATGCACTCAACCGAGGGGTGTGGGTGTGTGTGTGAACAACACCAGAAAAGCAAACTGCTGTTCACACCTTCACAAGGTACTTGGGAGTGAGTGCTGCCATTATGATAAAGACAAGGGGCACCAACTGACTGGTGACACTTGGGCTGTGGCTGACTTTCCCAAAGCACCTGAGTCAGGGGACACTGAGGCCTGAAAGTCTTAGAACTCTGCTCAATACAAGGAGTCACAACGAAATGTGCTGCCCACGTCCTGGTGCAGACTCTGGCTTCCGTCTTGTCTTTGGACGTCACCAATGTGGTCATTTGTTTTGGTGGACTACGTGTTTATAAGCGATTTTTTTTCTTACTTCCTCAATGGGAAGGGAGAGAATTCGGATAGGAAAAGAAACTCCAATTTTAATAAAATCTTTAAAGAAAGAAGAAAAGAGTTAACTATGACCCACCCACAACGTAGCCCAATGGCAATGACCTTCTGCACCACAGAATGGATCAATGCGAAGAGCATTAAGCTAGGAGTAGGATCACTAACGTTGACACCACCACCCCCATTTGCCAGCCGTGTAACATTAAGCAGGTGCCAGCAACTTCTCTGTCCTCATCTGTAAAATGAGGGACTGCTACCAGACAATCTTGCTAGGGTCACATCTGACTCTTACAAGCCTATACCTCTAAAGCTCGGCCAAATCAGAGATGTTTTGGGACAAGACCCCCTGGAGCTTACGTCACCCTGGAATTCCCTGGACACGAGGGAGGCACCTTTAGAGGAAGAGCAATGAATCTGTTTCTGTCTGTTCATTTCTCCACTGAGCTAAAGCACAGTCCACTGCTGGGCAAAACTAGTGTGCATTCAAGGCTACTATGAGATGTGGGTGGTCCTTAGAGGCAGCAGGTTCTAATGGAGAATCAAGATGATAGTGAGTATGCTGGGCTGCAATCTACGCTCACAAACTCCCTGAGACCTTCTCTTGAGAGGTAGGCCTCTTTTGGGACAGAAACCAGCCATGCCTTCCCAAAGCCTAGCCTCTGCCCAGTTGAGTCCTGCTAAGGCCAGCTCCAGGGTCCTTTCTCTTGCCTCCTTAAACCCATTCTCACTCAGTGGAGGAGTGGGCCTTGACACTGATTCAGAGAGATCACTGAGGTCTGATCACATTATAAATGTTGTTTCTTTCATTCACCCATACCGACTCTTCAAACCCCCTTCTCCTACCTGTGTCTGGGGAAGAAAAGGTCCTGCACAGGAGAGAGTCAGGCAAAGCACTGAACACAATACAGTGCCCAGAGCACAGTAAAGCCTCAGGTAATCTTTCCTTCCTTCTCTGCCAAGGACAATCCCACCACAGAGTCCTGATAGCAGCCCCCAGTTTTCTCTCTCATATTCCATTTTCCCTTCCACGCTTTTACTAAAATCTCTTAAAAAGCATCTCAATTTGATGCCTTCACAGCTGAAATGGGTCACTCCTCAGCACCTCCCTCTAAACTGTCTATGCTCTGGTCTTGGAGGTTGCCCTCTCAGTATCCACACTTAAGCATTCGCTCTTGGTTTGGGTTTCCCTCCGAGAGCTGCGCTGGGCGCCCCACTGGGTGCCAAGTGCACTTGCTCGACCTTACCTTGAGGTTCTTGCAGCTCTTCATGAGGTACTTGACGTCGTAGATGACCGGAAAGAACAGCCGGAGGATCTCAAAGAAGTCGAGCTCTTCCTCAGGCAAGTTAGAGTTGGTCAAGATTTTGATTAAATAGCCAAAGTCATAACCACTACAAAAGGGCCAAATACAAGGAAAAGGCAAGATGAATTCCAAAGAATACACAGTAAACATCCCAACTGCCATGTGGTCTGTGAGGCCCTCTGACCTCCCTCCCTCCAGGACAGGGCAGCATCTCTGACCTCTGCTAGGCAGTGTAAAACCCAGACTACAGTAAAAGCCAGTGTGGTTGGGCTGGCTGGGCGTCTGAACACATGCCAGGCCATGGGGAGGCACTGCCCAAGAGCTCAGCAAGGAAATGCTTTCTAGGGTCATGTGTGGGAGAGTTCCCAAGAGGGACAAGGCTTGTGGGGCTAGAGTGCAGACAAGGCTTCCCACCACGTTCCTTAACAAACGCTACTTGTGCTCCATGTCCTCCAGCCAACACATTTCTGCTAGATGACCTTTTATTGGCTTCCATGTCCTACAGAATGAAAGCCAAAGTCCTTCGCCAGGTATCACAGAGAAGAGCCCTTCTATGCTCCATCATCCAAACACGTGAACATTCTCCTCTCTGCTCATCCACTAGCTTGTCTCCTTTCCAGCCATTAAAGTCCTGCATCTCATCACAGCCAGACAGTGCCACTGCATGTCACCTTTAGCCCACTTTGGTATCACCATCAAGAGGGCGGGAGGTATGTCTTCTGTGACTACTTGGCTGACTAGACTGTAGGGTCTTGAAAGCAGCATGGGGGAGGAAGGACTCAGTGTTCTCTCCCTCCATCAGCCACCCATACTCTCACCCAACAGTCTCGGTCATCCAAATACTGAGCACCCCTATCCCCAGTCCCCCCGCCAAATCTGGCTTGTATAAGGGCCCTCCACACAGATGCCCAGAGTCACGAGCAGCAGGCTTTTAATGCTCAGTTTTTGCCTGGCAGGCCAATATGCCTCCCTCTCCCATCCGTGTGGCATGGGGGTCCATCTCCTGACCCTGTTGTCCTTGGTTTTAAAACCAGCTCCTCAAATGCATGGCACCCAGTAAAGACCAACAAACGAATATGCTTGTTATCTCCTTCACAGTGATCTTATGAGTCCCGAGTCACACTAAGTAGCATTCTAAGGGTGAATGGAACCCAGGATTCCTGCCTTTCGGCCAGCCCGTTGCAGATGGACACTGATTAACAAAAACCACCCAAGCCAAAGACTGGTGAAGACACACTAACAAAGCATCTGCATAAAAACAAAAAAAAGCAAGACCTTCAAAGTAAAAATAGATATGATTTAAAACATGGAAATCCCAAGCAGTATTTCAGATAGTTGTCACATTACACAAATTTGATTTGACAAAAAGAATTCTGAAGGAAATCTGCATTCCCCAAACTCACCTCTGTTCACTTTACAGTACAGTACTGTCCACTGGAATGCACGCCCTCCCTCCTCCTGGCCCCATGGCCTCCCACCTCCCTCCAAGGGAAAGCAGAACAACAGGTGTGGAGAGCCCTACTACTACAGGCAGATGGGGGCCTGGCACCAGAAGAGACCTTTGCCCTGCTGTCCCCGCTCAGCCCCAAGGGTTGTCCCTTACATGGCTGATTCTAGCCCCCAGGTGTTCCCCCCATTCCTGCTGGCTCTTCTCTGTGTCCCCTTGACATGTCTTCCAACTGTGTGCCAGCCTGTTCCCTCCATGAGGACAGGGCCCCATTTCTGCTTCCCTTCTCCATGGACAAATGTGCATTACATAAAAATCACTTTATGTGGAATGGCCCACTTATGTAAAGTGAGATCTGTATGTATACCTCTATAAATCTCCCTTCTTATTTTAGAAGCATGACCTATATTTGTACCAAGATATGACATCAAGGCTGCTCTGGGGGAAAAGAGGAGGTGGGGGTGGGGCCTGCAAAAGCACCTTTAGTCTTAAAAAGAGTTTTATCTAGTCACGCAAGCACAAAAATCAATTGTTGGCAGGCAACAACTGAAGATTCTAATATAGAAGAAATGAAACTTCCAATGACTAAAATGACCGTAAGGCGATTTCCTAGCCCCTCTCACCCTCAGATGACCGACATTACTGACATTTAACAGATAGGCCCATAACGCCTATCTCTGTGGCCACACACACATGCTTCTCAATCCGGATACCTCCTGAGAACATTTCAGATAAATCGGTGAGACAGAATCTTTTTTTTAACCTCTGCACTAAACACCAAGGTAATTCAGTGCTTCTTTGGACTTTCCAACGAGACGTGTAATGTTCAGAGCCAACTCTGGGGACCACAGAATGACTGCCTGCTCAAGCAAAGTCAATACTGAGAAGGCATCCACCCAAATTTCCATGGATAGCTTTTTGAAAAAGGAGACCTGAGTCATGCAAAATTCATCCCAGAAAGCTCTTCTTTTCTGGAATACGAAGGAAATCACAGAATGTGTCCAACTTGAGAAAAACCCAATCACTGGGAACAATGTTACAAACAGTGATCAGGTTCTCGTGGAAGTCTTCAAGCGCCTAGCATGTGGCTACTGAAGCTAACCAACAGGGCTCTAAGGAGGAAATGCTAATGTGTCCCCTCCCTGGTAGGAGCTGGCAGGAAGCAGCCTCTGAGGAGGACCAAGCGGTCCTGTTTCAGCAGCGCCTATACTCTCACCTCCTTTCCTACACATAAGTCTAGACACCATATAGCTTTTCTTCTTCAAATATCAAGCAAACATTTGGTTTTGTGTGCCCAGACTTTAGCACAAGGACTAGCCTACAGCAAGGACTCTGTACAAGTTCTCCCCATACTGGAAAAAATGAAATCAATTCAAAAGGAAAATTGTCTTTCTTCCCAGAAACCCTCTGCAACAATCTCATGAGATAGTTTACAAGAAGGTGACTCAATGAAAGGAAGTGTTTGTAAAATGGACTTAAGGTTACCTCCTTGAATACAGGGGGAAAGAGAAGGAAGAGAGAGAGGGAGGGGAGGGAAAATGAAAGAAACAGAGAAGAGAGAGACAACGGAGAGGAGGGAAGGAGAAAGTGAACTGAAATCTTCCAAGCTAATTTTACCTGTGAAATGAAAGCCACTTGACCCCCTCACACAGCACAACCCCCGATGTCATAAGAAGTTCTGCAAAATACTGCGTCTCAATTCCTTCTTCCTCATGCTTTTTAAACTGGATTCCAGAGGTTGTTAGAAGCTCTATGGAGTCCTGGGCATACATGTCCTCCCTAGAGGGGAAGAGAACAAGATTCCAAATGTGACGTTAGATACTGAACATGCATCGGTAAATATGACAGAGTTAGGGACAAAAAAGGTTGTCAAATTATTCCTAAACACACACTTAAAGAAATCCAATCTGAAGGCCATTTTTCTGGGTCACAGCATCAGCAGTAAGCTGCCATGTAATAAGATGCCATGCCATGGTAGGTTCAAATCTTGCCTGGGATCCTTCCCACCGGTGTGAGTGCAGGCAAGTCCCTTCTTCTCTCTTTTTATTCTGAATTTACACAGAAATACTTCCATATTCACGGTCGAACATGAAATGACAGATGTCTTATTTACGTATGGCTTGCTTTTACAAGCCGTCCTGCTGCTTTGGGCTCCTTTCTGGCCTTCCTCCTGTTCTCAGTCTCCATACTTTTAGAAAAGATGCCCCAATGACCTTTTCTTGCCTTCTCCAACCCTCTCACCACTGCAGAAAAAGAAAGCAAAAATTCAATCTTTAAGCTCTTTCCTCTTCCTCCCCCTGGAAAGCACAGGCAGAATGTTCTCCCTTTTAAAGGAGAAGGGTCTCCCAGGATGCTTAGGAAGAAGGAAGTGTTCCCAGGGGAAACTGAATTGAGGCTCCATTAGTGGGAAAAGGACAAGGAGGTAGAGGGAGGCTGGCGTGATGCTCCTCATCAAGATACTAGCCAGGAGAAAGGAGTAGCCTGTCCTCTTCTTGAGAAAGGAGCTAAAAAACCTACCAGTCCAGAGTACTGTGAGGCATCTGCTCCAAGAGAAACGTTGAGAGGAGCGCTTAGACTCAATGCTCGCAATGAACTCAGAGGACACATTCTCTACCAAGAGCAAGTGGGGAGGTTCCTGTGGGTTCAAATATTGTCAGTGGGTGTGGCTAACACAAAAGTATAGCTGTCCCAGGAAGTTCAGTGACACCATGCTAACCAAAGGCTGAAGGTGGACAGTGGGAGGAAGCCCAGCGTAAGGTGGTCAAGACAAGATCAGGGGCCAAGACAGGGTCACAGCCTGGTCAAAAAGGGAGGGGGAGAGGGGCTGCAGGATTTACAAAGAACTAGAATAGTTTGTCCTAGAAAAGAACTGGAAGGTAAGCTGGGTCTATGTGTCATGGAATATTATATTTTTTCTCACTAAGGATGACAAATGTGAACAATCCAGAGAAACCTAAGAAGACTTTAATGAACTAACGAAGACCCAAGTCAGTAGAACCAAGACAATGTCCTGGAGGAGGAACACTGCAACAAGAACAAGGAAGAACGCTTTCTGCCTCTCAGGATGTAGAGAATAAGAAACATGCTCTCAGACGAAGTCAACGTTTGGATGTGTTTTGCTAACCTATTCTTCTCTTGTTACAAGGGAAGCTTCTATTTAGGGAAAGGATAAGGATTAGAGGGAAGCTGTACTAATTAAATTAATAAAACACTTTCTTAAAAATTTCTAAGCCTATTTCAAATGGCTCTCACAAAGAACACAGGTACTATTACTGCATCTTTGAGAGCCAAAGGAAATGTGGAGGCAAGTAATTTTTGCTGGCAGGTTTGAAACCTCAGTTAAAAAAGTCATGTTATTATGAAGTGTTTCTGTTTAAGGAGTCAGAGATGGGGTATATTTTAGCTTTGATTCATAAGGGATCTATAGAGGCAGCATATTCTGGAAAGATTGTTCCCAGGACGACCTCCTGAAGGGCCATTCAACAAAACCGCTCCAGTCAGGCTTAATCAGATAGTCTTCAAGGAGTCTTAAAAGTACTGACTACTTACCTAAACCTTAATGAAAAATGAAGGTACACTTTATACAGAATTTTAGGATTATCAGCCTGTTCAATTATAGCCTCTGGAGAATAAAAACATCCCCAAAATAGTAAGAAGTAAACACTCCACGTTAGGATAGATTCTTTTTTTTTAAACTTACGTTAAATTAAACTTGAAGTTGAACTGCCATGTTGAAGTTCCTGGAGGGTACTCTCCTTGCTCATTCATAAATGTTAATCCAAGCTGAATGATCTTTAGCAAGTCTACGTTACATCTCAAAAGCTGGTACTGGTAGTCAGCATTACTTCTGAATTCTCCAATGGGTCTTGCAACCACACCTGGAAACTCGGTGTCCTGTAAAAAATGGTTTAGAAATCCCTGATTGCCAAAATACCGCAAATATAAACCAACCATTCCTAAACTGCTCAATTTTTCTTTAAGGAAAAAACAAAATATTCTGCTTTTTAGGTACTACTTTGTAATTC
>CM053774.1:127826674-127905606 GCA_028658325.1 Potorous gilbertii | reverse complement strand
CCTGGCGCCCCTGGCTGGTCGTGGGCCTTCCTCTCCTCTTCCTCCTCACCTTGTTCTCTCTGGATCCGCCCCCACCTCTCCCCTAGACGGGTCTCCCCTCACCCTCCCTCATGCTCAGAGTAACCTCTCTTACTCCATAACCCCCCCTTGCCCTGTGACCTCCCCTGATCCTCTGGTGACTCCTGGCTACCCTTTTTCCCTCCCTCCCTCCTCTGTCCCTCATTCAGTGTTCTCTCCCCAGTCAGACAGGATGCCCCTTGAGGGCAGGGGCCGTCTCTGCCTCTTTCTGTGTCCCTGACACCTAGCACGGGGCCTGCCGTGTAGTAGGTGCACCATAGTGTTGGTTGACTGACTGACCTGAATTTGGGTTTTCCTGATGTCAGCAGCAGGTGCCTAGCCTGTGCCTGCCTCTCCTACCGCAGGACCCTTGGTCTACCTTGACTGAGGAAGAGATTCTTGCAGTCGCCCTCCCTCTGGTGAGGGACTCCCAGATGGCTCAGGCACCCCAGACAGACCGTGTACCTGGCCGAAGCCTTGGCTCCCAGCCTCCAGACCCGGGGCGCCTGGTAGACAAATCAGTTGTCCACAGAGCCCTGACCTCGGTCAGCCTGTGATCCCCAGACACGGGAGAGGGCAGACGGGCCCAAGTGGACAGCCTTTGAATAGAGAAAAGAGTGTTTTTTTTTTTATCCTGTAGGAGGTTGGGATCCTGGGTCCTGAAGATCCTAGAGCCCAGGTGAGGGTGAGGCCAGAGGTACCTGTCTCGGAGGATGGCTCTGGCCGCTGTGGGAACGATGGGTTAGAAAAGAGAGGCAGGAGGCAAGTGGACGTAGCCCTGGTGAGCAGACAGGCTGTGGTGGAGGCTCTGGGGCAGAACGACCTGGAGGGCCTGAGGCTGAGCCAACAGCCATTAGCCCCAAGGGTTGGATTCCTACTGGGGATGTGGCCCAGAGGGATCTAGGTATGCTTGTACAGCATATACATACTACGTACATCCCCATGTATATAGTTACTACATATGCTACATGTAGTACAGATGGGAATAGAGTACGGGAGGCGCAGTGTGGTCTAAATCCGAGCGTTAAAAGAAGGGCATTAAGGAGGCACGGGTAGAGCAGGTGCAGCGGGGAGACCTGATCATCCTGTTCATCCTGATACAGACCTCAAACTGTTTTGAAAAGCTGACCTTTGTCACAATAACCGCTGGGAGTATGGGAGAAATGAGGGGTGTGGCCAATCTTCTGGGTATCTGAAGGGGTGTCCTGGGAAAGTCAAAGGTCACCCAAGCCCAGCTCTCGTTCCACAGCTGGTACACCTGGCTCATTTCTGTGTCCCAGTCTCTAAAGGGGGGGTGGGGGCGCTTGTTAGACTACTTGCCCTGTGGTGTGTGGGACTGACGATGGGGGTCAAGTTCCCTTCAGAGTTGGTTATCTTAAGAGACATGCATAGGACTGAGGGAATCCTTCAGACAAGTTCTAAGACCATTAAGAACCATCACATTGGGGCATCCATGGGTCATCGTGGCAAGGCCTGTACTTTGCCAGTATTTCCTGTATACCCAGGGCACAGAGAGGGAGGAGAGCCCTAGGTTACCAAGAAGGTAGGTTTAAAGCAAGGGCCCTTAGCCAGGGGGCCCTTCTTAAAACAGTCCTAAATGCATGCAAGAAGCTCCCAGGGTTTCCAAGAAAACATCAGTTAGATGGAAATGCAGGTATCAAAAGGAAAAAAGTCCTGAATCCTGGGTTGTTTGTCCTCCAGCAGACCAGGTGGACATTGGCTGCTTAGTCAGATGGGCTGGACTGTTGGACGTAATTGAAGGTAGCAAAGCCGCATCTTAAATGGTTTGGTGACAAGTTTAATCGCCATCAGACAAACGTACACAGCAAGGAGCAGAACCTGACTAAATTCACAGTCTTTTCCCACAGGAAGAGTGAACGGGACAGAGGAAGGCCCTAAGGTATATCCTTCCCTCTCCACATCCCACAGGCAGAGTCAGTAGATTTGACCACAGGGTCAGGTTGACCAAACTTTAACATTTCTGCATGTTTTATTTTGGGTGCACTGAAATACCTATGCCTTGACGACAGCAGGAGAGAAGCTCTGGGTACTGCTGGTCCTGTGGTAACATGGGAAGTGCCAGGACCCTTTAGGCCTGGGCTAAGCACATCCAGGGAGCTGTACAAACTGGAGCAAGCTGCTGACCTGTGGGGCCTCTGTGTCCTCATCAGGGAAACAAGGGGAGCTGGCTGGCCCAAGTCTGAATTTTCGTTACCTAAGCTCTAAGAGGACTGCATGTTGAATGGAGGACTTACCATGTCTTTTTCTTCTGTTCATGCCCCTAGCTTCCTTCCTCCTCAGTTTCCTCAGGAAAAACCAGTGATCAGTGTTTACCCTCCAATCCGACATCATTTAATGGACAAACATGGAGTGTACGTTGCCTGTCCGTTAGTAAACAACGTAGGTATACAGTACTGTTTAATCCAAATAAATAGGGAAGTTCTCCCGAAGAGTAACTAACCTGAAGCATTTGTGACATGGGGACTGGGGAAGGTTTCCCTCCCACGGTGTGGGCTCTACGCAGTGCCTCAGTGTTCACATAGCTTTCACTTGCCTTTCACCAGTGCTGTGGTGGCAGATGATTCTCTCTTCTGCACCTCTGGGTCTCAGAGACCCTTATTTGCTTCTTGGAAGGATTGCAATGAGGTAGTCCCTGTTGTAATTTTGAGTGTCACTTTCTGTATGGCTAACCTGCAGAACTGTACCTTGGGTGTACTGTCCTTCAGAGTTAACCCCGGAACCCATGAGTGCCTGGAAAGAGTTGATGAGTTCTTTTGGAGTTCTGATTTACCTTTACAGAATGTTCTGGGCCGCGGTCTGCTCTTAGCGATGTGGCCGACAAACCCACTTTAAAATGTAATCTGAGTTGTCTATTTGAAACTTGCATCTTGTGTGTCCGGCTAGATTAAGTCCAAGTACAAATGGGAGTTTGCCTTTCGGTGCCTCGTTGGATCATGGAGATGACCCTGTGTTCTCGAAGGCCCAGCCCCAAGAGAATGAGAGAGGACAGACCTGCCAGTCTGTGATCCAGGGATCTGCCTGGCAAGGCTGGCATTGTAGGCAGGACAGTGGCGGTGGCAGGCTTTGAGCCACTACAGTCTGTGAAACTACATACTGTTAGAGAACTTTGTCCTTTGTATTGGGAGAATTCCCCTGCTCCCCAGGAAATAAGGGTTCTGAAAGAATTCTCTTTAACTCTTGATGGGAAGCCCAACATGATGTTCCAGAGTGATTTCATTAGCACCCTAAAATGTTGTTAAACTCATTTTTCAGTTTACCATGCACTCAGACCTTGGAAAAATTATTCAAAGTCTCTTGGATGAGTTTTGGAAGAATCCTCCAGTTTTGGCTCCCAGTTCATCATTTCCATAGTAAGTACAAATAAGGTATGATAAGTAACGTGTAAGATAATGGAACTAACATAATGTAAACTTCATAAATAAGTATTATTTCCAACAAGTTGAAGGCTTTGATAGACTTTCCTCTGTTTGGAAATGTTTATTCCAGCTTATCTCTATAGCTCATCACCCCAAATGATTTTCCTGGGACCCGAGTCTCCTGCTGTACTTTAATTCATTTTTTCAGTAAAGCAGATCTCTCCTGAAACCAGTGGGTTGTAGGGCCAGGGTTTTCTTGGTCTTTAGACTTTTTGTCTGAGTTTAGTGAGAAGGCTGTTTTCTCAAGTAGCTGGTTTCTCTTTCCGGGTCCATTCTGCACAATTTTCAGTGGCCTGCCTCACTAGGTCGTTCTGAGAAAAGTGTTCGATTAGTTCTCTATTGTTTTATAAGTGTGAATTGAATAGTCTCATATATTTAAGGGGAAAAACCCTCTTCTTTTAAGAAAGCCTCATCCTTTACACAAACAGGTGTAGACCCGATTTTTTCTCTTTGAGGTAAGATTTGAAGTCAGGTCTTCCTGACTCCGGCCCAGCACTTGTAACTGGTGGGCTGCCTGGGCAGCTTCTGCATGTGAGTGAGTGATGGAGGCCCAGGATCCTTAGCCTCATTTCACAATTCTCTGGGATTCAGGTTCCCTTGTTCTCCCGCTCTATCACGGGGATATACACAGTCTTGGTGGCACTTTCAGCAAAACGAGGGTGATGTGGTTCATGTGTCTGAGGCCGTTTAGAATAAGACAGAACCAGAGAGTCAGCTCGCAGCTATGGACCCATGTGAGAAGCTTCTTTTACCTTCCAGGAGTCATTTGGAAGTATGCCCTTGGTCCGTTCTGGCCACATGGAGGACTCCATGCTGCCTAGAGATGTAGCTGGTATTTCTGCCACAAAAGCCATGTGGCTTGATCTCTAGGCATCTGTTTTAGATGGCTCTGATGACTTCACCCTGAAGATCTCTCAAGGACCTGCCCCGGCCTTTGGTCCCGACTTGTAGGAGTCCAGGAACAAGCACTTTCAGGTGGGATGTGGCTGCTTTCCTCCCCAGCTCTAACCTTCTCCTTGTGCCCTGCTTTCCCTTCAGCTTGTACGGTGGCCCAACGGGAATGCCTCCTTATGCTGCTCAGGGTTTTCCATTTCTTCCCTCGTATCCTCCTCAAGAAGCAAACAGACCCATGGCTTCTGTCCCTGTTGCGGACACCCTGTCTCCAGCCTCGAGTTACTCCACCCCCAAACCTGCAGCTCCCTCTTGTGGCTTCCTCTCCAGTCTGCCATTGCCTGTTCCCACCACAGATGCCCCATTGCTGGTAGGTGTCTTGGGCTGACTTGTCCATTGGGGATACACAGAATGCCAAGAATAGGGTTGGGAAAGGGCAGAAGAGAAGAAAACTGAGAGACCAAAGCCACTCCCAGAATGCTCAGCTCAGCAGGAGGAGGATTATGTCTTTGAGTGAGGCTGCCACATTCTGGGCCCTACTGTGAGGTCCCACAAAAAAAGCTACGTGGGAGAGTGCTTGGGCCTTTGGGCTGCTGGGCCCCTGCAGTATTCCATCTGTGAGCACACTGCAGGCAGGATGGAGAGGATTCACAGGAGCTTGGAGCTTTTTAACCCATTGGAACCTTCTTTAGACAGGCCAAAACGGATGTGGTTACAAGATGCCTGATATCCCTGAGGCATTTCCAGAACTCTCCGAGCTCAGGTAAGCCCCAGAACATATCTGTCCTGAGTGAGACCGGAGAAGTGATCCTCCGCCTCTCTTGTGGCTCACCCAAGAGCCAGGGCATCAGCAGCCATTTGTCAGAGGTACTGGGGGCCAGGCTGGGCCTATGGAGAAAAGCACCTTGAGTCCCTGCTCCCCTGGAGCTCCTGGGACCGAAGGGGGTACACACAGGGTGTAGACAGGAAATGAGAGGCCTCCTGAAGCCGGCTCTGACAGAAGCCTCAGGCTCGCATGATGGTCCTTCCACAGAGTCAGTGTTTCTCTTTAGTCTGCTGGGAATCCTTTCGGTAGCCATCGTTAGCCTACCTCACGGACCATGACCTGGTTCGTACACAGCTTTACAACATGCAGTCATCAGGAGCCTAGGGTATACTGGATCCTGGCCTACGACGTCTGTACAGATGAAAGATGAGGCCGTTTGGAGGGGGATCTCTGACTACTGGGGAAATTAGGAAGGTGTCCTCTGAGACCTAGCTTTTGATGAAACTAGAGATTCTGTAGAGCATTGTGGGTGAAAAGCAGCCAGTTTGACTGGACCACAGATCTGTAAAGGGGAGTTGCCTATGATCCTGCCATGACACTAGCAAGTGGCCAGGAGGCTGAAGGGCATTCAGTGCCAAACATGGGAGTGCCAGTCATGCTGCACGGATCTGAGGCCTGTGCTGAAGCTCTCTTGCTTTGGAAACTGCCCTGGCTGAGGGGGCGAGGGAAGAGGGATGGGGGTTGCTCAGAGATTATGAAGGTCAAAGTGATGAGCTACGGCACCAAGACCTGACTAAGTGGAAAGATGGTGGTTCACTGGGCAGAAATAGGACCTTTTGGAAGGTGTGGGGGAGGCAAGGGGAGGGTCAGAGGGGACAGAGTTCTGTCTTGGAGGTGATAAATTTAATTGTTTACGTTGAACATGAGAGCATAATAAGTATTTACTGCTGGATGGCCAAGATGCCTTCAAGGAGTTTAGGGGAGAACAATAGAAGCTGGAGTGATGGCCCAGGGGTATCCTGGTGAGGGGTGCTGAGTGGAGGCCTAGGGACTTCCTAGCAAGGAGAGCTTTACTATTGGATGGCTGGGCCAGAGAGAAAACAAGGGAGCTCACCTGGGATGCTATTTAGGGGTGGTGGGATGTGGCCTCAGATGGCTCAGCTTGCAGTGGAGAGAATGTAGAGGGAAGAGAAAGGAGGTGCAGGGCCACATCTTGGGGTAGAGCCACAGGGGTGGGGCAAGACCCAGGAGGATCAGGCAGATGGGAAGGGTGAGGACTAAGACTTAGCAAAGACCATTTGTGTCCAGAAAGGTGAGATTGGCACTGAGGGCCGTGTGGAGAAGACTGAAAGAAAGCACTGTCCCTTCTGTCCAGTTTTGGCACCCTCCTGGCCCAGTACCTGAACCAGGCGTGTTCCGGTATGCCAATTCCATGACCCGACCGCCATCCCAGGCATTTTCCTTTGCTTTATTTTCCTCGTATAGATTGTTAGGCCAGTCTCTTCTGAAAAATCCTAACCTCTTTGTGTTCACCTTGGAATGTGTTTTGACTTCCTTGTATACCACAAAGTCACAGATGGATACTCTGAGATGGTTTACCTTGGAAAACAAGGAAAGTTCCATTCATCTGTTTGCCAGTGTTGATTTTAAAAAATTTACCTCACCTTTGAGTTCATATTTTTCATCTGTAAAGCTCAGTTCTCTCTCTTTTATTTTGATAAGGACTAAGGGAATTGTTACTGAAGAAGCTAGCCTATGGGCCAAAGGGGAATGGGCTTAACCACCCTGGGGAGGGCAGGGACCAGGCCATGTTCACCTTGCTTCCTGAATGAATCTAAGGCTGCTAATGTCTTAGTGGGTCCTTCTAAATCAACAAGGAGAAAGCTGTGTATCAGTAAGCACCCCAACATACACGGTGGGGGCCTGTTACCTTAGATCTGCATTCATAAAAGGAAATACAACTTTTGGGGGATTGACAATCACTTTAATCAAGCACATGTATCACTCAATTAGTTCAGGGGAAAAAGTCCGCACCCTAGACTTCAGAGAAAATACAGAGAAATCAAAGGTCAACAGACATGGCTTCCTCTGCCTGACCATCAACAGACAAGTCTAACTGTCTGACTGTAGTTATCAGAGGAAAGCCCCAACATCTGGGTTTTGGAGGCGGGGGTTGTGGGGCTCCTTAGCCACTTCCCAGAGTCCTCGCCTGGCCAAACAAACACTTCTAGTCAGTAAGCCCCAAAACCCTCCCCCTAAGAGTATTTATACACTTTTCAGAGCCAGTGCCTCAATAGAAAAAAACAAAAGGTATTTGGGACCCTCCTACAAGACAGCTCCCAGATTCCCTCAGTGGATGGGAAAGATCCTTCTTAATCACATTATTCAGAGACATTATACTTCTTGCTATAAACAAAAACCATGAAAAGATCCTATTTTGTTGCTCTCACAAGCTGTGAAGAAACTGATAGCTTGGCTTTTTATATTAGCAGTGTAGCCACTAAGTGGAATCCATTGGAGGTTCTGAGTTGAATAAAGGGCCAAGGTTCGCTATCATTCATCGAGTGCCTTTGCACATGAGGCTGTTCCTCTGGGGCAATCATTGTGCCCTGCCAGGGAAGGCTAGGCTTTGGGGATGCTCTGGGGTCTTGTGTAGTGCATGTGCCTACCAAAGTCCCCGCATGGAGGAATCCTAACCAGCAGGTGGCAGGACATCCCCCAGTGTCCTAATGTGCCGGGTGCTGTGCTGAGCACTGAGGGGGATGATGAATAAAAAAAAGACAGCAGCCTCCTGATTCTGCTCATTTCTCATGGCATGGTAGTGCTCCATCACAGTCACACCACAGGTTGTTCAGCCATTCCTCATTTGGTGGCCCCTGATTCCCAGTTTTTTGCCACCACAGAAAGATCCGATACAACTATTTTTATACACATAGGTCCTTTCCCCTTTTTTTTTTCCTAATCTCTGGATTACAGACCCATTACAATACCCAGCCGTACAATACCCATGCACAGTATTACGGCCCTTGGGACAGGGTTCCAAAGTGCTCTCCCAGAGGTCTGAATCAGCTCCCAACTCTGCCTACTAGGGTTCCAGTTCTCCAACATTTTATCATTTTCCTATTTTGTCATGTTAGCCAATCTGACAGGTGTGATGTGGTACCTCAGAGTGGTTTTGATTTGTTTTTCTCTATAATGCTTTATATGACTCTTGATGGGTTGGATTTTTTTCCTCTGAAAACTTCCTGTTTGTGTCCTCTAACAGTTTGTCAGTTGGGGAATGACTAAAGAAGTAAGGCATTGGGAGAGGCTGATGAAGAAGGAAGGCCTTCCAGGCCTGGAGAACAAAAAATAGAAATGAGTCATGGGGTGGCCAGTGTGGCTGGGCTAGAGAGTGTGGGCAGAGAGGCTGTGTGGGAGGGCCCCGGGAGCCTCCATTCTCCGAGAGTGCACCATGTGGACCTCGCATACAAAGTGAATGCATGATAATTTGTGCTTTGGGGGAGCAGCAGGGGTGAAAAGCAGGTGTCTGGGGGAGCTGTTGCTCTCACTGATGGCCCTGAAGGGAGGGGGCATTCGGGTTTGGGAGACCATCTGGTCAGAGACAGGAGACGGGGATCTTGGAGGCTTCTGGTCAAATCTCCCAAATTTGCAGATGGAGAAACTGAGGCCCAGAAGGTTAAGCAATTTGTTTCCTTGCTTCTCTAACTTGTTTATGATGTGACTTTTACATAACCTATTGTGTAAGGTTACAGGTCTGAACCAGATTTCTGCCAACTCATACTAAACTAAATCAGCATGCATTAAGTGTCTGCTGAATGCTGTGTGCTGGGTCCAGAGAAAGGCAGAGTTAGTCCCTGTTTTGAAGGAGCTCCTGATGTATTAGGGAATGTCTCTGCCGGATAAACTGGGTATTAGCTGAGAGGGAAGGCCCTCTGGCATTAAGGGGCCCAGAACAGTGCTTGCAGAAGCTGATGAGACTTGAAAGGAACAGAGGAGGGAAAGTGGGGGACTGTCCAAGCCAGGGGATGCATTCTGTCCTATGAGGAGCAGCCAGGCCATCGTCTCCAGGTCCTAGTGTTCGTGGAGGTGAGTGAAAACCTGGAAGGTAGGCCTTTAAAAGCCTAACTGGGGCCCTAGAGGTGACCGGGAGCGGCTGGCATTCTGGCTAAGGGGCAGCCAGAGGGAGGCCCAAACATTATGCCACTCGTTCATTTGCTGCTGGGACTGTGCCTGATCTTTTTAGAGCGACTGCACTGTCGGCCTGGGGTGTGCCTGTGGCTTGGCAGCATGGTTTGAGATGGATTCCTGGAGCCCCTTCCTTCCCACTTTTCTGTGGCTCCCTCCTTCGACTGAGTTTTGTTACTGTCATCCTTCCTTTTAAGTTAACCTTTTGGTGGTTTGACTGGTTTGGCCCTGGATGTGGGAGTCAGTGTAGCTCTGGCTTTTCATTGTCCGTCTTTATTTTGATCAAGCATCTCTCAAACTTCCCTGTAGATTCCAGGCTATTCTGTGCGCTGTGTCATTCCTCTGCATGAGTTTTTTGTTGATGATGTGCGCAAATGCTGATAACTTTTATTTCATATACTTCAACTATTGCCCTGCAAACAAACCCCAGTCATTCTGATTCCCCTTTTCTGTGCAATTTTCCTCAATTTCTTTTTCTTTTCTTAGTAACAATAGTTCAGATTTATACGGTGCCTCCAACATGCCAGGTGCTGTACTGAGTGTGCACTCTGCTGTGATCTCACTACAGGGGACTGTGTGTTACATCCTCTTTTTACAGATGAGGACAGGGAGGCACACTAGTCTGAGGCCAGATGGGAACTTGAGTCTTTCCAGCCTAGCATCCTGGTATGTTATTGCTCGGAAGTTTTGCTTTCTGCTTTTTCTCTGATGCTAGGAACCTCGAGTTTATCCTCACGTAGAATACTGGCTCTGAGTTGTAGCTTCATGCCATACTTTCAGTGTTGTTGCTCCATGTGTCTTCAGAACAAGGTGTCATCTTTTCATCAGAAGGCTTTTCTGTATCTTGGTAAAAATTTTTTTGTTGTTTGTGCTCTTTCTTAAGAGCCAACCCTGCAGACCTAGCAGAAATTCATTCTACTTGTTTTCTTTTTAGGAAGCCTGACCATGTTTTTCTTAAAAAGGAATTTGTTATCAGGTTTATTTTCTGAATTTTGCAGGCAGTTTACGTAATAGGAGAATTAATTTTTCTGTGTTCATTTGTTGGAATTTGCCTGTAAGCGCACCTGGTCCTGGAGGATTCTTTTCCTCTGATTGGCTTAAGTTTTGTTTTTGGTTTTTTGTTCTGTGAGTTTGGCCATTTTATACTTTTGTAAATATTCTTTTCATTTATGGCTTCATTTTGGTTTTTTTTAAATGAAGTTTGGTTTTTTATATTTTAGATTCTGAGCTGTCTCCTTCCCCAACACAGACTAGAAGAGATTTATAAATCTATGTAAAACCATACTAGATGTACTTTTTTACATCAGTTCTTTGATAGTGTCCTCATCCGTAGATTCTTTGTAGTTGGTTGGAGTATTTATAGCACTCAGCACAACTTAGTTATCCACAGTATTCTTCAGACAGCGTTGCTGTTACCATATACGTTCTATCGGTTCTACTCAACTTCCCTCTTCATTATTTCATGCGAGTCTTAGCCAGCTCAGTAGTATACCATCATGGTCATGTACCACAGCCCTTCCCCCGTAGATGGGCATCCCCTCAACGTCTAGTTCTTTGCTACCACAAAGGGAACTGTTATGAATATTTTAAAACATAGCCTTTTTCCCTGATCACTTTGGGAAACAGACCTGATAGTGGAATTACTGGTTCAAAGGGTATACACAGTTTTATAACTCAAAGTGAGAACCTGAAAAGGCCTTAGCCTAAAGGGCAAACGGTCTGCCATTGCATCCTGGCCCATCTCCAGTTGTCCTGAGGAATATCTGACTACTCTTCCCAGGTGGCTCTGGAGGAGGAGGTGAGGCTGGTCCTTGCACAGCTCTCCTTCATGTACAAGTCATGTCATCATCTCCTGATGTCATGGTCTTCCAGAACAAAGACAGACACAGCTACTCTTAGGGCGTAATTCCAGATGCTCTCCAAAAGGGTTGAATTAGTTCACAGTTCCACCAGTGGTGTGATGATGTCCCAGTTTTTCTACATCCCTTCAAGCATTTATCATTTTCCCCTTCTATTATTTTAGCTAATCTAATACGTGGGAAAAAATATCTCAAAGTTGTTTCAGTTTGCATTTCTCCAGTCACTAATGATTTAGACCATTTTTTTCATCTGTGTACTTTTTATTTCTTCACTGAAAAACTGCCTGTTCATATCCTTTGGCCATTTATCAATTGGAGAATGACTGCATTCATATAAATCTGACAAAGTTAGTTCTCTGTATATTCGAGATGTGAGACCTTCATTTGAGAAACTGTCTATAAAATTTTTCCATTTTCTGCTTTCCTTCTGATCCTGGCCTGGTTGCATTGGTTTTATTTGTACAAAACCTTTTTAATTTAATGTAATCAGAGTTATCCATTTTACATTTCATAATGGTCTTTCCTGTTCATAAATTCCTTTACTATGCCTCAGTCTGATATGTAAGGTGTTCCGTGTTCTTTTGATATCTAGGTCATGTATCTGTTTTGATCTTATCTTGGTAAGTGGTATAAATGTGGTTATCTGTTTTATTGGCATATTCATTTCTTCACTTGTGATTTGTCATGTTTTCTTTTTTCATACTGATAGTTTTCCTCTTTTATTTTAAAAATGAAAGTACTTACCTTTTATCAGTTTTTTTCCCTCAAAAAAATCTTTCAGGCTTATCTATTAATATATTTTTTAAGCTTTCGATTTTGTTAGTCTGTTCTTCGATTTTCAGAATTTCTATTTTGGTTTTCTGGCTGACTTTTTCTTTCTTCAGTTACCCTTTACTGAATATAAGTTTTCTTGCATTGTGGTCAGTAAAGGCTGCATTTTATTTTGCTTTTCTGTATTTGTGAGGTCTTTTTACCCTAAGAGATGATGTGTTTTTGTGAAAGTGCTATGCACAGCTGAGAAATAATTAACTTTTCTGTTCTCCTTATTTGCCAAAACTCTCATCCCCTGCCCCCCCATCACCCTCCTTCCTTGTAATCTCTGAAACTGTTTTGACCCCAAATCACTGTGGCCTTCCGTGTTTAGCCAACTACAGGTCCCAGGCCCACCCGGCCTGGTCATGGTTGGCATCTTCGTGGCTCAGAATGAATGTAAACAGCAGTTGTTTCTGTTTTGACCAGAAACCCTGAGGGTCTTCCCCTCCCAGATTGATTTCTTTTGGATCAGGTAAAGAGGCAATGGCCCTGCTCCATTTCATATTAAGCCTTGGTCAACCTGAGACCTGGGAAAGACCTTCATTTGGAAAGGCCAAGGGCTCCCGCTGCATTCAGGGCTGGTGACTTTGCACAACCCTGCCTCACTTCAGTCCAGTTCGCTTGCATGTCATGGCATCATGTTCCTGATGTCATGGTCCACTTTGGGAATGAAGGACAAACAAATATTTGCCAGAGCATTTTTCCTGTTAAGGATTTAGATACTATGCAATTTAGTACCTGTGTTGATACTATGATCCATAGGGTACCTTCTACTCAGTGATAAATATTCTTATGTCCTCCATATCCCAGTGATTCTAAACCACTGTAGATCAGCATCCATTGCCCAACTCCCATGCCCCTCAAACCTCCCACCTCAGTGTTCTGGCCAGACACCACCTGGCCCTTTGGAATGCTGTTCCATAGGCAGCGACCTTACCTTTAACTTCACTTTTGCTTTGCCGTTCTGTCTGCTAGTGACTCCCTGGTCACCCTTTCCCGTACTGGCTGCACCTCCACTCCCTGTCTTTGGCTCATCGACCGAGATGGGGAGCGAGGCTCGTTACCCCCATCATTTGGTAACCTCTCCTCTTGGAGGTTCCTGCTGTGCATGTCTGTCACACTGTCATTATCTTAGTAACTGTTGTCTCATTCCTCAGGTACATGAGGTGTACAGCTCCGTTTTGTGTCCTTCCTAACTCCTGCCCTCTTACTAGAGGGCTCTGCTTCAAAGACCCTGACCGGTGAACTCTGCAGACTTCTGGCTTGCCATGAGTGCTCCTCCACCCCTGAGCCACACAGAGAGATGGTCATCCCCCACAAAAGCACCATGTGCACGTTCTGGAATTCTGAAATCCCCTCGTGAGACCATAATCTCATCAGCTCTTTGCTTCCCTCTGTGTTTCCATACATAACTCCACGTGGTGACCCTGAATCCTACGATTCCCTCAGTCTTCTCCCTGACCATCTCCCCCACCGTAACTGCTTTCCCCCCTTTTCCCCACCTTGACTTCTTGTCGCAGTCATCTTCTCCTGAATCCTTAGCCCTGGCACTCCCACCATTCGACACCTTCAGTGGTACATGCATGTTTGCCTAATGAAGCTGGAGAAAATTGTACAGCTGTTCTGAGAGGGTCCACTACAGATTTAAGTTAGACAACCTCCCCTGGGCCTTCACTGCTGCAAGGCAATCCTTCTACACCTCCCTTTTCAGCTCACTGCTTCACAGCTCCATCCTGGTTCTTTCAGACCTCATCCCTCCTCAAGGGGTAGATCGGTGGTACCGTGAATAGACTGCTGGGCCTGGAGTCAGGAAGACTCTCCACTTCATGAGTTCACATCCAGCTTCAGACACTTACTGTGTGACTTACCTATCAAATAAACTGGAAAAGGAAATGCAAACCATTCTGGCCTTTGCCAAGAAAAGCCCGGATGGGGTCATGACAAGTTGGACATGACTGGATCCCCTCTGCCCACCTTCTCAGCTGTGAACCTTTCTTCATCAGCATCCCTCAGTGCCTAATGTCACTGTTTCTTCCTTCACTCCTGTCTTAAAGGGTGAGGTGGCCTTAGTGCACTTTCTCCCTGTTCCAGCCCATCCCCCACTCAGCCACTGAAATGAAGGTTGGACTTGTCCCCACGACCTGCTCCCTCATTCACTAAATCCAGCAGCTCCCTGCGGACTCCTGGAATGAGCAGGAGATGTTCTGTGTGACACTTAGCCCCTCTTTGTCCTCCAGGACATCCCGGCTCCCCACAGGACCCTCCGCCTCTGGGTTCTAGTGGCCATCCTCGTTGGTCGTCCCCCAAGCCTGGAACCCTTTCCTGTCTTTGATCTGGACCACTGACCTCCCTGGCTTCCCCCACGCCAAGCAGCCTTCCCCAGCTCCTCTTCATTTTATTCCCTATCTGTCCTATCTGTGTCTTGTCTGTATGGATGTGGTTTTGGTGCTGAATCCTGAGGGCAGACCGCTCTGCCTTTGTGCCTTGAATGCTTAGTGCAGTCCCAGCACTTCTGGGTGCTTGAGGTCTGGTTTTACCTTGTCTCATCTGAAATCACTGCGCTTGTTCCTGCTCGTTATGGGTGAATTTGTTCCGTTCGCATTCATTAGTTTTCTTACCTTTGTTTCCCCTCTCTAAAAAAGGAAGAGGATGGTGAATGCCTATCACCTGATCCTCTCCATGACCACCCCCTCTCCCTCGTGTTTCCACTTTGAGCTGAATGGATTTCCACACCACATGCTGTCTCTTCTGCCCTCCTGACTAGAGCCCAGGGGCTCAAGGTTTCTTCTGTGCTGAGTTTTTTCCTCCCCTGTTCTTTGTCTTGAGCTCCTCCGTCTAGAGCAGGACCACTCCCAACTCCTCCGCCTTGTAGGTCACTCTCCACAATCCTTAGTGACCTGAGGGGAGGCACTTTTGTACAGTCTCTTCCAAGTGCTCAAATACTGTTTCCTTTTCATGTTTCTCTTGACTCCTGTGGTGGCATTTCCAGCTGGCCCAGGCTAGAAAAATGACTCATTCTTGTTTCTTCTTGGATTTTCTGATCCCTTGATCTTTCTTGGAGGCGTCTCTGTGGAGGGCAGGGCTGGGCGAGGCTGCTTCCCACTGCTAGAGGGGTCCTGTCCTGGTGATGCTGTGTAGCCCTCCAAGGGAGGACTGGAACGTGAATCCTTTGATTCCCAGACCAGCCTAAGAGCTAGTGTTAGGAAGGACAAGAGGCTGGTTTGGCCAGACCTCAGTTTCTGAAGAAAAATAAAGTCTAAGAAGAGATCTGGAGATGTAGGGGAACAGCTGAGTAGAGAAGAGCTTTTATGTAGGGTCCTCCACATACCAGCCCCTCGGGTGTGTGGAGCAGTGGGATGATGGCATCAGACCTGTGCTTTAAGAAGGGAGCCCAGTCAGAAGGCTGCTGTAACAGGCTGAGCAAGACTCACTTAGGTTGTGTGCCTGCCTGGCTAAAGGGAAGGTGGTGCCAGTCAGTAGATGTGGGACAGTTAGTGACTGGGGAAGATGGGTCTGTTTGGGGCAGGTTGAGTCTGATGTGGCATTTAGTGATGTGGGCCAGAGCTTAGCAGAGAGACTAGGCTTGACTCTGACCACAGAGAGACCTTGGTGGAATCCCTGGCACCTGGTGCGGCAGACCATCAAGGATCTAGAGAGAAGGCAACCCAGGAGCAACAGAGGTGGGGGAAGGACCAGGAAGGTGCAAAGCCTTAAAGGCCCCTGAGAAGGCAGAGCAGCAGGCCTGCACAGGACAGGAAGGAGGCAGTACTAAGAGAAGAGGGCCTGGGACAGAGCTTTGGGGGGGCAGCCCCCAGGGCATGGGGACAAGGAGCCTTGGGGAGAGGCCAGCCGCTCACCTGGGGTTGGCTTCCCTTGTGCTCCCAGCCTGTCGCAGCTGACAGAGATGAACGAGCAAGAAGACGCATTCCTGGCACGGTTCTCTGCTCTGCCCCAGCTGAAGCAGGTCATCACTGACAAGGAGAGCCTGGTCAGGAGCATCGAGGAGCTTGCCCGTAAGTCTGGTCTCCCCCCGCCCCCCCTCCCGCCCTTGCTTCCTGAGAAGCGGCTGTGATGCTGCCTTAAACACGCTTCATTTTGCAGGGAAGAATCTCCTTTTAGAGCCCGGCCTGGAAGCCAAAAGGCAGACAGTCCTCAGCAAGGTCAGTGCAGTGGTTTTCATGGAGACGGGAAGGAGATCGGGAGGGAAAAGAGCCCAACACACTGTGTTTGTTCTTCCTTAGTATGAACTGCTCACCCAGATGAAGTCAGGCTTTGAAAAGAAGATGCAGAGGCAGCATGAGCTCAGCGAGGTAGGACTGTCTGCTTCCTGCTCACTTTTGGTTCACCTTGGCCAGTTCCAGGCCTTTGGTGCCACTCCAGCCTTCCTTACCACCAGCAGAGGGTGAAGCCCCCTGTATGTTTCAGGAGGCTGCAGCTCCACTCTGGGGGGCATCCTACATTGAACCGAAGAGAGAAGGGTGGAGGGGAGCCCCTTGCTGTACCCATCATGTCATTAGGCAGGGAAGGGCCGGCACCGTCCCACAGATCCAGGGATGGATTTCTCAGTGCCCACGACTCACTTTGGGAGATGTGTTTATCCCAGTCCTTGTCAATTCTGTTTTATTCTTTCCCTGCGAGGTTGGGGTTTGATTCCTCCTTGGAGGGCCACTCTCTGGCATGGAAGTTCACAGACACCTCTGGTTGTTGGACGAGGAAGGGCTCAGCCTCTTCTCCTTGGCAGCCCTGATTCTGTCATCTCTTTAGAGCTGCAGCGCCAGCGCCCTCCAGGCCAGGTTGAAGGTAGCCGCCCACGAAGCTGAGGAGGAGTCAGACACCCTCGCTGAGGACTTCCTCGAGGGCAAGATGGAGATAGATGACTTTCTCAGCAGCTTCATGGAGAAGAGAACTGTATGTACTAGTGCACCAGCCTGGGGGCCTCTGAGCGCTCTTACAGAGACAACTGGGGTGGGAGATGTCCATCTTTGCAGGCCTCTCGCTTGGCCCCACCCCCACCAGTAGGATGGAATGGGAGTCAGACTCTGGCTGACAGCCTAGGGCATTCTCAGGCCCTCCCAAGCCAGGTGGAGCCCCCCTATCCCCACTTGATTGACCCTGCAGAGGCAAATGAGTTCTTCTTACCCTTCCCAGCTGTGCTTAATGTGACTAGATAGACAAGGCCCAGAGGCAGGGGGCTCCCCCCAGGCCTGTCTGGGGGTGGCCTGTGACCCAGGATAGCTTTCTCTGTGCCCCTCCAGATTTGCCATTGCCGCAGAGCCAAAGAGGAGAAGCTCCAGCAGGCCGTTGCCGGCCACGCCCAGCTCCACGCCCCCCTCTAGGCAAGTGTTTCCTCCCAGCATGGCCTGGGACCCTGCTGGCCCCGAATAGCACCTTGGTTTGGGAGGATAGGGAGGGGTGCTCTTCCCCTCTCTTCACTTCCCCCTCCTCAGCTGGGAGGACAAAAGCAGCCCCTATCCAGGCTTCCCTCCTGACAAGATCTGATCCACCTTGATACCAGCCCCCACTCCCCCACTTCCAGCTTCTCCTGAGCGTCACTGCTAGGCCACCAGCCGAGCCCCTTCCCCATTCTTGTTTTTTGCATTTTGATCTTTCTGGTGCTGGCAGGGATTTGCCCCCCTGACTGGACACAGGCTCCTTGTGGGCAGATGTCCATCATTTGTTCTGTGGGGGGCGGAGAAGGCTCATCCCAGGTGGGTGCGCCAGTTACCTTGCATCTGTCTCATTGTCTGAAGTGTTGTTCAAGTAAATTTTAGGGGTTTTTTTCTTTGCAGATTTTCCTGAACACGTGAACTGCCAAGAGAAGAATGAACAGTCCCAATGAAGCACATTTTCAGTAGATGTGATTTGCAAACAGGCATTTCATCCTAATGGTCGTACTGTGTAGTAGATTAACTGTCTCCATTGCGTAGAGCTGGGCCTGATTTCTACAAATTAGGATGCCTTTTACTATCTTCTTTTGAGAAATCCTTCTGCACTCTTTGCACTAAATAGCTTTTGTATTTATTGTTGATAAAGTCTTTTACCATACTTGAGTTTCTGCTGCTACTCCCTGATTATTAGAAATTAAATACCTATGCATGTAATTTTGGATAAATTCAAGTATTTTATAAATTCATATTCTTTTAAATTCATATTTTTAACTGAAATGGACTGGTTTATTTATAAAGAAAGTCTTTGATTTTTTTGTTTTCCTCCTGTAACTTTTTTTTTTTTAAGATACTATTTGGGGTAGTGGTCATTAAAATATCACATTCCCTTTATCTTTCAGGAAAACTTTTGTTCCTAAATGACCATGCCAAGGTCGAGCTTTAGTCAGTGTAGAGTCCTCCAGCAGGTCATTGTCGTGTGGTGGTGACTGATTTGGGACCTGTGCTCCTGTGGCCCCCGCAGGAGCCTACTCAGCCTGGCCCTGGGGTGGCGTTGATCCTCCACCCTCCAAGAAGTGGCCCATCCCTAGAAGGCTGGCCACCCTCCAGGCCCTGGCTTTGTCTGTGTGTCAGGTGCTTCTGGTCACAGCTGCACTGAAGAAGATTCCTGTGGCCAGGTGGGACCTGTGCCTGAAATCACAAAAGATATGATAAATGATTTGTTTCATGTTTCAAATGAAGGCTGTGTCCACAAGAGCAAGCCCACCCTGGCACATGAAGCCATCTTGTAGGACTGGCCGGGCTGGGTCATTTGGAAATGGATCTTGTACGTAGCTCGTTATAAGAGGCTCTGTGTCCTGCCTCTGCAGAAGGGAGTCTGGACAGACAAGCCAACCATTTTTTCCCTAACCACTATTGTCAGTGAGTTTTAGCTCGGATTGGAGACCAAGTGAAACCAGTGTGGGGTGGTTGGAAACACTACTTACTTGAAGCAGAGGAGCTAGGTTCTTCCACCACCTCTGCCACAGCCTCTCTGGTTGACTGCGGGCCTTGGTCTGTAAAGAAGGCATCGTGGGCATCTCTGGGAGGATGTCCATTGTGTATTCGGTAAGAGGGTGGGCTCTCAGTGATCTCACAAATAAAAATCATTGACACTTCTTGTAAAGGTTGACTAAATACATCAGTTACCTTTTGTCATTACGAACTCTAGCATACTTTGACTATTCCTTCTTGTAAAAGAAGTCGGGCATCTTCATGGGTGTGCCATGGCAGCCAGCACCCACAGTGAGGTGTAAGGAGAGGGTCACACTGGGTTCTTGTCATTGAGGCTGATGAAAGACCCCACATCAGGGCCACGGTGCTTGTGGCTAGCTCTTGAGAGCAAGAGGGAATAACCTTGTGCTCATCTCCAGAGGGCAGCACCAGTGGTGAGAGGGACTCAGAAGCCAGTTGAGGTTTGGAAAATCATCCAGACCATTAGAGCCATCGGAAAGGGAAGTGGCTGAGGGATGGGATAGGGAAAATCCCATATGGGGACCTCTGAGGTTCCTCCATTCGCTGAGCTTCCAAAGGAAGGCAGGGAAAACGTGAGGGTGGTCGTTGGAGTTGTCCCCATTGGTCACCAGTGAGTCCATTGCATTGGATCAGTACTTTACAGGCTGGGTTACAGTGGGCAAGTCTACCCTAAGCCTCTGACTGGTCAGGTTTACTGGAGACTAATTATAACATGCTGAGTGACAGGGATTTTGTCACTGTACGCCTTTTAGTAATACCAAGGGAGCTATCCTTGACAAGACACTCACTGAAGTCCAAATGCTTAGGCCTTTCTGTTACCCAGCTTCCCTGAGAGTGGCAAATTCCTTTTCTATATGTTGTCATTTATAGTGCCCTAATTTCTGCAGCTTGGTTCTCACCACCAAAATTAACTGCCGAGTTAAACTTCTTGATGTCCTGTGTGTGGAAGTGGGTCAGAGGTTCTTGGCCATTGTTCTTCATGTTTATAAATAAATCATGGAAGGTACAAGTTGAACAAGGTGGCTCAGGTTTGAGATGTCAGTATTTAAATAGCCCCTGCACCCCTTCCCACCCTCCTGGAGCAGATCTGGGATTAGAGCCATATTGTTTGCAGTTCTGTTACCTTTTTCAGATTAGAACTGGAAGAGTTAGGGAGAGAAGCAATCCGAGGGTAAGGAGCCAGAGAAGCTGGCCATCCTTTGGTGCCTTAGGAGTTCTCCAGAGGGGACCCCTAATCTCCTAGAGGAGAAATACCAGGCTGGTCCAAAGTTAATGAGTCCTGGGGCATTCCTTCAACCTTGGGGTCTTAGGCAACTCAGGTGGAACAGGATGACTTATAGGATGGTTTGGGGTTAGAAAGACTTCCTAAGCATCAATGGGGACTCCTTGAGTGTTCACCCAAAGGGATCCCACTAACAGCCAGCCCTGCCTTACAGCATGTACTTGGGAGCAGAGGGTCATGATGGTATTTTCTGCCATTCATCAGGGCTGTTTGGAAAGTCAATGAGATGGTCAGTAGAATGGTGCTGTCTGCTGGAATACAGTCCAAGTGCAAGTGATTGTTTCTGTCTCCCTTTGGTCAGCTTGGGCTTTGTGCATGTTTTCTTCTCACTGGTCAAGCTGAGAGTTAGGGGAAATTCTACATTCAAGAAGGACACTTTTGGAATATTTTTCTGGGCCCTAGTCCATTCCCTGTGCCCTTCCATCCTTCACATAAGATTTGACTGGTCAAGGGTTTTCTGGCATGAAGAATAAAGTTCTCTGACTGAAAATGAGGCTGAGAAGCCTGCCTTCATTTGAATGACTGTACTCATCAGACCTGTCCTTATGGGGCCTTGTTAAAGCCGCTGGCATCACAGAGCCAGCTGCTCCAGAGCCCTGAGCTGTAGACACTGCAGTTTCTGGCTGCTCCCTAACTTGGGCTTTTGTTCTGAGAAATCAACCTAAAGTCCGTGTAATGAGGGTCGATGGAAGCAGACAGCACATCCTTGTTGAGAATCTCTCAAAGAACCATTTTTGGGAATGAGCAAAGTCTCCATTACCAGGTTCCAAGAGTGGGCCTGCCTGCCCTAATTCCTGATGCCCAGAGTCTTTATCTGCCAGACTGAAAAAGGAATAACCAGTGGTCCTTGACCTGCCAAGAAGAGTAACACGTCCCCCTGCAATATGTTGGCCAAAGCTTTTTGCTGACATTGAAAAGACAACTTGCCTCGTAAGAATTTATTGTAGAGGACTTTTTATCAGCACAGTGTACACACTGTATACATGACGAGACAACCATTTAAGTTAATCAAGATCCCATCCCCTTCAACATTTGGGAACCACTTGGAGGCTGATGGGAAGAGGGTATATCTGTAAGTATGGTCTTGTGACTTCTGTCCCAGCACTCCAACAAGTACACCCAAACGAAACCAAACAACAGGTCACTCACTGGTTAGTATTTTAACTACCCAACTGGTACACTTTATACTGTACTAGTCATTTAAAAGTCTACAATTCACATTTTTCTCTACAGACAATTTTCAGGTGACCTATAAAACAGGGTAACATAATAAAACATAAAACTATATCTTAAAAAATAGGCCATTTATATTCAGTATGACTGTCAGGTTGGCGTTGGTCAATCCAGGCTTCCAAAGCCAGTGTCCAGAGTTAGCAACTGGTCTCAGAGAGGCAAACCTGATGTTGGGATGGAACACAGAGGAGCACATAACCAGCATTCTGTATTTTAAAATGGAGACAAAGAAATGAGAGAACCCCGGAGAGTGACTGAAAAGACTGAAAACATTCTGTAAGGAAAAGATGGAGTCATCCTTGGTTAGCCTGAAGGAGGGAGCAGTTTAAGTCATGATAAAATACAGTAATGTCTGTGTTAGCCCAGAGGAGGAGGCATTCCGGTGCCAAACTACATTATTCGAGGTAGAAAAAATATGGGGATGTCATCCCAGATGTTACAAAAAACAAAACTAAATTAGGGCTGAGCCATTCATCCAGAAACCTTCAGACGGAATATAGAAGGTCTCTCCCCTCCACCCCCAAGGATGCCAATAAGCTTCCCTGCCTCCTTCTCTGACCTGTGCACTCATTCAGAGCCCAGATACCATCCCTGAGGACACCCAGACTTAGCTAAATAAAGTCTAAGACCCACCGCAGCATGATTTTACAGCTACCCTGCCCCCAAATGTCTTCCCATCTGCTTGCTGATACCAAGGATTCTTGGAACAAAAGAACAGGTGCTCATTGACGTTCCAGTCACGTGTACTGCACTTAATTCATACTCCTACTATATCAGTGATGTCAAGGCTGTGCTTTTTGACTTTCCCCTTGATTTGGGGAAGGCGTCGGGTAGGCTAGGTACCTGGCATGAGAGCAAGCCCTGCCCCCCTTCAGCTGAGCACCCAATGAAGCAGAGCATTGCCATGCACTATGTTCACATGACTGGGGTGGAGAAGCTTCGCTTCCAGAATTTGTGGTTAGAAGTGGAGGAAATAGGATGACGAGGCTGCCAGTGAGCTTTCTCTTAACAATGAAGGGCACACACAAAAACAAAGATGGGGGGGTGACTTCACTCTCAATGAGTTCAGTGAGGAGGGATTACTTTACGCCAAGGAGAATGGACATCCCTAGCCACCCTTTAAATGCATTCAGAACAGTACTGACCCCTACTTTCTACCTCTGGGACCAGGGGCATCTGTAACTTGAGAGGATTGGACTAGAAGACTATCTCCCCTGTTTTTAGGGAGCCAGGAGGTAAGGTCAGGATATTTTCAAAGCCAAGGGTCCCTCTCAGGTCCCAGCTACATCAAAAGCATCTCTGATGAGCCCCCTTACATACCCCATAACTCCACATGGGAAGCTGTTGTGACAGCCTCCAGACAGAACACCCATCGGCATCTAACCCAGCCTCTCCAAGAGAACTCTCTACCTTTCGAATAAAGTCACCAGTCTGGGCATCACCCTGGACCCTCTTCTCCTTCCCCCCTCACATCCAGTCAGGTGCTAGAGCCCAACACGGCTAGCCCTTGAAATCACTGCTCCTTACCCTCTCCTCCCGGAGTGCCTCCTGCTTTGTTTTCTGTCTCTTTCCCTTCCAGTTTTCCACAGACCCGCCAAAATATCAGAACCTCCTGTTCTGAATCCCAATTGCCCTCGGATAAAATAAGTGCAAATTCTCTTCCACTTACCATTTCTACATCCCCCCTGAGCTGGTTCTAGACCCTCTCTCCAGCCTTGTTTCACATCCCCCTAACAAGCCTGACGTCCCATTTTCTGCCTCTGCAGCTTTCCAAAGTCAGTCCCCATTCCTAGAATGCATCACTCTTCATCTTCCTTCAAGACTCAGCTCTGGTGCTTCCTCTGGGAAGCCTTCCTGGATCCCTCCAGTTGTGAGGGCTCTCTGCACCAATAACTTGTGTTTGTTCCCTTGTTTATGGACCCCAATCTCCTAGGAAAGCCTTGAGGGCAGCCCTGGTGCCTTGTAACCTCAGGCCCTGGTGAATGGGCTCATGTTTCCAGGACTTGCCTTTTTTTCCTTCTCTCCCCTTACTTGACCCTCCCTCCCCCCAGATCCATTGTGTCTAAGAACTGTGATTTTTCTTCTGCTCTACATCAGGCCTTCTCTTCGGGGAATTTTCAAAGGGTTGTGGGGTGTGTGTGTGTGTGTGTGTGTGTTTTAAAGTCAATGTTTGTCATTACTGTTTCTCACACTTGTTTTCAAGGATTTTAAAAGAGGTTTAAGTGTTATGTGACCTAGAATTTATATATCAAGCTTGAAAAGAAAATTACAGTGGGTATTTTCTCATTTGAATCTCAGTTCCAAAAGTCCTACACTTGATGTTTATAGATTCATTTTCTACCTTGATTTTCATATGATATCTAGAAGGGGAGGAAAGCTCCTGCCATTTGAAAAGGCCAGAGGTGGCTTTCCATGCTCAAACCTCGACAGGTTGGAGGCCAGGTGACCCTATTTTCCACTCTCCTTGGTCATTCCATTTGGGATAGCACAGCTCCCCTCTGCGCTGCATAGAGGGGCTCATGCGGTGAGGAACACCGCCTCATCGGGATCCGGGTCCTTGCCGCTGTCTCCACTCGGGGAGCGACAGCTCAAGTCCTCCACCCCAGACTCCTGGTCGCTGTTGGAGAGGTCGGGATCGGAGCTCTTTAAATTCTCCTGCGTGAGAATGAGGGCAGAATCATCGTCTCCCTGGGAAGGGCTCCGGGAGGGTGACGATTTCGGAGGCCCGCTGGAGTCCGCAGTGGGGTTCCCCACACTGGGGGTGGAGGCGGCGGGCAGCCCTGGAGGTTTGGTCTGTGGCGCATTGGGCTCTCTCTTTCCCAGTGTGTGGTTGAGCGGAATCTTGTGGATTTTCTCCAGTCTCTGAAAAGAAAAAGGTTTCCATTTGTTTGGGGTGATGGAAATTTTCTCTCTGTCTTTTCACTCCATTCAATCATCACATTGCTAGCAGCATTTATGAAACGGAGTTTGGAAGTCACAGAATTTCAAACACTGCGGCTGGCTCTCACCCAAAAAACAGCACTTCATGTCTCACCATCCAAACTTGACCTGAAGACCTCAGAGGTCTCACAACTCCCAAGTCTATGGACCCTGACAAACAACCGTTCTACTTGTCATTGATTGTCAATCTTCGTCCTCCCTCCTCAAAGAACATGTCAAATCCCTCTTGAACATGACAGGCTTCCAAGCATTTCCATACTGCCTTTTATATACATTATAAAAGACAATAGCGTTTTTAGAGAACTCTAAGGTTTGCAAAGTGCTTTACAGATGGGATTTCATTTCATTCTCACAGCTACCTTGGGAGGGAGATGCTGGTATCACCTCCACTTTACAGTGGAGAAAACTGAAGCAGACAGGTTAGGTGATTTGCCCAGAGTCACTAATAGCTAGTATCTGAGGCTTTATATGTACATGTCTCTGTCTCTCTCCCTTCCCTCTGTTCACATGGGGTTTATCCTAGACTTACCTGCAGGTGCTCTGCCAAGAGGCATGCAAATATTGATGGCAAAAACTTTGAGAGATCTTGGGGTTTGCTAGCTAGATTTTCTTTCTTAAGGTCCATACCTTAAACCCAAATCATTCTGGCTCCCATCGTTTGGCCAACAATAGGTCCCAGGCCAAGGCCCACTTAGTCATTGTTTGGGCTCTGATTGGCTTAGAGTGAAGGTAGATAGAAATTATTTCTGTTTTGGCCAGAAACCCTGAGGGTCTTCCCCTCCCAGATTGTTTCGGTTTTTTTTTGACTAGGTATTCTCTGCCACATTTCTGACCTAGCCTTAAGGGGGTTGCCTCAGTCAGATTGAGACCTTAGATTTAAAAGGCCAAGGTCCCCACCCCTACCCTGTATCCTGGGCCATCTCCAGTCGTCCTGATTTATACTGGGCCACTGGACTCAAATGACTTTGCAGGAGACAGTGAGGCTGGCAACTTGGCACAGCCTTGCCTCACTTACAATTCTCTTGTAAGTCATGATATTACCTCCAAGACATCAGTGATCTCCTTGGAGAACTACTCCCAATTGACTCTGTACATATCTTGTCTGTGCATACTTGTTTGCATATGGTCTCCCCCATTAGAAAGTGAGCTCTCTGAGGGCAGACCCTGTCTTTTGCCTCCCTTTTGTATCCCCAGAGCTTGACACGATGCCTGGCATGTAGTAGGTGCTTAATTAATGCTTCCTGGCTCTGTCTGTGTCCCCTCACTCTCTTCTATACCCTCCAAAGTCATCAAGGATCTCTCAATTGCCCAATCTGGCATCCTCTACTTCCTCTTCATCCTTCTTAATCAGCTACATCTCTCCACCCTGCTGCCCACCCTCCCCTGGTGGTCCTCCTCATTCTCCGGGTTTTCTGGATGCTTGCTTCTCCTCCTGCTTGTCTGACCCACCTCTCCTCTCTCTCTTTGCTGCATCTTTCTCCCAGTCACTTCTCTGACCTTGGTTATAAAGGCCCTGGAGGGGAACTCTAGGGTCTGTCCTGAGCCCTCTTCTCTGTCATCCTACTTGATGGTGTCATCAGCTCCCACGGATTCAAGCATCACCTGGACTCTATGATTCCCAGATCTGTATCATCACTGTTACCTGTGAACCCAGCCCCCACATCGCCCACTGCCCAGCCAACCCTCTGAACACCATGCATCTAAAAGAGGACTCCTCCTTTCCCTAAAAGCTGCCTCTCTGCTGAACTTCTGTTATTATTGAGGGGACCTCTGCCTACTTCCTGGCCATTCCACCCCTGCCCCACAACCAGCTTCCTTCCCTATGCTGCCCTGATCCATTGGAAAAGCAGGGCCTTGGGGGTACGCTAGTTACTGATTAGTAAAAAGCATTCATTCATGCCTTCATCCTTCCAGTGGTCCACAAGGACACCTTGAAGTGATCCTTGATCCTTCTCATTCTCATTCAGCCACAGATCTAATCAGTAGCCAAATTCCAACATTTCTCTGTCTACCACACCTCTTCCTACACCCCTCACTCACCGGCACAGCCCAAATCCAAAACCTTATCTTTTCTCACCCAGGCCATTACAAACACCTTGTAATTGCTCTGCCTCAGAACCCCCAGCTACAGCCTTGAGAATGGTCTTCCTCCAGTAAGGTCTGAACATGGTGCCCACTCCTCACTCACCAAGCTCTGGTGGCTCTCTGTTACTGCTTCAGGATCAAATATAAACTTCTTTGTTAGTATTTTAATCTCATCAAGTGTGGTTCTTTCTTACCTTACTTTACTTTCTTTCATACTCTGATGTCCAGCCATGCTAACCTGCTTTCTGTTCATCAGACATGACAGCATCTCCCACGACCACGCATCTGCACTAGCCTGGGACCCTATGCCTGGAAGGTTCTCCCTCTGGACCTCTGACTCTTGAAATTTTTAGTCTTTCAAGATTTAACTATGGCACCACCTTCTATATCTCCTGCTCGCCCAGGCCCTAAACTAGCTCTCCCCTACCTGTCTTATACAAACTCACATTCTTATGGAGGAGAAAGTGTGGCGATAGATAAATACATAGATGTGTATATGTGTATATATACATTTTATATATACATATATAGATAGATACATACATACATACATACACACAGATAGATGTATGTGTATATATGATAAATGGATATATGTGTGCATACATGCATACACACATAAACATACATACACACTTATATCCATGAGGACAGAGATTTTTTCCATTTTGTCTCTGTCCCCCGTGCTTAAGCACAGTTCCTGGCACATAGTAGGTGCTTAACAAAGCGTAGTTGACTGACTACTGATTAACCAAAGAAAGTTCCACAGAGGAAAATGGAAGGTAGACTGGCTCTGTCCCCTTAGTGGAACTTCCATCTGACAGCTCTACCTAAACATGTCAGAGACATCTCAAACTCATGTTCTCTAAAAGGCCTTATTATCTAGAACCCTGAATACAATCTCAGTTCAGAGAAAAGAAGCCAGTATAATTAAGGGCACATGGGGGAGGGCTGTGAGGGAGGGAGGAAGAAAGGAAGGAGGGAGGGAGGGAGGGAAGGAAGGAAGAAAGGAAAGAAGGAAGGAAGGAAGGAAGGAAGGCTCCCTGAAATGCAAGGGGAAAGGAGCTCATGAAGTGCACCTTGAATTGTCCCTGAGGTGTCTGAAGTAGGGCTGGCCATACTGGGGCCAGTGCTCAACCCACAGTTAGACAGTGAGTGAGGCTGGGGACCAGGATAAGGAATGGAGAGTAAGGTTCGATAGGGAGGCTGGCTGGGGAGGATGAGTGGGTGGTTAGACAGCTAGGCAGAGAGGTCCAGACTTCACGGAAGTGGAGAATTCTGAAACTTCAGGAGAGCAGCATTCTGGGGTTTGTCTGGGGTTGGATGGAAGGAGGAGGAGCCGCAAGGGCAGACAAAGCTGTGGGGAGGCTTGCCAGCCATCCACACAAGAGAATGTGATGGGGGAGAAAAAGGCACTAGCCTCAGGCTTGGGTTACCTCTTCTAAGACCTTCAGCTCCTCTTCTAACTGCTGTGTTTCCTCTTTCACTGCCATCAGGTAATCGGTCACTGACTGCCGGGGTTGCATGCTTTTTTCAAAGCGATTATACATTCCACTCCAAAACCTAGAGAAGATAAGAGAGGCCTGGTGATGACTGCCAAGACATTTTCAGGCTCAAAGTTCCACTGGGGCCACCTAACGACAGTTTTAAGCACCAAGTGTACACCTGCAGGAGCAGAAAGGAGGCAAGTTCTGAGGAGCTCCCGAGGAAGGAAGAGGGATTCTGGACTTAGAGAAGGCATTCTGCTGCTAAGTGGGGAATGGGGTACAGATGGAAGCCTGAAACAGAGACAGAGGCCAACGATTCACCACCTATATACTGAGACAACCTCCCTGGAGTCACTTGACTTTGATTTAAAAGGTCACACCACAAACCAATCAGAGGAACAAGCCATAAATTACTTTCCAAAAATATGGCTAGGGAAAGACTTCAGAACCAGCCAGAGATGGAAGAATCAGAAGCCAAAATGGACAGTTTTAGTGACATCAAATTTAAAAGGTTTTGTACAAACAAAACCCATGCAACTAAAATGAGCAAGGAAAGTTAACTGGGAAAAGTCTTGGCAGAAATTTCTCTGATAAAGGGACTGACTCCAGTTTGTAGGAACAAGACCCACATCCTGGTTGATAAATGGTCAAAGGACGTGGTCAGGCAACACTCAAAAGGAGAAATTCAAGCTCTATGAAACACAAACTGAAGTAGCCCAAGGTCATATTAGCAAAGCTGAACATGATACACCATCTAGCTTTTCTATGGCACTTTGGGGTTTGCTATCTCATGCTATCTCATCCAGTCTTCACAACAGCCTTGAGAGGTAGGTGCTACTATTATGCCCAGTTTATGGAGGAGGAAACTGAAGCAGATAGAGGTTAAGTGACTTGCCCAGGGTCACACAACTAGTAAATATATGAGGAAGGATTCAACTTTAGGTTGTCCTGACTCCAAGCCAAGCATTCTGTTCACTCTGCCAGTTAGTTACCTCAAAAAAAAAAAAAAACAAAACAAAAGAAAATGACAGATGCTGGGAGGGCTGTGGGAAAACAGGCACACTAAATACATCGTTGGTGGAACTATGAACTAGAGCAGCCATTCTGGAAAGGAATTTGAAGCTTTTCCCCCAAAGTTACTTAGCTGTGCACAGCCTTTACCCCAACAATAGCTCCGGTAAACCTAAACCCCAAGAGATCAAAGAGGAAAAGGATCCATATGTCCAAAAATAATTATAGTACCTCTTTTTGTTATGATAAACTGAGGGGGGCATCCACCACCTAGTGAATGGCTGAAGCAGTTATGGTCTGTGAACGTGATGGAATGCTACTGTGCTGCCATAAATGATAAAGGGACAATTCAGAGAAGTCCGGGAGGACTTTTAGGAACTGATGCAGAGGGACATAACTAGACAGCAGAGAACTTATGAGAACACAATGACGACGCTTTGGGAGGACAGGTTTGAAAGACCTAAGAGCCTTGATTCCCCAGTAATGATAGTGCCAGAGGACTGCCGAGGCAGCTTATGCTCCACATCCTGACAGAGATGGACTTATGACAAGAAGTCAGACGTGGATCTTTGGACACAGTCTTCACTAAGTATATGTGATAAAAGGGTTTTCTTTTTTTTATGGAGGTGGGGGATATAGGAAAGAGAAAATTTAAAAAATAAATAAATTTAACTCCACCCCCTCCAATAAACTAAAGGAATACAGTCAGTTAGCCAGTGAGTCAAAGAAAGTGCTGACAAACCAGATCTGCCAGTGGGACATCACACACTAAAATGAGAAGCCAGGAATTGTCTCCTAGTTTTTTTGTTGTAGCGGTTACTTGGCTCTGTTTTGAGGCCTGGGTGAACTTCCTTGGGATGGTCTGTGTGTGACATTGGGGTCACGTGTACAATATCCTTCCTCCCTCCCCAGGAGGACATACGGCCGGGGCTTGACCCAGAGCACACAGAGCAGTCAAGCAGCTCAAAAGCCCAGAGCTCCTCCGGCTTAGGGGCGGTTGGATGAGCTTAAGGGGATTTAGCCAAACAAGGTCTGTGCAACATGCACTTGGACAGTCTTGAAAATCCAGAGCTGACAGCCCTGCTCGTGCTGCAGACAGCCCAAGAGTATGGCAAGCGGTGAAACCAAGGATGACTCCCATGGCCATGGTCCTGGGCAAGACCCTTCAGCTTCTGCCTGCATGGTGTCAGGGTGGCCAAAAGGGGACAGGGCAGAATCACCCAATTTCTATATTATTAATGGGGGCTGGTCCTTAAATGCGAGCTGCCCATCCAATTATCCAGACTGACCTATGATGGGAGGATATTCTCTGCGTACAGGTAGTGGACTAGAGATCATCTCTCACACACTCCAGAGTTATAAGACTATGGGCAAGTCACCGTCAAGTTAGGGTTCGCAGGGTTTCATTGTCCTCATCTGTAAAATGAGGACAATGATGTCCTTGTACCACTGGTTATGGGGCAGGCTACAGGCTACTGAGAAAGGTGCAGATGGCCCCCACATGGGTATTCGGTATTCCTCACCTATCTCCCTTCCCTCCCCACCCTGTTTCTAGGGATTTAATCAGCCATACCCTGTTACAACAATTAGTTTATTTTTTAAATCTAGGGACAATTAACAGCCCTTCAGGTGCCCAAGGTCCCTTATTCTGCTCCTGTATGGACTTTAAACCAAAAAAAGTAGATGTCAGTTATCATTCTTTTTTCATTTCTTAGAAGAAAATCAGGAATTGTGAGGCACAAGGCAAGCTTCTAGTGAGATCACACAAAATGAGAATGACAGGAAACAGCTGGCTCCTGAGACTTAGCCCTCTCTGACCTGGCAATCTGTGCACAGGCAGCAGTGAATGGACTATTCAGAAAAACCTGGAAAGACTTCTATGAACTGACACGAAATGAAGGAAGCAGAGCCAGCAACATCGCCACGTGCTCAGCCATGACAGACTTAGCTTTCTCAGCAGGGCAGTGATGCAAGACAGTTCTAGGACTCATGATGGGAAATGCTCTCAATAGCCAAAGAACTATGGCATCTGAATGCTGGGAAACAGACAGTTTTCACTTTCTGTTTGTTTTTTCTTTCTCGTGGTTGTTCCTTTTTGTTCTGAGTCTTCTTTCACAATGTGACTAATGTGGAAATATGATTAATATGGTTGTACATGTGTAGCCTATATCAGATTACTTGCTGTCTTGGGCAGGGGAGAGGGAGAAAAATTTGGAACTCAAAATCTTATAAAAGTGAATGTTGAAAACTATGTTTACATGTAATTGGAAAAAAAATAAAATACTATTAAGTGGGGGGAAATGTCTGAATCTGCACTCAGCTCGAAGGAATAAGTGAGGAGATGAGTCAATGCCCACACCCTGTGGTCCATCCACAGCTCTGCCACAGCCTCACTGGGTGACTTGGGGCAGGCCCATGACCCCTGTGGGCCTCAGTCTGTAAAGGAGGCATCATGAGCATCTCTGGGAGAACACACCACAGTTCATAAAGTGACAGGTTGGGTTCTAAGGAGGCTTTCTGTGATCTCGAGAACAAATAAAAACCATGTCCCTCTCTCTGCTGAAGGCCTGGGATCGGTGACCTAGAACAGGAGAGGGGAAGTGAGGATGGGGGGAGGACACAGAGAGTGCCCTGTCCTGTGGAAGAGACAGAGAAGGAGCAGCTGGGAGGGGAATGCCACCACCACCATCGCTGCCCAGTAGCAGCCTCACAAAATTCAGAAGTCATAGAGAGCGGGTGGGAAGGCCAAGGAGGGAGAAGAGGCCACCAGAATGAAAGTCACCAAGCACACGGGCTGACTACACATCTTTGTGATCCTCGGGAGCAGGACCACTCTACCTCTCATTACATCCCTAGCCTGCACACAAAAGGCTCTTGATAAATGCTTGCCAATTGACTGTCCTCACTGCAATAAGGCAACATTTCTGTGCTTGCCCGAGTCTCTATTAAGCTCCTGAGTGAGATGAGGTATTGTGAAGACTTTTCATAACAAAAATATGGGGAATACTGGATTTTCTAAATAAAATTTCTCTCCCATAAGGCATCTCTCCCTGGGTACCTGAGTTTCTGGTATCCAGGGCTTGTGGATGGTCAGTTGGGTCTGGCCCCTTACCAGCTACCAGCTTTCTTTGTGAAAGTGCCATGGGCTGTAGCCAAAACTTGGCAAATCTCCCCTTTGTTTGTTGTACTGTTGCCACATCAGCACTACCAGCTCCCACTTCTCCCCCTCCCCTCTTTTCTAAAGCCACATCAGCAGTTAAGTTAGATATTAGATGAGGTAATTGTGTTGGGATAGGGGAAGATTTCCCAAGGTTTGTCTAGTTTTTCCGCTCTTGAATTGTGAGCCTGCCTTCCAGCCAATGGAGAGGTGAGATAGTGGGGAGATGGGATTCTCTGCATTAGGGTATAAATATTGTGCTTCAATTTCTGTAAGTTGCCTCATCAGATTCCCTGACCTGGTGGAAGGACATCCCTTTCTCAAGAATTGTAATAAATCGTTTTCTTTCCATTCTTATTGAGAAGGCTCTTTAATTATTTAAGATTTTGAGTAAGGGTCTTTTTATCCCATACACTCCTCACAGTGACACCCTTTAAAGCTCAACACAAATGAATGCTCCATCCTTCGGGCAGCCTTGTACTCCTCCAATCAAGGGGGTGACAATCTCCCCCAGCAGCTTCCTTCCTTTCACCCCCTATTCCTCTAACATCTCCACAGCCTAGACAGAGCCTTCATTGGCTGACACCAAACCCCAATCCTTAGAGATCTGGAGCCATAATCAAATCAACTCTGCCATAGTTCCTGGATGGGTTGTGTCAATATACTTCCATTCCTGTACTAGGAGGTACATTCCTAAGCAGGATTCTCCTCCCAGGCCACCTGGTTTGGCCCTCTCCATCAGAATATAAATTCTTTGAGGGCTGAATTCTCAGATCTTGAAACTCTTTCTTTCCTTCATGCCTTCAGTCTGTCAACAAGTATTTATAGGCACTAATAAGCCAGGCCCTGCTGAGGCCCCAAGCCTGACCGGTTGGGGATACAGGAAAAGGCAAAAACAGGCTAAGTGAGGAAACAACAAGCAGACTGTATAGATGAGCTAAATACAGGGGTCAACAGGAAATACTCAACCCAGGGAAGGCGCTGGCTTTGAGAGAAACGAGAAAGTCTCCTGTGGAAGGTAGGGCTCTAGTTAGGTCTGGAAGGAGGCTGGGGAGGCTGGGGGGGCAGGAGGCAGAGCAGAGGAGGAGGACCGTACTAGGCATGGCGGACAGGCAGTCGTCCATCCGTTGATCCGTTGGATCTTTCGCTGATTCACATTTCTGAATGTGTTATTATATATATTTTTGAAACGTGTTTACATTTGAGGGATGTGCACTTGTGCTGTGTCTCCCTGTGGGGCTGATTGGTCCACAAGGGCAGTCACAGGCTCTGGGTTCTACTTTCTGTCTCCCTGATGCTAAGCCCAGGGCCCGGCCACCAGTACAGGCTTCACAAATATTTATTATGCCTAAAAAAGATAACAGAAGCATTCCCTTACTTGTACATGAAGTTGCAGGGGCTGGTTGGGGGCCGGAGTGTTCCCTGAGCCTGACTGTGGTCTGCCCGGAACAGGGGATTCAGGTAGTCAGCCCGATTCTTCCACAGGTGAGCCCACAGAGAGTGAGTTCTTTCTTGAATCCTGAGGGACAGAATGAAGAAAATTCACCTGAAGTTTTTCCCAAGAATCAAGGCATCTCCATGACTCAGAACTTTTGAGCTGGAAGCCCGACTTTCAAAAGACCAGCAAGTACCCCCAATTTTACACATTCCCCTTGGAGGGGAAGTGGCTTTTCTGCTGTCACACAGTCTCTTAGGGGCAGAGCCAGCCAGAGTACCTGGGGCTCTGGACTCTGCTTTCAATGCTCTCCCATGCACAATGTCTCAGGCAGAAGACCCCAGGCACATCTTCAGGGGATCCTCTCCCCCTATAGGGATCAGGGGTGCTCTTAGATGTCCCAGATTCACTAAGTTTACCCAGTGCATTCAAGTGTGCACTCCCCAGATTCCATGGGAAAATACTGCAAAAAACTGACTTTTGTCAAGTTTTATAACTTGAAATTTTTTCTTGTTGTTCAGCCATGTCGCCATGTCCCACTCTTTGTGACACCATTTGAGGTTTTCTTGCAGAGATACTAGACTCATTTGCCATTTCCTTTTCCAGTTCATCTTACAGACAAGGAAACTGAGGCAAACAGGATGAGGTGACTTACCCAGAGTCATACAGCTAGGAGTATCTGAGGACAGATTTGATAAATCTCCCTAATTCCAAGCCCAGTACTCTTTGTACTGTGGCTCCACCAGGCTGAAAATTTTACACATAAATGAATTTAGAATCAGCAGGGCTCCGGAAGAAAGGGCTGGCTTTGGAATGAGGAAGTCCTAGATTCAAGTCCTACCTCTAGCACTTGCTGACTGAGTAACCCCAGGCAAATCACTTTAGCTCTAAGTGCTCCAGAGCAATTTACTTTGTATAGAATTGCGTTGACAGCTGTTGTTTTTACGTCAACTAAATTTCCCCCAGTTTTTCTCCTCCCCCCCCAGACAGCCATCCCATATAATCAAAAAATATTTTTTAAAGGAAAAAGAGGATGAAAAGGGGGAAAAAATCATCAAAACTGAACAACACATTGTAAAAATCTGTTAACTTCTTCAGACCATGCACTGAGGAGGAATGGCTGACCTGGATCACTGAGTCCCGCACTGGGACTGCTTTACTCCCACAAAACCACAGGTCTGTACTAGCTAACTCGCTCCTGCCATCTATAAACACTGGATGACCTGGTCTAGACACACTGTCTCACACTCAGCCCGGATTCCCCTTAAAGGCCAACCTGGATAGAGGGCCAAAGAGAAGTCTTTAAATGGTTACTGGCTTTCCTGGGATGGGCAATGGCTCCCAGAGGAGCCCCAGACATTCACCTCAGCTCCCGTCGCTCCTTCTGGTTGTTACAGAGAAAGGTTCCAAATTGGCAGGAATGGATGTGATGCTGGATGTGCACCAGAAACCTCTCATTGAATTCAAAGGCACAGGGGAACTGCTCCGTGAGCTGCCACACACACTCCAGAAACTGGTCGATGACTGGGGAGATCTCCTTGGGGTCTCCATCCAGGTGGCCATACCTGCAGCAACACAGTGGGAGATGCTGAGAGGATGGGCAGATGTGCCCACTGAGAAGAAGGACAAAAAGGAAGCCAAAGGGACAGAAGGAGGCCCCCAAGCAGCCCCAGGACCACCAGAGAAAAGTTGGCTAAGGGACCGGCAGACATCCACAAAGTGAGCACCGAGACAGAGAAGATGCCTAAACCTCCCCTTTCCAGAGCAAATGTTCTCACCCAAGTCCTGTGTGGTCGGCAGTGCCTTTATCATTATTCCCATTCTGTATATGGGGAAACTGAGGTTCCCAGAGGCTAAGGGATCTGCCCAGGGTCACTGAGCTCATAAAGCAGAAGAGGCCGAGAAGCTGGGAAAGTCCAAAAGAGCCCCGGACTTCTCATACCATGTGCAGTGCCTTGTGAATACAGAACGAAATTAAATGAATGCTTTCAGAAGGTCACACACCTGTGGCTTCCCTATTGTGACTGCAAGTCACCGAACCTCTAGGAATCTCACTCACCTTAACGGTAAAGCTGTGGAGATAAAATCTGCACTACCTACAAAAATGTGCATCTTTCCATGCCAGAGAGTATTTGCCTGCAAGCAGACTCTTAGTCACAAAAAAGGACAGGGAAGTTTGCAATTAATCCTACATTTTTAAAGGATTTGTGTTGAGAAAGGACCATAGTGATCTTAAAAGCCAACACTTTGTCTCTTCAGTTGAGGAAAGTGAGACTCTAGGCAGGGAGGCGATTTGCCCAAAGTTAAACAGAATGAGAAAGCATGGCTGAGTTGTGAGCTACACCAGTGGGGGCTCTTCCATCAATGAGTTCCTGAATCCAAGCAAAGACCAAAATATATCAGATCTAGCTAATATTAGCTAATGAGCTAATATTAATGTTAGCCAGTAACTGGACTTTTTTTCCCTCTGTGACTCCTGCAAGTTAATTATACTTGTGCAATAGCATTTGTAGTAAGAAATAAAACACATCTTCAGTGGCAGACAAAGGTCTATCAAATCAAGCCACTGTCTCAAGCAGGTGACTCTTCTCACACCCTTAAACAATCTCCAGCTTTAAAATTAGATCACTGCTGATATGCCCTATGCAAGGGCAAAACCGTACCTGTGATGAAATTTGTGTCCGAAGGAAATCCAGTCTTTTTCAATTAATACCTACAATTAGAAAGACACACTAAGCAAACACAGTCATGTAGCTGGGTGACTGCTGAGGAACCCTGAGTAAGTGACACTCACCCAGTGACTCTTTGGGAAAATATAGCCACCTTCTGAAGAACCCGATGACAAGGAAGCTACCCTTGGTGATGGCCATGGTTAACCCAAAGTAGACAATGATCCGTTGCCACTCTTATGACTGAATGGGGATTGAGGTCTGAATTCACATTCCCTGGCCAAGTCTAGACCTGGCATTTTTACCTACACAAGGAATATGATCACTATAGCTAATGGAAGAACCGCAGGACTAAGGGGCGGGGTTATGGAGACATGGAATTCATTTCAACATGGCACACTTCCAAGCACTTAGAGTTTATCTAAAGTGTCATAGCCTTCACTGGTAGATAGTGAGCTCCTCATCACTACAGGCACTTGAGAAGAAATTGGAAGACCACTTTTCAGGGATGCTACAGAGGGAGGGAGGAAGCTAGCATTTGTGAGGTGCTTACTGTGTGCTAAGAGGGGATGCCAGTTCACATATCAGTTGAACCCAATGTCCTCTGTGGCCTGTCACTAATAGCCCTGGGATCTTGCAGGGTCTGTGACCTAGCTGAAGGTGTTAGGATGACTGTGCACAATTAGGGGATGAAGAAGAACCTGGTTGGGAGGCTTAGGGCTAGTGCTGCCTCAGTCTACCCGTTCTGGTTGCATCTTCAGTGTGGGAGGGGGGTCACAGCTGGTTCCCAAGCCTGCTTTTGGCAACTGCAGGACAGCCATACTCACCATGAAGCCCTTCAGCGTCCGATAGTAAGGATCTAAGAGCAGGCTGGCCACTGAGCACACCTGGGCCGTGCGGTCCCAGCCGTCTGAGCAGTGGACAAGAACACTGGTCCCCTCCTCAGCCACAGCCTGAAAATACAGATGGGGGACAGAGTCAGCCAAAAGGAGGGTTTGGTGCTGGACAGAGGCTGGGACAGACCTCTCCTTCAGCTGGGAGCCCCTAGGTTGCCTCCCTTTTGGAGGAGAGCATGTGGCCGAGGTTCCTGTGGATTCTGGAGGACAGGAAGGTTTTTATGTAGGGGCTTCCATACTGTGTCCAAGGGGCAGCCAGCTGACCTTTGAGATCCGAGGTCGCTGGCTCTGTGGCCATAAAGAAAGAGAAGGGAAGGGACAGAGAGGGCTTTCCACAGGTTCACAGGAAGGATCTGGGCTGAAAGGGACCCAGCTTCATCTTCCCTGTCACATAGGGGGGCACACCCCAGCCTCAATCTTCACTGGGAAAAATAACTGCCTGAACCCTGAACTAAGCCTTGGGAGTCCAAAGAAGTCACAGCCTATGCCAAGACCTTTGACTTTTGTCATTCCAGTCACTGTGATGATATGAAGGTGCCCTGAGTCTAAGCCCCCTGTCCCTCCCTGGCCTGGGAGTGGTGCAGTGGAGAGGGTGCTGAGCTCAGAGACAGGAAGCCCTGGGTTCAAATCCTGCCCCCTCCTGATACACATCCCCTCTGTGACCCTGGGAGAGTCCCTAAACTTTCCACCCCTCAGTTTCCTCCTCTGTCAGTCAGGAGTTGGATTCAATGGTCTCTGAGGTCTCTTCTCACTCAAGATTGATGAATCAATGTTGACCCTGGGGAGGTTACTTCTGTCCCACAGGGCCTCAGTTTCCTCCCCTGTAAAAGGGTAGCCTTGGATTGATAGGCTGCAGACTCAGATGGACTTTCTCCCCAGGTACAGTGCCTGAGAGACAGTGCAGTGGGAAGAAATGCCCCCCACTATGAACCACAGCACCTCCAGCTTCAGGGATCCTCCATATGAGCTGATTTCCACTGCTCTGACACCATACTACATCCTCTGGGGGAGTGGTAGGAGCCCTAGAGGTATCTTCTGGCTCCGGCTCCTTCCCTGTTGGGTGGGCCTGGCTGTGGACAGTGGGCACATCAGCCTCCCACCACGTTCTGGCTTAGATGGGCAAACTCAAGCTTCGTGGGGCCAGTCTAGCTTCTTTGAACCCAGGGCTATGTGACCCCACTGAGGACATCTAGGGATGACAAGATCACTTACCTTGGCAATAAAGACCCCCGCATCCAAGATGGCTTTTATGTGCTTCAGCCAGCCAGAATTCTCCAGGCCCCAGAGAAAGTCACTCATTGAGGGAGATCGCAGCTCACACACTAGAAAACAAGATGGGTTGTGACAAATCCTGGGGTGCTAACGTCCCTGACTTCAAATGGGAGCTCACAGCCTGCTATCTGACTTTGCATGTGAGGAAACTGAGGCACAAGGAAGCTGTGGGATCTTCTGAATCCAAGCCCAGGGTCTTCCTGCTACCCCACAAGTACCCTGCCCTTGCCATGGCTGCTCAGGCCCACATCTCCTTTTATGCCAGAATTTCCAGGTGGTAGAGAAATCCCTGACCATAGGAGTCCGATGACCCAATTACATCTCAATCAGGCCATGCAACCTTGAGCAACTAACTCTTCTCCAAGCCTCAGTTTCTAAATCTGCAAAATGGGAACCCTAATAGCTCCTACCTCCCAGGCTTTCTGTGAAGATCCAAGAGGATGATCTTGCAAATCGCTTTATAAAGGCAAGCTTTTCTTTTTCTCCTCAATTCATTTCAATAGTGGTTCTGACTAACTTTTTCAGCTATGGGGAGAACACAACACCCCTCTGGGGATACTCTATGTACATTAGAAGAGGAAAATGCTCTGTAAAAAAAAAAGATCCTAGTAAGTAGGTTTGCAGGGCCAGTTCCACTGGGTCTGCCCATGGGAACTGAGCAACATCACACTCAACACACTTGGGCTTCATATTGCCGCTGGAATGTCCCTAACTGCCATGAATCCTAAAAGTATCAAGAAAGAGACTTTGCCCCTTGGAAGGAGACTTTCTGGCCAAAATGCCTCAGCTTCTGGCTGATGGGTCAAAGGGAACAAAAGAAAGGGGTTCTAGAATGCTTGAAATACCAAGGAAAGAATTTTTCAAATTTCATACAACAAATTCTAGCAAGGTAATTGTAAGCAATATTTATCCAGAGGCAGCAACCCCATTGCTATTGTGCTTCATCTTCTCATTTCAAAATGGAAATTTATTTATTAATTTTGTATTTTACTGTATTTTTTATGTGTCCTTGTCAAGGAAGGACTGTAATGTATAGAGAAATTGAGATTTCATTGGCCAAAATACAGTAAGGCTTTGGTGTAGACCAGCAGTACCCTAACTTTTTGGTTGCAGGACCCTTTTTCTCTCTGAAAAATTATTGAGGACCCCAAAGGGTTTTTGTTCAGGTGGATTAATGTCTTTCAATATTAAAAATTAGAAGCACTGGTAACAAGGCTAATGGAGGTGATGGAATTCCAGCTGAGCTATTTAAAATCTTAAAAGATAATGCTATTAAAATGCTGCACTTAGTATGCCAGAAAATTTAGAAAACTCAACAGTGACCACTGCATTGGAAAAGATCAGTCCTAAAGAAGGGTAGTACCAAAGGTGCTCAAATTACTGAGCAATTGCATTAATTTTACACTCCAGCAAGGTTATGTTTAAGATGCTGCAAGTCAGGCTTCAGCAACATGTGAACTGAGAATTACCAGAACAGAGGCAGAGGAACTAGAGACCAAATTGCCAGCATTCTCTGGATTATGGAGAAAGCCAGGGAGTTCCAGAAAAACATCTGCTTCTGATTGACTGACTACACTAAAGCCTTTGACTGTGTGAATCACAACAAAAAGTGGCAAATCCTCAAAGAGATGGGAAAACCAAATCATTTTTCCTGTCTTCTGAGGAACCTGCATGTGGGCTAAGAAGTGACAGTTAGAACCAAATGGGGAACAATGGATTGGTTTAATATTGGAAAAGGAGTATGACAAGGCTGTATGTTGCCACTCTTATAAGTTTATTTAAGTTATATGCCAGGCTAGATGAATCAAAAGCCAGAATTAAGGTTACCAGGAGAAATTTCAACAATCTCAGATATGTAGGTGATACCACTCTGATGGCAGAAAGTGAAGGGGAATTGAGAAGTGCCTTGATGAGGATGAAAGAGGAGACTGGAAAAGCTGGCTTGAACCTTAACATCCAAAAAAAAAAGATGGCCCCATCACTTCCTGGCAGATAGTGGGAGAGGAAATGGAAGCTGTTTCAGATTTTATATTGGTCTCAAAGATCACTGCAGTTGGTGACTGCAACCATGAAATTAAAAGGAGCTTGCTCCTTGGAAGGGAAGCTATGGCAAATCTGGACAGTAGACTAAAAAGCAGAGATATCACCTTGCCAACAAAGGTCCATATAGTCAAACCTGTGGTTTTTTGAGTAGCAATGCATGGCTGTGAAAGCCGGACCATAAGGAAAGCTGAGTGCCACACAATCATGAATTGTGGGGCTAGAGAGGACTTTTGAGAGTCCCTTGGACAGCAAGGAGATCAAATCAGTCATTGTTTAAAGAAACTGATTCAGGCTGTTCAATGGAAAGTCAAATGCTAGAGTTGAAGTTTAAATCTTTTGGCTACACAATGAGAAGACAGAATTCATTGGAAAAGACTGTGATGTTGGGAAAGACTGAAGACAAAAGAAGGGAATGAGAGAGGATGAGATGGGTAGATGGTGTCATGGAGGGGATTAACATGAACTCAGACACTCTGGAGACAGTGGAGGACAGAAGGACCTGGCATGGAGTCCTGAAGAGTCAGACATGACTGAATGACTAAATGACAACATTATATTTTATATTAGAGAGTAAAATGGATGAAATTTTAAAATATGCTTATTAATTCATTTAAAAATACTCATTATGTTACACAAACAACATTTTTTAAAATGAAAATTAACCATTTTCCAAAACAAAAAAATTTAGTGAGGAAAATGGCATCACTTTACATACTTTTTGCAAATCCTGATTACCTGGATTAATAGGAGATAATGTTTCTCATATCTGTTTCTGAATTCGGTCTGTCCTGATCATGTGGGTTTTTGGCTGTTGCATCTGAAGAAAATCCAACCACCCACACATACAGTGTTAGAAAAGGAGACTGCAATTAATAGGCCAAGGATGTCTTATTCTTATTTTGGAAATAGTTTTGACCTTGAAGATGCCCTGAAAGGGTTTCCAAGCTCCATAGACCACACTGAGAACCAGCAGTGTAGACAGAGATACATAAGATAAAAATACAGGCTAGGTAAGAGCTGACTTCCTTCTTAATTTCCTTTTTGCAACTGCTCAAATTCATTTTGCAGGTAAAGCTAGAAGGTATCTCAGGGCTATTGAAATCTAAATTAGTTATCTGTGATAGAGGGCTTTGATATTCACCCTCCAAAAGGGTCAAAGGCCTATTCTTAGTCTGGGGACATTCTGCCTGACTTCTGTTATCTAGGCATGGTGGCTGTGACTAAAGACAGCCTGAGAAATTCTAGCCACTATTCCCTAGCAGACAAGCTGAGATGGCTTGGGTGGCCCTGAAGAGGTCTCCTGCCATCATTTAGGTCTGTCTATGCTCAGACACTGGTATGACTCCAGAAACATCCTCAGAAGCCTTGGGCGGCCTCATGACCAAAGGCAATCCTTTCCACTTCAGCTACAGCTGTACTGCACTCGTATCCCATTCATGCACAAGTGAAGATAGCACCCTCAGGATGTCACTGGTCCTCTTTGAGAAGGACCACTACCACTAATAACAGCAAGCCCTTCTCCCAGTATCCTGGAAATTGATCCTGGACAGCCCATGGAGTTGGGCAGAAAAGACATCACAATCCTTCCCACCCTCTATGCCCACAAGGCAAGGAATGGAGTATTAGACTAGGAATAAAGGTACCAGCTGGGGCTGCTGACCTCTGATGGTTGGGACAAGGCAGTGGAAAGGCCTTACAAGTCAGGTCCAAGATGTGGGGGGAAGGGTTAAAGGGTTTCAAATGGAACTCAGAGGTCATCGCAACCCTCCCCACCTTCGTTGCCCAGAAAGGGAAACCCAGGGCCAGAGACACTGTCCCATGCTGCCTACTTCTTCTCCCTTACAGATCATTAAACTGGAAGCCTCTGGAGGGCAGTGCTCAGTGCAGGGCCTGGTACACAGTAGGTGCTTAATAAATATTGATTGATTGGTTGATGGTGTGCTGGGCACCAAGAAGCTCTAACCTGGGCTGTGGCCGCTTATGTCTCCCCTCTTTCACTTTTTTCCTTTTCAGAAACAAATATTAACATGCATATGGAAAGCCAGCTGGCCCCCAAGGTTTTCTAAGAAGTTTGTTTTCAAGGTACCCACTGCTGCATCCTCTGCCCAGGTCAAAAGACCACACAATTAGCCAAGCTGGCCGAATGATGGAGCCCCCCAAGCAGATGGAGCCCCACTGAGCTTGAAATGGTAAAACACAAAAGCAGCCAGTCTGTTTGCACACATTAGCCCCAAGCAGGCAGAAACGCCTGGCTGCTCCAGTCCAAATCCACAGCCAATATTTACACACCTTTTACTGACCAGAAGTCCACTTCAGCTGTCCCTGGGGACACATGGGCCTACACTCTGCTTGTCAGCTCCTGGGGAGACTCTGTTCTATTAATATTTGCTTTACAGGACTGAGCTGACACCAGCTGTAAGGCCAGGCACAGCAATGATGTGGAGTGAACGCCTGGGCTACTCCACAGCAGCTGCCTCTCTGCAAACAGACTGAAACTTGGGACAGAGGGGAGAGGGTCCACAGGAGGCTGCCAGGGGCCCAGGGCCTTTCTGAGGTGGTCAAAGAGTCTGTGAGTTCTACACATGTCATGACTTGACCTGGGAATCAAGAAGGCAAGAAGAGAGCAGAGCCATTAAAGCTTCTTCAGCTTCCCTACGCCTATAAATGACAGAGAAAGCATTGGCCTGCACTGATCCAGAGCATGTCCTCCCAGGGAAACTACATGTCCAGCCCCACAGCCTAGGCATTACCCCAACAGCTCACTCTGAAATGTTCTCAGGATTCCATAAAGGTTGTGCAGACCTTTACTGCTGACTCTGCCTCCACCAGCATGACTCACAACAACCTGACTCGGCTGCTTTTTCTCGGACTCAGGATGGCTTCACTTCCTTGGAAAGGTGTTTTGGACGGGGTTGGGGGAGAAGTGGGGACATGTAAATAAGCTCCAGCACAACCAACCCTCTCCCAGAGACCAAATATAGCTCCTGGACACCAGACCCACCAGATGCAGATGAGGATTTTCTTGAAACTAAAAATCAAGTGACCTTGGCCAAGATCATTCTCCAATGTCCCACCATAGCCAGAGTAAGCCAGAATTCTTTAAGACTCTTCTCAGAGAGGGAAAGCACTGGGAGATTATCCCATACCAGAATGCAGGGACCATATTATTGAGTTCCCACATTTTCAGTTGATCTAAAATCATGGGGTAATTATTGCTGTGAGCCCCATTACCTTCCTTCCACTTGGCCTCCAGAAGAAAGACTGAGAGTAGCCCAATCAAGGACTGAAAAGTTCACTGTAAGCAAGCAAGACTCTGGCTGGTAAAGTCATTGGCCTTGGCAATCCATGAGACCAAGACAAGTGGCAGATGGTCCTCAGTCCTGGGCAGCCTCTCTTCTGGTAGCCAAGTGGAAGGGGAGGGGGCTTCAAGCAATAACCATCCCACAATTTTTAGATCAGCTGTAAACATTAACCATCACTTGAGTAAATGTAAGATCTTGGTACAATGACTAGTGACTGACCAAATTGCCAGAAGTGTGGAATGTTAATTCCGTTGGCAGATTTTCTACAATAAAACCAGACCAAAGCAAGAGACAGCTAACTCTCAAGTTCTCCTTGGAGAGACTTAGGTGACTGAACCTGAGTGAGATATGACAGGTGGGCAGAATCAGGCAAAGGAAATCCTCTGCATGCCCAGACTGAAAGATCATCTTGTCCATAGAACAGGAAATAAGTAAGGCTCATCGAAGTTACTGGCAGACCAATTTTTCTTCCTTAGGATTCTCATTTTGAATTCTTTTCTGTTTTCAGTGATCACACCACCAAATACCCACATTGACAGCTACAGTGAAAATTCTCTCAGTCTCACCCTGGTAATGGATAGCAATTTTAAGGTAACACTGAAATCCGTCTTCAGCGGTTGGTGGGGAAGGAGGTGGTAGAGGAGGTCAACCAGTCAATATGAGTCAACAAAAAATATCATTTCTGGGGATACTTGTCATCTTGTGAGAAGTAGAAGCCAAATAGCCATGACAAGGCTAACTGGAGTGTAGGCCCCAATACAAGCTCATAAAAGATGAGGAGCTCAAGGAATTATATCCTTGGGGATGCAAGGGCAGAAAATGGTGAATGATACGTTGAGAGAAATGCTTCTGCAAAGAAGTCAGAGATTTGTAAATAATCTCACACTTAAATATCATGAATACTTTCTTCAAGAGTAAACACAGAGGGACACACAGACTGACACACAGGAAATGAAATAGTTTAGACACTAGACAACAGATATCTGGTTAACGGATGGTAGGAACTACTCCTGGATTAGATGTCCTCTGAACAGTCAGGCCTTTGCACGGTTAGAGCAAAGTCAAAATGGATGCCAAGTTACGACAAAGATGACAAGGTTATAGCCATGACATTAAAGCTCCTCCACCTTGACTTTTTTTAATGATCCCAAAGGATGAAAAGTGGATAAAGGAACAAATATCAGCACAAGCTAGCACCATTTCTTACAATAGTTTAAATAATGTAAAACAATGTTCACAATGAGGGGGAAAGAGCCTAGAAACCATGTTAGTCAAACTGAGAGGCAAAGGCAATGCTGGTATATACCAATGCTGATATGCCAAGCCTCGAGGAAGAGGATAAATGAAACAGCAAGAAGTAATCAAAGGAGAAATGAAGGAGCTGGACTAGGGCCTCTGAAGTCCCTCTCAGCTCTAGATCTGGCAGCCTGGGAGTTCTGTCTTTTAGCTAGACAATAGCACTGGATTGGGCTGGCATGAACAAGATGGCAGACTCTGAGTGCCATGAAAGGAGTTTGGAAACTCCTGAGAGCAGTTCAGCTCACTACCTCTGTCCCATTTTACCATGGGCCCAAATCCTAATATCTGTTTGTCCCAGACAAGTTTGTGGGGGAGAGGGTCAGTCCAGCTGACAGTCCAGTCATCATCTTCACCCATTTGTTTTTCCTGGATCTATGGATGGTAAACCTTGTGGACTGGTGCAGGGAGCAATCAGCACAATCTCACTCATAAACAGATCTCATCGTAGACAATAATGGTAGTAGCAATAGTATTAACGACCACCAGTATTTAGGCAGTACATCGAGGTTTACAAAGAGCTTCACATGTTAACTCATTTAAGCCCCACAACTGCCCTGGGAGGTAGGCCCTCTTATTAGCCACATTTTACAGATGAGGAAACTAGGCAGGTAGATGAAATGACTTGCCTAGGAACACTCAGCTAGGAAGCATCTGAGATACGACTGGACCTGGGTCTTCCTAACTCCAGGTCTTAAGCTATATCCACCAGGCCTCCTTGCTGTGTTTTGGAGGAGGTGGGAGAAGCATTGTGAAAACACCTACCCAACACCGTGCTAAGTACTGGGGAAATAAACATGAGTAAGTAAGACAATCTCTGACCTCAAGACACTCACATTCTACAGAAAAGGGTACTGGGAAGAGGGAAAGAGGGGTACGTGTGACCAATAAGGAAATTTGTTCATATGATGCAATAGGAGATTTGGGATTTTTTTTGGTTTCTCAGTTAGGGATAGAGGGTAGAGAGGCAGGAGAGGGAGAGAATACAGATCTGGAAATATAATGAAATTTATTTTTTAAAAAAACATATAACTCTTAGGAGTTATTGTCGAATCCTATGAATTGAGGGTTTGTTTTTTGGGTTTTTTTTTTTTGAGGAAGATGGGGGCTGAATGGGAACAAATATGAGGAGGATTTCATATGTTTGGTAACTTTGGGGGCAGATTACGGATGACATCACTGGGTTTCTAATGAACCAGAGAGGCAGCTGAGGTAGCTGGAGCACCATCTATAGGCCAAACCATACATTATAGGCTTCCCTTCATTAAGTGATTAACCATGCCAGCCTGCTTTCTCTTACCACAGAAGAAAGCAGAGGAAGAAGCCAGATGCTGACTCTGCTACCATATACTAGCACTCAGCATCCACACCAGCTATCACACTGGCAGACAAAGTAGTAGTTGATGATAATCCTAAGAAAATCCAAAGTCTTTCCCACACTCGTCATTTTTCCCTCTTTCAAATACCTTCTGAATTAAACCTTCAATGCCATCCCAGTTGGGTCTCTTCCAGCACAGATTCTGCCTATATAATATTTTTGGTCTAATCTTGCTACATTTCTTATCTTTGTTCTTTTCTATCACTATTTACTTCTCCTCAAAAACCACATATGAAACTATGATGTTCAAGTCCAAGTAGAGTGACTCTATTGACAGTGAAAACTCTTCGCAGATCTTTTCCAATTTTTTTTCTGTTTGTTGTCCTTTTTGCTTTTTTATCTTTACATGCCCTTGGAATGAATGACTTAGTTGAATGCCTCATCTGGCTCTCTTTAAACTGGTTTTGCTTTCTGCTTATTCTTTCCACTTTATGATATTTTGTTTGGAATGAGCTAAAATCCTTTGCAATATTTTACAAGAGTTCATATTATAAACTGGTGCTGCCTCTTTCTAACTGACAAGTAAGCTTACAGTTTGCTGACTAAGGTGCTTCTGAGGTGCATTTGGCTTCTTTGTAAGGACACCTGAATCACGTTGTTTAAACGTTTTTATAAAATTATGATTTTTAATGATAATGTCCTTTCTACCATCAGTTACTGTTTTCCTCATAAGTCGGTTGTATAAATATATCAATCATTCCATAGCTGCCCCTTCCCCCACTCCACCTTGTCTTTCTGACCATCTTCACACCAACCTTGACCTTTGCTCTAGCCAATCAGCTGTCATAATGTGCTTGGATGTGGTTACTGTCATTATTTGTCCTTGGTTCTCAAAGAGAACTAATGACATCGTGGCTGACATTTTGACTTGCATGTGAATTGGATTGGAATGAGACAGAGCTGCTCAAAGTGACCAGCCACCTCTAGAGTCATCCAAGTCCAGTGAGAAGACAGTGTCAAGATGGCTATGGAGGGCTCAGGCTGCAGAGGGTCCTGTGGGCTGGCCTGGCCTGAGCAGGAGCACCACAGAGTCCCCCACAAGGAAAGGCCCCAGGCATCTCCTGGTATCCCAGTCCCAATGTGTCTATGGGCTGGAGCAGGATCACCATCAGTTAGTGGTGGGCCCTAGGCTAGGGGAGAGCAGGGGAGGGGAGCTCACTCACCTTCCAGCATCTTCTGCAGGCTACTCCTCATGACATGGATGTTCTCAATGCCAATGAACTGAAACTTGATGTTGGCATAGTTATCCTCATTCTCATAGCCTTTGCCTGCTGCACGGTTGGCCATGGCATTGAGCTGCAAGGCAGAATGAGCCTGGTTATGCCTACTCAGTGGCAGCAACAAACCAGGGCAGGGTCCTGGGGGGGGTGTGGGAAATGACACATGCATTTATGGTCAGCCCGCCCCCTCTTCTCTTCCCCCTTTCTGAGACTCTAATCCTTTCCACCACATATATCTTGTATAGTGCCCAGCCATTGTTTTCTTGGCAGGGGTGGGGAGGAGAGAGATAATTTGTCACCCAAAATTTTAAAAAAATGAATGTTAACATTGTTTTTACATGTAATTGGGAAAAAAAATAAAATCGCAAAATACATAGATAGATAGACAGATAGACAGATAGATAGGCATACTTTTAAAAAGTAAAGTCCTTGTGAGCAGAGTCTGATTTTGCCCCTTCTATCACCAATGCATGTATCTTCTGGTGCCTGGAACTCAGTAGGTGCTTAATAAATACTGTTGACTCACTAGCAATTGATCACTTGAAAGAACCAGGGGGTGTTTAAGTTGGAGAAGAGAAGATTCATGGAGGAAATGAAAGCCATGTTCAGATATCTGAAGGATGACCATGAGAAGAGTCAGAGCGGACTTGCTCTCTTTAGCCCCAAAGGGCAGAGCCAGGGGCAGTGGAGAAAGTTATAAAGATGCACATTTAAGCTTACAATGAGAGCTGCCTTGGAAGGTAGTGAGCTTCCCATCCTCAGTCTCCAAGGTCATATAATCAGATCACGACCAGTGGTCTCCCAGGTCAGATAGCCAGCCTAGATTAATCTGTGCTTGTCCTGTAGGGGCAGAGGGGCCCTCGTTTGTAAAATCAAAGGGGCTGGATGGTGCAGCCTCTGAGGGCCCTTCTAATCTACATCTATCACCTCTGGGATGACTGTTGGATTTTTAATGAGTTTCTACCTTCCCCAGCTGGAGGGAGGGCTGACTATGGAACCCAAAGTCCCGGGTCAGAAGTGGGCTCTGCTATGCCCTAGTAGGTGACCTTGTACAAATCATTGTCCCTCTGTAGAACAGGGAGGAAACACATGGGACTGTCACCTCACTGGGCAAAGGCCTTGGAGCAACCTACTGTCCAACCCTGCTGCTGTTAATAAGGACATAGATGAAAACTGGTGAAAAAAGATGGCCTAGTATTGGGAGGAGAGGCTAATGCCAAGACCTGGGCCCCTGAGACTTGCAAAGTGCTTCACAAATGCCTCTTTCAATCTTCACAATACTGTCATCATTCCCATATTATAGGTGAGGAAACTGAGGCAGAGGCTAAGTGACTTGCTCTGGATCACAGAGCTAGCAAGAGTCCAAGGCTGGACTCCAGGCCCAGAACACTGGGCTCTCTGGTGCTCCCCTAGCAACCTCTTGGGAGTGGGTGAGTGCCATCTTCTCAGTCCAGTGGAAGGAAGCCAACTGGTTTATCCAGCTTCACCGGGGGCCTTCACACTGGGGCCCTGGAGCACTCCTTCCCAAAAACTGTATCCTATCCTGCCTCGACAGAGTCTTGAAAACATCCAGTAATTGTAGATAGCTGTGGATGTGTCAGGTCCAAGGTCCCTGGAAGAATGACCAGTGACTTGGAGTGAGTTCCAGCTGGCCGGGTTGGTGCTGGAAAGGCCTCGAGTGGGGGACGTTTTGGGACTCTTCAGTCTTTGTTTCAGAATGTCCGATGGCGCCACCATTGTAGATGCCAGAAGAACTCCAAGAGGAATCTGCTGATCCTGCCCTTGGCACTTGGTTGGGGTATCTTCACTTGCTCCTCAAAGGACCATCTCTTGTAGCCCTGAATGGAAAAAACTCCACTTCCGGCCTGCTCCACACCTTGTGCAACCAAGGCATAAGCAGAATCATTACCCCTCATGTTCCCTAAGGGAAGAGAACGCCCCGAAAGCTTCAGGGCCACAACATCAAACCCAATTCATCTACAAACGCTGAGAAGCTCACACTGAACTGGACAACCACTTGAGCCGCACACCAGGAGGTGGCAGTAGCTGACCTACCATTGAAAGCAGCCCAGCTGAGTAAGATGGTGATGGTGCCCAGGATCCTAGTTCTAAAGTGAGGAAGGGCCTCAGGGGCCAGCCCCTCGGTGTTCAGAGGAGGACTCTGAGATCCACAGATGGTGCTGTCTCAAAGCAGGCGACAGGAGCACATGGGCCGACTGGCATCAGAGGGTTTAAATCTCTCCTTTGACAGTTAGGGACCAGTGACTCTGGGCAAGTCATCAAGCCTTCTTGGGTCTCAACTGGCCAAATGGCTTAGGAGGAGGTCCCCTTGGGCTCCAAACCTAGGGCACCTTCAAAGGACAGATGAGGGACTGGATCCCTGAGATGGATCCTCAGAAGGAGCCAAGAACTTAAAGCCCTTTCAGGGACCCCCCAGCCTGACTCGACCCTCATCCCCAAGCGGCAACTGGCAGGAGGAGGCCCCTCCTAAAGAGAGTTCCATTCACCCCTCTGAGGTAAGCAGGGACGACACTGCCACCTGCTCTCTCGCCTGGAAAGGCGGCTCTCAGGAGATTTTAGAAATGAGGGCACCATGGGCTAGGTGGGGGAAGGGACTTGCCCAGGGTCACATGGCTAGGCACCTGCAGCACTCCACTTACTCTGGCCTTCCATTAGCCCTGGCCCTGTCACCGAACGTTCAACCTGAAATGCAATTCATTTCCTTTGAGACCCACTGTGTGCATCTGCTGCTGCCCCATGTGATAGACCCCTGGGGCTCCTGGTCTCTCATTCTCTGAGAGTGAGTCACAAGAAAGGTGGGGCCCAGGCTGGGGTCCAGGCAGGCTGTCACGCAGTCAGCATTTGGGCATTCTGCTCCCAGGGACACATGGGGATGTGTAGCGGCACAGCCTCCCCTCTGGCCAGCCTAGGTCCTTAGGGAGGAGAATCTGAAGGCAGGTCTGTCTATGGACTGAAAGTCCAATGGCCTCTGTAGGGCACGTGTGTGAGCAGAACCAGGAAAGATGAGGGGAGAGGAAAGGTGAGAGGGAGAGAAAGAGGTGGGAGGAGAAAGGGAAAGAGGGAGAGGGAAATAGAGAAGGAGAAATGAGAAAATGAGAAAGGGAGAAATGAGAGAGGGGGAAGGAGGGGACAGAGGGGGGCAGAGAAATGGAGGGGGAGAACAAAAGGTCAAGGGTACAGTCTTTTGGCTCCTTAATGGCCCAGCGTCAGAACTGTTATCTGTCACTGAGTAGAAATAATCCCCAGCTAAAAATACTCCCTCGAACTGTGCCTCCTGATCAGCTAAATCCGGGACTGACCCAGCTCTGGCTGTCACGGCATTTCCTTGAAGGCTTCCACAGTGGACAGCCACCTTGATTCCTGGCCCTCCGACCAACTGCTGACTTGTGTTATATGTTCACTGTACTCCAATTCTAAAAAAACACCAGGACCAGGGTTGTGCCACCTGGTACCCAGAGATGGCAGGAACAGTCAGTCTCTCTCTCTTCTCCTTTTCCTTCTCTCTTTCCTCCCTCTTTCTGTGTCTCCTCTCTTTTCTCTCTCTCCTCTCCTCCTCTCTCCCTTTGCCTCTTCTATGTCTCTCTCTTTCTCCTTTCTCTGTTTCTGTCTCTGTCTGTCTCTCTCTCTCCCTGTTTCTGTTGAGACCAGGCCTCTTTTTCTCCCCAGGAAGCCTTTTCACTCTATCCAGAGTTTTGGCAAAGCAACCAACTGGGGTACAGGGTTGGGGCAGCAGGGAGCTCAAGTAAAAAGGGGAAAGAACAGCTAAGCTCTAGAGAAAGTGGCTTCTGGGTCAGCAGGGTGGGCCTGGCCACAGCATGAGGGGAGGTGAGCAGGACTCTCCAGCTCTGGGGCTCCTTCCCCAAGCAGGCCCTTTCTAGAAAGGCTGACTCCCGTCTCCTGTCACCCCAGGACAACAGCAAGGACAGCAGCCCTTGGGACAGCACTGAGTGCTTGGGGGTGGGCGGGGAGGCCTGCAGAGACCAAAGCCCCACTACAGGAATGTGGTGCCTGATGGCTGGTGTGAAAGTCACCCTCTCTTCTGGGATGGTCTTAAGCACTGGCCCCCTTCCCCATTTTAAGGAGGAGAGAATGAGGATCAGAGAGAGAAGGGGACCTGGCCAAGGTCGCACCCTCAGCCAGAGGACCAGGACTTAAACCCAGGTCCTCCTGCCCCAAAGCCAGCATTCTGGCCACTGAGTCTCAGCAGGAAATGTCCCTCATCTCTCCTAACCTTCTTTGGGGGATATGGGGGGCTGTTTGCCTTGATTCATAGGGAGAGTTTCCCATGTGGACAACTGTCCCCACCCCTGCCCCGGGGCCCCCAGCCTTAGACCTCATCAGAGCAGGGAGTGGGGAAGAGAGCTCTATTTCCCTCCTTTTCCCTGGAAGGCGCAGATGCCATCAGGCAGGAAAAACAAAGCGGCTGCAGGTGTCACTAACTACAAACCCTCCAGTGAGACGAAGGATCTCCCCAAAGGCCTCTGGGCCTTACCATCTGCCCTGCTGCTGAGCCACTCATGCACCAGCCCTGGCCAGTGACTCTGCCTGTGAACCCTAAGGACCCCAGGCCCTGCCATCCTCCCCAAGGCTTCGGGCTTTCCCATCACACCGGATACTTCAATGTGTCATTTCCCTCAACTAGAGTGTGAGCTTCTTTTCTTTTTGTATCCTCAGGACTTAGGACAGTACTGGGCACTGGATGAAACCTTTTGCATTCATCTTTCCATCCCTCCATCTGTCTCTCTATCCACCCATCTGTCTGTCTGTTCATCCCTCCATCCATCCATCTCTCCATCCCTCCAACCATCTATCTCTTCATCCCTCCCTCTCTCTACCCATCCTTCTATCCACCATCTGTCTGTCTGTTCATCTCTCCCTCCAGCCATCTCTCCATCCCTCCATCCATCCCTCCATCCATCTGGCTCTTCAAGACAAACATTCATGTAATCTGTGCCTGCTGTGTGCAAAGAGCTATGCCCAGTGTGGCATTACACATAAGGGCTCAGAGTGAATGTCACTGGGACTGTGATCACGAGTCACTCACAGCCCATTCACTGAACGACAGCTCCCTGGATCGATGTGAGCCCATTCCGCACACAGTGGGTCTGTGTGTATGGTTCTGCTTCCATGTCCTCCTAAGTGGGGTGCCAGGTCTGACGTCAGAGGGTTCTAGGCACCATGATGGGAAGGTGGAAGGGCCCTCACCAACCATCTTGTCCAATTCCCTCATTTTACAAAGAATGATGAGGCCCAGGCAGAGACAGCACCTCACACAGACTCCGGCTCAGAGTGCATCTGGCTCTGATGGCCAGCTCCTCCAGAGTGGGTGGCTGCCCCTGCTGTGAGTAGCTTCAGCCACATTTAGGAAGTCAAAGGTCCTGAAGAGCCAAAGGGGTAGAGTTACCAGCACCCTCATGGGGCTGGACCTCCCAGGCCCAAGGCCCCCACCCCCCACCAGGTGTGGTCACTGTCCTGCTGCCCATGGTGGCCACCCCTCCTTGGTCCCCATCTCACCTTGGGCCGTGTGTCCACAACATACATGAAGTCACTCCCAGGGTTGGCTCTCCGGATCGCCTGCAGCATCTGCTCATCCTCCAGACAGCGGGCACTGAAGCCGGACAAAGGCTGGCTGCTCCGGCAGATGGAGGCCTAGGAGGGAACAGAGAGTGCTCGCAGAGGCTGACTGTAGCCCCAGGGCCTCTGGGCACTGTCCAGGCCACACACACAGTGAGTGCCTGAACTACATCACAAGCATCCCTCAACTAGAGTGTGAGCTTCAAGCATCAAGAATCTTTGAGAAAGTCAGGACACTCACAGCTCATGTCCATGGTCTGACAGGACCCAGCTGAGAGACATTAGGTAAGTCACTTCCCTTGTCTGGTTCCTGGAGCAGAGCAGCCGATGGGAAACATGTCCACCCTCCAGGCATTTGTGTGGGATGAGCCTACCAAGGATTGAGGCCTCCATCCAGAGGAGTGAGTGTGCTCCTTCTGAGTGACCAACCTCTAAGGTCGCTGCCATCCTGGAGAACGTCTCTAGATTCCTTGACTGGAGCGTGGCCGGAGCGAGCTCACACTCTCACTCCAACTCCAGCCACCATGTTACAGTGACTTATGGCTTCATTCAACACTCTCTACCAGGCAATGAGCCCATCTAAGCTGGGAAGAATTTGAGAGAGTATTCAGTCTGCTCAGACCCAGTTATGGAGCCTTGAATTAGCACTCTGTGCAAGGCACTGTGCCAAGCGTATTTGAGAGGAAAGCATAACTGAGGGACTCATCCAGAGACACCTAACTCAGGAGTGGCAGAGCCAGCCCTCGCACCCAGGTCTCTAGGCTTGGAGCTAGGAGCTGCTCCTTCCACTGAACAGCCTCTTGGGGCTTAGAAACTTTCTGGGCATTTCCACCCATTAAACCCACCCCTACAGACCCCAAACTTTTCACCCTGACAATCCCAAAAATGCATTGTTTCTCTGGGTGCCTGAGGAAGGCTCCAACACCACTCTGGAGACATGCTCCTGGGCTCCCAAGGGGCCTATGAAGGAAGACCACAGCTCTCAAGGCTCTTGTCTGGGTCTCCTGACTAAGGGTGCATGGAGCTGGGCTAGAGAGCATCAGGACACACATCTCAGCCGGCAGGGCCAGGGTCCTGGGCCACAGCAAGGTACCGACCAGAAGGACAGAGCCCACCCCACAACAGAGGCCCAGGCAGGGCAGATCAAGGGGAAGAGAGCCTGGAACCCATGACTCACATTGGTGTCTTTACAGTAATAAGACAAGGCAGGAAACCGCCGGCGGCTTCGGAACTTGGAGCTACCCACTACAATGTGGGCAGTAGCCGACCTGGGGACGTAGACATCAGTGGGATATGAGTCACACACCTGTTCAACAGAATGCAAGCGTGGCTTTAGAAGATCCATTGGGATGTCTGTGCACTGAGACCCAGTACCAGGTTTGCTGGACTTTTAAGTTCTGAGTGCAAGGGGAGAGTGGGAATGGGGGTAGGGGAGAGAGGGAGGGGAGGCTTGGGAAGGATGGAGAATAAAGGCTACAAAACATAGCTTAGCGAGCTTGACCTCATTCCTGACAAAATTCAAGTCTGCATTATTAAAGGGCGGGTCTGCGAATATTTAGAAAAGGAAGCAGCGCACCAAGAGCCAGCCTGGCACAAAGAGCCAGCCAGGCTTCAGCGGGAACACAAGGGCCAGACTGACCCTATCTCACCTTCTGACAGGGTTAGTATGCAGGCAGACTGGAATTATGTTGCTGTACTATGCCTAGAGCTTCCCACATAGTCTTCACACTAAATCTACATAAATATGGATCTAGAGATATGGGCAGGATGATAGTATAATGAGCTGAATCTGAAGCTAGTGAGCGACCCAACTGCCAATGAAGGCATAAATGACCCAGTGTGAACATGCAAGGAGGTCTCCTGTGGAGTGCCTTAGTGGTCTAGAACTGACCTTTTCATTATTGTTTTAGATACAGACATGCTTGTTAAATGAGCTGAGTTACAGGCCATTATTAACAAGTTCCTGGCAGATTAGGCCACTGAGCTAATGGATAAACGTTAAACAGGAAAAATATATAGTCAGACTTTGGTCTGAAAATACTGACTTCAGAAGTATAAGAAGAAGGAAGGTTATCCCTCAATTCATCTGAAAAAGATCTGAGAGTTTTAGTGCACCACAAGTTCAATATGCAGTATATGCACCATCATCACTTATTAATACATGATAATGACAGGTGTATACGGCTGCACCAGACCTGGGGTAAAGAAGACCTGAGGTCAAATCTGGCCTCAGATACTTACTAGCTGGGTGACCCTGGGCAAGTTGCTTAACCCTGCTTGCCTCAGTTCCGGTCAAACCACCCCATTGTCTTTGCAAGAGTTGGACGTGACAACAAACCTTGCACTTAAAGGTGTGCGATGTGTTCACATGCATTATCTCATTTGTTCTTCATAATCCTGGGAGTTACGTGCCATCACTATTCCCATTCCATAGATAGAAAACTGAGACTGACAGAATTAAAGGACTTGCCCAGGGTCATACAACAATTAAGTGCTTGAGGCCACATTTGAACTCAGGTCTTCCTGACTGCAAAGCCAATGTTCTATCTACTGATTCACCTTGTGCTACTCCTGAGCACATATCCCAAGGTCAAAAGCGGGAAATAGGGTTCCTAGATCCACCTGAAGATTTACAGCAGCATCTGAGAGGGCAGGTCAAAGCTGGAAACAAAGGCTGTGCCCATCAGCTGGGGAGTGGCTGACTGACTGCGGTGGATGCAGGAAATGAATGTTATTGTATCGCCAGGAATGATGAGTGAGGAATTTGGAGAAACCAGAGAAGCCTTGTCTGAATGGACAAAGATCAAAGAAAGCCCATGGTCTGGAATCCAGGACATGGGAGAAGGAAGGGAAGGAACTAGGGGTGGTTATCCTCAGCCTCATGGGGACATAAGCACATGCTAGGGAAAGGAGGGTAGGGAGGGACAGGAATTCTTCTGCTTGGACTCTGAGGGCCAAACCAGAGCAGTGATGGGGGGTGGCCAACAGGCCTGCTTGTGCTGTATGTCAGGGCAAATCTCCTCATGTTGGGAGCCATCCAAGAATGAGACGGGCTGCCAGGAGGGTTGGTGGGCTCCCCTTCCTTGGACGTCTTCCCACCCAGGCTGGATGATCACTTGTTAGGGAGTTGTTTGGGTTGGGGGTGGATTGGATGGCCTCTGAGGGCCCTCCCAATACTTGACTTCTGTGATTCTGTGAAAGGAGAACTAGGAAAGGACTGAGTGCAGGGATGTGGGAAAGTCAAGGCTAAGGCTGGCTGAGCTCCACAGAAGCAGACAGACCCATCGGGGCTCCAGAAGATGTCCAGCAAGGCACAAGTCCCTACTTCTGATGCAGGCAGAAGCAGGGATGATGGCTGAGGAATGGGGCATTCCCCCTCAGAAGGGGTAGTTGCACCATCTGCTTTGGCTCCTCATGTCCCTCTATTACAGGGAAGGGATCTGCAGGGACTGGTTGTACCATCATGATCCAAAGGCAAAACAACAAGAAATAAATGGAAAATAATAAACCAACCAGAGCAAATCTAGTGAAGCAGCCTGCTTTACCCACCAATAACCATTCCTCCCATCCGGTGCCATCCAAATGGACCGATTTCAGACATCACTCTGTAATCAAGGACTGGACCAGGCATCTGGCTCTCGCTCCCTCCTGGCTGCCAGCTTAGTCTGACTCATGGCTCCAGGCACATCTCACCAACCAAATTGCCTTCTGCTTACAGAAGGAAATCCAAAGTCTTTAGGGTGGCATTCAAGGCCTATTTTTCCAGACCTCTCCACACTAGTCCTGCCAGCCACCCAGATGTCTCCTATCCTATAAACACACCCTGCACTTTCTTTCTTTTAAAGAAATCACATTATTCCTTAATAAGGCATTTATCACAATTAGAAACACCAAGAGGATGACAGTGAGAAGTCAGACACTCTCGGTCCCTTCCCAGTGGACGACTCTAGGATTCTCCTCCCAGAAATAAGTCCCTGGGGCCTCAGTGCTCTCTGTGCTTTTGAATATTTGCATCTGGATTTACATTTAGTATTGAATGCCTGGCACAAGTTCCAGAAAAGAGACGACCAGCCTTCCCTGGGTGAGTCTGCGGAAACTTCCTAGTTAGGTTTTTAATTTCTTTTTTTAAATAAATGTATTATTTCTCTATTTTTAACAATTTATTTTTAAAATTTTGAGTTCTGAATTCTCTCCTTCCCCCCAAGCAACCACACAACATGAAACCATACAACATACACTTCCCTATTAGTCTTGCTGCCAAAATAAATGGTAAAAAATGGAGGCTTTGATCTACACTCAGACCCTGTGGGTTCTCTCTCTGGAGGTGCAGAATGTTTTACTCATCTTCTCAGAGAAGCTAAAGCTAACATGGCTGTTACCATGAGAAGTCATGGAAGGGAGATTCCATCCCAGAATCCCAGAGGCAAGAATTGCCCTGGGGATCATTGACTCCAAACACCTCATCTTTGGAGAGGGGAGGCGGGGCAGGGACGCTAGAGTCAGCTTATTCTGTTGCTTTTGTCCAAGGTCCCAAAGAGGAGCTGGGGTGGAGGCCCAGGTGTCTGTCTTGACTTCTAGCGCCATGTTCTTTTCTCTATGGGGCCCTACATCTTCAAGTTACCCTTTCTGAAAGGATGGAGAAGATCATTCTCTTTCCTGAGGGAAAAGTAGACCAGCTACATGAGGGAAGGCAGGGGAGGGGATAAGACTCTTTATATCACCTACTATGTGCATGAGAACACTGCCCATCCAGAGATGAGGCAAGCTGTCTGGCAAGTGCCCCAACCAGCTCTCTTGGCCTCTTTTGGCCCACAGCTTTGCCCACAAGTGCCTGGTTTTACAAGGAGCAGGAGGGAGGTCCTGCCATCCAGATCTGTAAGTGGTAGGGCATCATTCATGGCCCCACCATCCTGTCACCCACTGCACTTACCCGGTAGTCTCTGTTGACATCACTGAGGTGCCAGCAGCTGTTGGGGATGCCCATGCGCTGGTACTCCTCACGGAGATCCACCAGCCTCCAGCCTTGCTCCCGCTCTTCTTTATCCAGCTTGGGGTTGAAGGAGAAACAGAACAGTTCTTCATATTTCACTGAAAGGTAGAGGTCAGAGGCAGACAGTGAGACTCAGACCCAGGAGACACCACCAGGATACCCTTTCTGTTCCAGAGATGTGGGTGAAAGGCTTCCCTGTGGGCTGGATCCTCTCCTTCCCCCATCGCCGCAGAGCCCAAAGCCCCCATGAGGACCATGGTACTTGCTCTCTTCCCTTAGGACAGATGCAGAGACATGATACAGGCAGCCCCCGGCACACTGGGCATCGTTTTGTGTCTTACAAACAGCTTTCCTTCCCCACCCATGCTTGATGTTACTGTGATGGCACAGTGAGTGAGCCTCCTCTTCAAACCCTTAGAAATTCCACATTCCTGCTTTCCACTCAGCTCCATCTTAGCTGGAATGGAGGAGAGCCTGGTGTCCCTTGCCCCAACACCTAGTCATGCCTACTGTGCTCAGGCCTCCCCTCTTACAACATCCTTATGGCACACGCATTAACTGCGGCTCCCTGCCACCCTTTTCACATGTAGTGTCCCTCACTAAGGGAGGGAATCTGTGCGCCAGCTGGTTCTGGCCAAAGGTCACGGCACAGTTGAGCTACAAGGCCATTCATCAGATGCAGAAAAGGGAAAGAAAGGAGGCAGGGTGGGACTGCCCTAGCAGGAGGGGGACAAGGACCTCTTGGGAGTCCTGACGTCACACCAAGGCCATCTCTTCTAACTCCCCTGTCTGAGAACACTTGTGAAAGGGACAGGGCCCAATCTGACTCAGAAGAGAGATTGTTTTGTATGTGTTTGTGCACCTGTCTCCCCCATTAGATTGTCAGCTCCTTGAGGGTAGGGGCTCTCTATGCCTTTGTTCATATCCCTTGCCCTGGGCACACTGCCAGGCACACAGTAGGCACTTAATTAATGTTGATTGATTGTGTGTTATGAGAGAGAAAATATTTCTATTACAGAAACACACACACACACACACACACACACACACACACACACAAGGAAACTTCATGGGGAGACCATGTCCTGGCAGGCTGTACCCAGGTGGGAAAGGTTTGCGGATAGGCCTGGGGTCAGACTGTGTATCTGATATCCCTTCTAGCGCCATGTTCTTTTCTCTATGGGGCCCTACATCTTCAAGTTACCCTTTCTGAAAGGATGGAGAAGATCATTCTCTTTCCTGAGGGAAAAGTAGACCAGTTACATGAGGACTGGTTAGGCCAAGGTCAGAGAGCCACAGCCTCAGGCCACCATAATTCTTGGGAACCAGAAATTAGAAAGTGATTAAAAAAAAGCCAAACCACAGGACCTGAGTCAAGCGAAGGGAGGGAGAGGGTACACAGGGAGCGCACTCCAGGACAAGCTTCAATCCTTGGAGGCCGCATATACACCCACACCCACATAAGCTAAATCAGGAGCCTTGGCAGCTTCCTTGGAGAGGGAGTATGGCTAGTCATCACCAAGCTCCTTAACCCTTGGCAGCCTTGGCAGCCTGTGGGCATTGGTGCCTTATACATCTCACTCTTTGGATCCAGGAGCTTGGCCAGAATGGGAAGGTGGACCTCTGCGTCCAGGAGAAGAAAGTTGCCTGAGTTATTTATGGTGAGAGCCCAGGGGCCTTCAAATACCTCCTTTGCATTCTCCTCATTAACTGGCCACAACCCATAGAGGTTATAAATGAAGAAAGCCAATTTATAATCTCTCAATTTTCCTTTTCTTTCTCTTTTGCTTTCGACCTACAGTTCCACAGGGGTAGAAGAATCCTTGGTAAGCAAACTCCGTCTACCAACATAGACTGTCAATTGCTCTGTCTCATCATATTAGAAAGACCTGATGGGGACACCCAGACAAAAAGAGCCTCTCAAGGCAGAACCTGAATTCGGGTTTCTGTGGTTTCAAGGCTAACTCCCTGTGCACTAGGCCAGGTGGCCTGTCTTAGGTCACCATCCCCAATCCCAAAGGGAGAGCCTCAGAGCTGTAGTTCCTAACAAGCCAAGCCCCTGTTTCAAGGGTGGCCAGACTGGCTGTGACTTCAGAACAAGCCAGGGAGGATTCATATGCTCTCTGAGCCCCCATCAGTAGTGCTCTCATACTGTACCAGAAGCCAGTGCGGCACCATCAAAGAGCCCTTGCCTGGTACTGTCAGTATGTTCAGGAAAAACACAAATCAGGAGACTTTTAGTCAACAAGTCTGAATCCTCTCAGATGGAGTCTAGGGTCAGAAAAAACCCCAGAATTTTTCTAGATCTTTCAGGGCATAAAGCTATTTTGTTTTTAAAGTATTGCCTGTGAGGCCTTGGCATGAAGGCAGGAGGGTCAAGATCACTGGTTTTGTCATCAGAAGCTCTCAGAACAAAGTTCTTCCATTTCCTGTCTGTGTGACTTGGGGTCAGACCCTTCATCTCTTTGGGCCTCCTTTGTAAGAGGAAGAGGACCGGTGACATGAACTGGCTTTCAAGCCTATAGTTCTAGGACACGCCTATCAACCACTCTTACAAGGCCAGTCTCATAAATGAGTTTCTAAGACCAGTGGATGGCTTGGGTGGCACTGCCCTAGTCTGAGCACTCCCCCACAGGCTGACATCCTGCTGTCTCTAAACCTACAGAAAATAGACTTTTCTTTTGTTAATTATACATAATTTATTACATGTAATCATAAAACAATTAAATCTAATTATTAATTATATAGAATTTATTTTCTGTAATTATAAAATAATTACATCTAATTATTTATATCTATTTTATTATATAATTATAAAACCATTATATATTATATAATTATTCTATATACATATAATTAATCATAATAGGAGTGTAAAATGTAATCCTTCGGCTACTGTGGCAGAACAGAGAGGGAATCTCACCTCTGCCCCTCTTGATGTGGCCCCAAGTTTCAAAAGCTGTAGGGGCTGCCATATCACACTGCTAATGCATATTGAACTGATAGCCCCCTAAGACCTCAAGATCTTTTTCAGACCAACTGCTTTCCAACTGTGCCTCCCATATCCTGTGTTTATGAGGCTGATTTTTTTAACCCAAATGTAAGAATATATTTATTTTTCCCGAATTCCATCCTCTTAGATTCCACCAAATGTCCCATTCTAACTTCTCAGTATCTTTTTAAATCCAGACTCTGTCATCTAGTCAGCTTGGTGCCATCTGCATAAGCTTACCATTATCCCTTTTATTCAAGTGACTGATAAAGATGTGAAACACACAGGGCCAAGTACAGAGCCCTGGAGACCTCCCACAAAGTGACAGTGAAGCCTTTAACAACTATTCTTAGAGTCTGGCCAGCCAAGAATGAGGGGGGCAAAGGGAGAGGGAGGAGACTCTAGCACGTGTCTGGATAACCAAAGTCCCCTACCACTGCTATCATCATGTCTCCGTGCCAGGCTGCATCTATGTCCACTTTCTGGCCAGGCAATCTCTAGCACACACCAAAGACATGCCTCTGACTTTCACCCAAATGTTTTCCCTCTCTGCTTCTTGGAATTCCTTATATGTCTTTTTGATAAACCATGTTACCTCACTCCTACACCAGAAGTGCTAGTGATATCCAGTCTTAGTGATATCTGCAAGGCCAAACTTGCTGCCCCGCATCAGGACCTCAGGAGCTTCCCCTTGGATACTCAAACTTTGGTTGTCTGTGTGTAGCTATTGGAGGCTGTGAGTTTTAGGCTGGCTCCTTTCTTGGCTTCGTCCCATGATCTGTCTGTTGTCTGGTTAGCCCCCTCTGAGGATACTGCCAGGGCTGGGGCAGTGTAGACCATATGCAGAGCCCTGTGGTAACCACCAGAGAAGACCACTGGAGCCCAGGGATTAGGGCACAGATGTCCACTGAGGTCAGTTAGTACAAGCCTTTCATTTAGGAAGTAGAGATCTGGGGTGCAGAGGGGTAAGTGACTTCTGCAAGGCCACGCAGATAGTAGTGACAAGGCTTGCATTCAAAGCTGAGTCTTCTCTGTGTGACCTTGGGCAAACACTAAACCTCCGATTCTAACCCTAAATGCCTCGGTTTCTTAATCTGTAAAATGAGGAATTCAGCCTAGAGGAATCCCAAGGTCCTTCCCAGCTCTAGATCTATGTACTTCTGCCCTCAGAGACTACCTCTGGAAACAACCAGAAGAGGAAAGTAAGGAATGAAAAGACAGGGCTAAGGTCACACAGCAGGGTGGATGGATGTATATCCAACGTTGGGTCACACAGATGGCAAGGCAGGGTTCCAAGCCAAGCCATGGGCCTCCAGCCTGCAACCCTCCAGGCTTGTTTGAGAAGAGGCGGGCAGGGCCCAGGGAACCTCTCCACTCCTCTGGATGCCATCCCAGGACTGATTATCTTGACCAGAAGTTGTCTCCCTCCCTTTCTCCCACCCCAGTCTTTACACAAAGCGGGAAAGGAGGATGGGCACCAAGGAAAGCCGTTAATGAGTCATGAGCAAAGAAGGAGGAAGCGTGTAGCAGGTGAGCCCTGCAGTGTTTCCCAGATGCCATAAAGAAGACTTTGAGTAGTAAAAAGGGTGACACCAGACTCGGTTTTTCAAGCAAACTTGGGGAATTCTCAAGAATTCTGATCCATCAGGAGAAATGGTTCAAGGGAGAAACAAGGAACTTTGGAAAGGCTCAAGGGGCCCTGTAATGCTCAGTCAGCATCCATAATGAGTTATTCTTGGAGCCAACTCAGAGGAACAGGGAAGAGAAGTGAACAGGGAAGGTCCAGGCCAGGGGATGGGGGGGGCGGTCTGGATCCTCAGGCCAGGCTTGACCGTCAAACTCATCCAAGGTCATGGCCCTGCAGGCCACAACCAAACAAGCACGGCTGTGCAGAGAAAGTAGTTCCCACCATGGGGTCAGAAGTTGGCCTGGGAGGGCTGAGAAGGGTCACCTGAGTGTCAGGAGAGAATAGGGAACCCTGGAGAGTAGCAGAGGTAGGCAGCTGGCTTGGCTGGCCTCTATATTCTCAGTAAATCCAGGGCAGGGGGGCAAAGTCCTGTGCTGGGGGCAGGCACCTGACACGCATGGACCAGCTCTGTCTAGGGGAGGCTGCCCCAGCCTCACTCCACACTGGGACTCACAGCCTCCGGGCTCACAGGGACCTCAGACTTTTAATCAAGTCACCCAAGGATCCATACTAGGGCACACTTCACAGGGAGCCATCCAGCAGCCCCTGCGTGGAAACGTCCCTGAGGTACGAGGCCTCTATCACCTCCTGGGGCAGCCCATTCCCAGCTGGGCCACCCCTCATGGTTACCTCCAGGCTCCATGCTGCTCTACTCCTGGCTCTGAGACCAGGCAGACTCAGGGAGAGCCTTCCTCCACACAGCACCCCTCATATACCTATGCCCCCAGGCCCTCCAGACAATGCTGATGGAGCATGACCTTGAGGCCCCTCTGCTGTCTGATGCTCAGACTTTTTGTCCTTCACTTAAAAATAAATACTAATTGCCATCTGTTGTGGCACCCACCCTTTCCACTCTCTGGATGTGGTTTTATCTCCCTCTCTCCAAAGAAGAACGTTCCTCTCCAGGATGGGTTGGACAGAGGGTAACTGAGGCCGGGATCACCAGTCCAGGCTCAGCCTGAACACCACAGGTGCCCTAGGGCAGCCCCAGACCATCTCACTGCCCCTCACCTGCTGAGACCCCACTTCCACATAGCCCCACCCTGTCCGAGCAGAGCCAGGCTTCTGAGGGCAAGTTTCTATGTGCAAAGTTATCTCATCAAAGTCAGCTCAATGCCCTGGCTGAAGGCAACCGTCTGGCTTCTGTCCACTCACCTGAGAGGGCTCAAGATCCCTCTTGAGTGTGCCTCCTCAGCAAATCTGATGAGCGAGTCCTGTTCCCCTCTATCCAATTCATATATAACGCTGTTCGGCAACCTGGTTCAAGCACAGATCCCTGGGGCACTCCACTGGAGATCTCCTGCCAGGTGGACAAGCTCATACACATAAAGCTGGAAGAACCCAGAAGCCCTGCTCCAGAGAGGAAACTGAGACCCAGGGAAATGAAGTCAAGTGACTTGCCCAAGGTCACAGAGACAGTATCAGAGGTGGGATCGGAACCCAAGTCTTCTTGACTACAAGCCCAACCTTCAGACACAAACTACCCTAGGATAGGCCATGGGGTGAGTCAAGAGGACTCCTCTTCATGAGGTCAGTTCTAGCCTCAGACACCACCTAGCTGTGTGACCCTGGGCAAATCACTTTACCCTGTTGGCCTCAGTTTCCTCATCTGGAGACAACAGTGTCTCTGCTAACTCTAGTGTCTCTGCTAAGAAAACTCCACATGGGTCACGGAGAGTCAGACGTCATTGGAATGATTGATACTCAACACTTGAGGCTTGATAGCCGCCAGTAAAATGAGAGGACAGAATGCAGAAGTCCTCACCTGACAACCCGGAGGAAGGGATGTACACTGGCCCCACTGAGACAGCAATGGATGGATTTTGTTCAATGAGGACTCGGTCATCTGTCAGGTCCCTCAGAGCCACCTCCCCAGGACCCCACCTTGGAGGCCACGGGGCCGCTCTCCTCCCAAACTTTTAGGGGCTCTTGCCTGCCCCTGGGGAAGGCTTCTCACCACCTCGCTCATGCCTGTTTATACAAGCTCACTGGAGAGCTCCTCTCCTTCCCCAGGGTTTTCCAACAGAACTGGCTGCTCTCTCCCATTCTCATCCTGTGTCCTTGACTCTGTGGCTCTGCTTGTGGTCACTTGGTGGCATTCTCCCCATTTCTGCCCCAGCCCTCAAGGACCAATCGAGATACCTCCTTGTCCAAGATTCCTCTGTGGCCAACTATGTGAGTCATTCAATCCGTGTTTGAGATGGGAGGACAAGATGCTGGATGGCTCAAGAAAGGACTGTAGGTCACCTGGCTACAGTATTTACTGAAAGACAGATGAGACCAGGTGAAAAACAGCAGCCTCAGAGTCCAGGCCCATCAGCCCTGGAGTGACCATCTGGGGCAGGGCATAGCCAGCCCTAATCACCAGAGGGGTAGTACAACATCAGCCATCACCCTGTTGCTGAGTCAGCTCCAAGGGAGAGCTATGTGGAAAACAAGGTGACTTAGCACCCAGTCACCCTTACACAGGACACACCAGGGCTGAGGAGAGTACTGCGTTGGGAGATGTGACATCGTATTTGTAGAGAATCTCAAGCCAATTCCTACTAAGCAGAAAAAGCCCAAAATGTAGGCAAAAGTTCCTGAGGATGGCCCAGGTTGGGACCCGGATGTTCCAAAGGCCTCTCAGCAGCCCTCATAGCCTGCCTTTCACCCAGACTCTTCTATGTCTATGATGATACTCGTAGTTAGCATTTCTGTAGCACTTTAAGGTCAGCGAAGCTCTTTGCAAACATTTGATCCTTGACAACCCTGGGAAGGAGGCACCTGTAGTATCATCATTTTACAGATGAGGAAACTGAGGTAGGCAGAAGACTTGCCTTCACTCCACTAGTGCCTGAGATAGGATTTGAACTCAGATCTTCCTGCCTCCAGGCTGAGCACTCTATCCACAGCACCACCTAGTCACCTGTTATTGAGAACAGTACCACGCTCCCAGTCACCCAGGTTCACCAGCTTGGGGTTGTTACTCCATCCCTGGTTCCCAGCTATATCTAGTTGATTGCCAAATCTTATTTGTTTTTAATATTAAAACAAATTTATTTTGGTAAGTAATTTTATTTTCAAAGTGAGTCAATGGTGTCCAAGGAGACTAGCTCATCTTTAGTAGGAAAATTCTGCTTCCTGAAAGAGCTGCTGCAGGTGCTGTGGGAGGCCTGCCCTGGCTGAATGGCACGGGGCTTTCCTCTTCCCCTGGTGGGTTCTTGAAGAGCGTGTCCCCTCCCCCTGCCACATTCTGGGCTGAGATCTGGCTTAGGGTTCTGGCCTCTCCACTCTGGCCTAAGAGGGGCCCAAGCCAGGCAGGTGGTTGAGGAGGTCGGAGGTGTTCAGACTTGTCCTCGGTTCTGCCTCTGCTGCTGCTAGCTAATCTGGCTCCGGTAGGTATTGTATTTACCAAGGACTTGGCTCGACCCTCCACTTCTGAGCTCAGCCATCACAGCTGTTACTAGATGGATGGCACAGCTCGTGTCCATCGGCTTAGTGGGCTCCTTGGCTCCTTCCCACATTCGTATCCTGATCTAATATGACTTCTCTCCTTCAGAGCAGGCCTCCCAGGGACTCTTTGCCTTTGTCAATGCTTCCTTGTCTTTACAAGCTCTGTCTGCCCTCAACTATGAAGACCCTCAAGTGGCTTTCCCACTCAACAATCTCCCCTTCCTCATTCCCATGATGAGGGATGAGCATCATTCCCATTGAACTTCCAATCAGCATTATCCTCTGTGTTCCAGAGAAAGGGAAAACAGTTTGGGCCTCCCAGGCAGCCTTGTGCCACCAGCCCGAAGGTACTTCCTGGAGAACTACATTCCCCCGCCTTCCTCTTGGAAATGTTTAATTATTTTCAAAGCAACTGGCCCATCTGTTCCTTCACCACCAGCTCTCCCAAGTGGCTCTGATCTTTTCCTTTCCCAGCGTCCACAGCAGGCGTAGAAGTCCAAGTGGCTGTGGCAGGGTTGGCACCTTCCTGGAGAAATGTACATGACTGACCAGAGTAAAGAGCAGTCACCACATCTCAGCAATTCTGCCTCCAAGACATCTCCTGGTTCTGTCCCCTTCTCTCTCTTCCCACAGTCAACATTCTGGTCCAGGCCCACACCAGCCCTAGCTTGGATGAATGCCCCAGCCTCCTAAGGGGGCCCTTGCTCCCAGACTCTCTCTTTTCCACCCATCAGCACTAGATGCCATGATAATTTTCCCAGACATGAACACATCAGTCCTCTCCTTCCCTGTGTGGTCTACACAGCCTCTAAGACAAACCCAGCCACAAACTGGCTCTATCTACCTTTGCAGCCTCAGTGACCAGCACCCCCACTTCCTATACTCTCTGATCCAGCCAAACAAGCCTTCTCCCTGTTCCTCATGTGCCCTCCCTGTTCCTCATGTGCCAGACTCTCTCTTCTCTCTGCACCTGTGAACTGGCAGTGCCTCATGCCTAGAATGCCCTCCTCCCTCATCGTTGAATCTTAGAACCCTCATTTTTCTTCAAGACTCAGCTCAAGCAAATGCAAAGGCTCCCCTGCTTCCCCTCCAACTGTCCTTCCTCATCAAAGTCCAGTGGCAAGACAAAGTCAGGATGACTGGCAATGGCTCAGGACACAGGGGATGACCTTGGCATCTTCCAAGTCTGACCAAGCTCCAAGTGCTCCATAGCTCCTGTTTCAGTCATCTTCATGGTCTGTGGGACATGTTATCCACCCATTCTGTTGGGGGAGTCTTCACATGCCTGAGGTGGACACTCCTCTAACACAACGATGATCTTGAGCCCTCTGTTACCCTGGACATGGTTTAGGCCACCTGCCAAGGCAGTTCTGTTGGAATGTGGCTATTTCTTGGAGCCACAGGTGAGAGCTGGGTGACAGTTGGCCACCAAAGGTGGATGAGCAGCCCTCCCAGGAGAGCAGCCTTCCCAGAACAGCTTCTCAGTGTCCCAGGATTTCCATGCAGGGGCCGGTGCTTCAGGACTGCCTTCAATTTATCCCAAAGAGCACTCCAAAGGGTTCAGAGGAATGATAAATGGGATGGCATGACCAAGAATTATCAAGGGAAAATCAGCCCCCGAAAAGGGAAGCTCTGAAGACACATGGGTAAAGGCACATCATCTAAAGAGGTAGATGTGGCTGCACAGGGAACTCACGGGTCATCATAGTTTCTAAAGACATGTCCCAAAGATGCCAACAAAGGTAGGTACAAACACACACAGCTTTTAGAGTCAGGAATGATAATGCTTAGAATGACCTGAGGTTGCTGAAGAAAATGAAGGACAGCGATAAAAACAGCCACAAGGTTTTTTTGGTTCTACTATGAAAATGGGAAGACAAAAGCATAGAACTGCTGCTCAGGGATAATGAGGCTGTGCTGACTGGCTGCTCTGGGGTGAGAAGGCAAGGTGGTACGGGGGAGGACCGCAGGCCAAGGTCCAGAGCTGACAATGACTTGCATGGGCTTGGGCAGGTTGGCCTCTCTGGGCCTCAAGTGTCTTCCTGCTCTAAATCTGTGTGATAACAACCCCCAAAGAAGGCTGGAATGCTCAGTGTGCTTGGCTTTTGTTCTTACTGACGAGGTGAAACACGGAGAACAAAAGTGGCCTTCCAAGCAGGAGCCTATGCCCAGGACAAGCGAGAACCTCATGGCCCTCGATGCATTCGAGTTGACAGGGCACACTCGCTGCTATCTGTGCCAGGCTGCCAAGAGGACTGGCACTGCTGGGCTACTCTCAAGGGTCTTGGAGAGACCCTGGAGAGCAGGACCAGTACTACAGGACTGAAGAAAGGAAAATACCCTGGACTTGAAGAAAAGGAAGAAAATAGAATCTACAGCCATCATAGGCCACTGAGCCTGACTTAGATTCCTCGCAGAATGGCAGACTGGTGGCTTATGGAGAGAGTGCTGGGTCCAGAGTCAGGAAGACCAGGTTCAAATGCTGCCTCAGACCTATCAACTGTGTGACTGAGCAAGTTGTTTAGCTTCTAGTTGCCTTATCCCACTAGCAAAAAGAAATGATAAACCACTCTAGTATCTTTGCCAAGAAAATACCAGGTATGATTCATGGGGTCACAAACAGTCAGACATGGCTGACCAATGACATTAGAGGCGTGCTGAGCAACTGGCTAGAAAAGGAAGCAGTCATCCCAAAGAGCTTCGGGAACAAGTGTTTGGAAGATCTTTTCCCAAGATCTTTGGAACAATTAACTATAGACAATTCTAACCAAGTGGTGAGAGAATAGCTCATTGCTGTGGAAAGGATGGAGAAATACAGGCCAGATGGTGGTACAAGGAGGCAGATTCAAATCTGCCAAAGCCCCCTGTGAGCCCCCAGCTCCTCTGCCCTACCTGGCCTGGCCAGGCGGAGGAGGGAGATGTACACATCCTGGCAGTCTCTCTCCTGAGGGACCACGACATGCAGCACCTGGAAGTTCTTGCACCGGATAAGCAGCGGGCACCCCCCTGCTGTCGTCGCCTGCTTTTCAATGGAGGAGATCTCACTGTGCAGAATCTGAAACACACAATGACAGGGTTAGACCAGCAATAGGCAGGGCTTATTCAGTACTTATTTCCTTTATGGGGAAACACCACCCTGGTGTCTGGTTGGCTTCTCCTGAGTCTTCTCTCCATATTCCTGTCCCCAGCCTAGGGGCTCAGACACAGCTGTGTGATGCTGGGTCCTTCTGAGTCTCAGTTTCTACAACTATAAAATGGGTGTCTTAGACTACAGAGCTTCTAAGGTCTATCCCAGCTTTACATCTTGGATCCTAGGGGCCAGGGGAAGGTTGTTCTCAGATCAGCAGCTCGTGCTTGGGCCTCAGCCATGGGTTCCAGGGGGCCACTGTGTAACCCCAAGTTTGGGAGCTCAGACACCAGACTACTTTGAGTGAGCTCTCCAGAAAAATCTGATTTCTTGAGGCAGTGATCTCTGAAGAAAGAGGGCAGCCCACATGATCCCTATGAAGTCTAGAGTTATCAAGCAGCTCTGGCAGAGAGGGAGCTGCTTCTTTATTGGCCTTTGAGGGAAGAAGAAGCTCTAAGTCACGGGAGGTGGGGTGTCATTCCAAGCCTTAGGAAGATGGCCCATTTTCTAGACTTCTGGAACAAACAACTTTGTAGGTCTTGGCCAGCAGAGCAATGCTGTGAGTCCTTAAGCCAATGACAGGGTCTTGAGTGGAAGGACATGATAGGATGACAGCTACAGAGACCCCCAAGCCAACTCCCCCATATCTTACAAGGGGAAAGGGGGGACCTATTACAATGACTGAGGGTTTCCTTGCCCATAACTTCAATCTTCCTTTGGGAAAGGCAGAAGGAAGCCAATGGACTATGATGTTCTTCTGGGAGATCCAAGCATCTTGGTCATACTCTGTGAGGAAGGCTGCCCCATACCTAATACCCAAAGTGTGTCCCAGGGGCCCTGTAGGACTTGGGGACCGTATTAACTGCTCTGAGGGAAACTGAAACATAAACCGTCCCTTTGTTGGGTCTAGGAGGTCTTCTTGAATGAACTCCACTTGGGGGACAGCGAACCAAAGATGGAAACTGACCCTCCCCCAGGGATCAGACCCAATGTGTGTGGGCCCAGAGTTCCTTGGACCAGTGAGAGATCCTGAGCCATTGGGGACATCACAATAAAGAAACCCAATCAACGAGAGTCCCTGATGGTTCCCAGGAGAGGTGGACCACAGGGTCTCAGGGATAATGCAGGCCAAAAGCCACTTGGACTTTCTGTCTTCTCCACTGTTGGTGGTCAGAAGTTCTGAAGACGGGAGGGGAGGAGCAGCCCACCCTCAGCCTAGTCCCAGAACTCCTAGGAGAAAGTGTCTCTGTATTTAATATTCAAGGTTCTCCTTCAAGCAAATCTCCTGGGAAGAGGCCACTGGGGGTAAACGTCCTAGGATGCTGACAGACCTGCAGACCTGGGGTTCTGGTGCCAATGCCACAAGTGGCTAGTTGCAGGCCTCTGCTGGGTGCCAAGCCTCAAAGGTTTGCCATACACATGCTTTCCTTGATTGAGTGACTGCACTCAGCACTTTTATTTGTGACTAGACTCACCACTTTTCTTCCTCTCAGAAATGAGGAAATACTACAGGACTGAAATGGCCCATTTTCTAGATTTCTGGGAACAAACGGCTTGGCAGGCCTTGGCCATTAGGGCAATGCTGGGAGTCCTTAAGCCAATGACAGGGTCTTGAGTGGAAGGACATGATAGGATGACAGCTACAGAGGCCCCCAAGTCCAACTACCCTCACATCTTTCAGGTCACTGGGTCCAAAGACCACAGGGAAGTCATGTGGCCTTTGGTAAGTGACTGGGCACTGACTCCAAATCCTTTCCCTTGAACCATTTGGGACTGCTCCTTGTCACTGTCCTCTGAGACTTGATTGCTGACTGATGCATTACCTCTGGCCTCTTCTTAGGAAGGCCTCCAACCTCACTTAACCAAAAGTGCCATGTATTCACTGCAATCGAGGATGTTTCCAGGACTGGAAACATGTGAAGTGTCCAAGTCTTTGGCTGATGAAGCCATGTCTTCTGTGGACCTCAGCAAGACATGGGCATCCACAAGACGACAAGACCAGACTTTACCACTGGTTCACTCCCCCCATACCCCAAAATGGAAATGGCAAAATGCTAACAAAATAATGACGAATAGTGGATAGTAGCGATAGTACACACCCAGGTCTCTTTTCTGGTTTCAGGCACATTCTCCACAAAGATGACATGAGTGGCCGTCAGATACAAAGTCCCCAGGGCTGGTTTTTTGGAAGATGTTCTCTCCATCAGACGGACATTCTCTACCTGAACAGAGAAACCAATTTCTCAGAGTCAGTATTGTGAATGGAGCATCTGGTCCAAAGGGAGTCATTAAAGCAAACACATGACCCAATATTTATGATCTGATATCCACCTGCACCCCAAAGTCCCCCACGCCTAAGACTGTTCTGAAGGCAGAAGCACAGAGTTTTCCTCATAGAGTTTTGGGGTAAGCCTCAATGTCCATTTTCCCCCAGGATTGAGAAGCCAAACATTCACTGGGTGCCAAGCAATGGTGAGACCACACAGCCCATCAGTGCTCAGACCTTCCCTCAGACACCAGCCCTGATCTACTCATATACACCTGGTCTGACTGCGGCTATTTGCACATGGCTTCCTCTATTAGACTGGGAACTTCTGAGGGCAGGAACTATCTGGCCCAGCTCTGTATCCCAGCATTGGTCCAGTGTCTGGCACGCAGCCAGTCTGGCACACACAGTATTAATAAATAGTGACCAGCTGACTGAGGGCTCGGGTGCTTTGCACACACAGTAAAACATCAACTCATGACCGTCATAGCAGACAGAAATCATCCATAGAGCTGCAAAAGTCTTGCAAAGCACTTTGCATTTGATGCTGACAGCTGCCCTGGGAGGCAGGGTGACCATTATACCCATTTTACAGATGAGGACACTGAGTGACTCAGCCAGGGCCACACAGCTAAGTAAGTGTCTGAAGCAGGATTTAAACTTAGGTCTTTGTGACTGAAGCCAAAGCCCTAACCACTACCCCACCTGCCCATCTACTCCTTCAAGGGTCCATGACAATCTAGGTGTGAGGAGAGGCTGTGACTCTTCTCCCATTCCAATGCAATGGTGTCTCCCTCTTTCCCTCCCGCCAGCGTGGGGATGAGCCTCCCACCCTTAGATAGATTGTTTCTTGGACAGGCTATTTCCAGGCCCTGCCTACCAAGAGCTGGACACCGCCCTGGTCCAACTTGGTCCAGGGTTGCTTGTCAGCCTGATGAGACCAGGCTCGAGGGGATAGTGGGCAGAGCATGGCTTCTTACATTTTTTACCTACTGATGTTTCACAGCAGGCCTTCTACCCACACCTTCATTTGGACCCCATGATCAAGACCCTACTCAGCTCATGTATTCTTATCCCCATTGGACAGGAGGAAACCAAGAGCCAGAAATGAAGTAACCTGCCTATGGCCAGCGAGCTCACCACGAAGAGTCAGGATTCTAATTCAGGTCTCGGGTTTGCCAGTCTGCCTTTCTACAACTCCAGTCCAGCTTAGCTGCTTTCCAGGTTTATGCAGATGCACCTCTGTAAATCGAACCATGCTTTCTCCCGAGTTTGGGACGGGCTTGGTCCTCTTCAGCACTCTCTTTGCATTCAAGGCTCAGTCCTCTTCAGCACTCTCTTTGCATCCAAGGCTCAGCCTGCTGATCCCCTCCAGGCAGACGGCTATCTCTTTCCACACATACTCCAGGAGCATCTGCTCTCTCTAGCAGCACCTCAGCCGCTGCCTGGTATCAGACTGACTTGTGCCTCACCCTCCAGCCCTCCCCTGGAGGGCAAGCACTGAGCTAATGTTCATTTCTGCACTCCTAGGACTGAACACATTTAGAACACATCATTCCTAGCCTCCTCCTCTTACCTCCTTCCCCCACATGATCTCTGACCCTGGCTGTTCCACTGAGCCCCTCCATCTCCCAACCTAGGCATTTTCTCGGGCCATCCTCCAGGTCTGGAATGCTCTCTGTCCTCATCTCTGCCTCCTGGCTTCCCTTAAGGCCCACCTAAAATGCCCCCTTTCACACAAGGCCTTTCCCAAGCCCCCTTGAGTCCAGGGCCTTCGCTCTGAGGTTCTATCCAATTTGTATTGTCTGTGGTTTGTGCTTCCACAGCATGTGAGGTGGCCACTCCATGAGGGCAGGGCCTCTCTTTTGTCTTCCCTGTATCCCTGATGCTTAGCATACAGTAGGTGCCTAATGGATGCTGCTGACTTGTTGCTGACATGGCAGACTTTCTGGATCTCTGTTGGTGTTCTTTTGTAACACTGCCCTGGAGGAATGTGGGCTATCAGGCCTCAGTCATGCCAGCCAGGAGAAGGCCCCACAGAGCCTTCCCCAGGTATCCTCCATGGGGCCTTCGAATCAGAGAAATCAGAGGGTCCTTCCAAGAGGGTCTCTGCCCACTGTGTGGAGAGAAAGCTAGCATTTGTTAAGCACCTACTATGTGCCAGGGAGTACGTGAGGGTAGAGGTCAGGGCATAACCTGAGGTCCAGAGAAAAGAGGAGATATGCAGACTCTCACTTGGCTGGTACAAGACAATGGAATGAGAATCCAGAATTCTCAGAACCCTTGTTGGCATTTTATGGTTGAAAAAACTGAGGCCCAGAGCCAAGAGCAATCTAAGTAACCACAGTACTCACAGGGAGTAAGCAGGCAGCAAAGTCGAACCTTCACCCAAGGCCTTCACCCTTCAGTCCAAATTATGGGATCCCTCTACTGTCCCATTGGCCTGCTAAGTCGAATGAAATTAACTTTTAAATGGCCAAAAAAGAAAAAAAACCCAAGGAAATCACCCACAAAATTGGGAATGCTCAGAATGGATTAGCCTTACTTACCATATAAAATTACTGCAAAGCAGTAATTATCCAGAGTACCAGGTACTGAACAAAAAAAAAGAGACAGTCTGGCAGAAAAGGAGAGCCAAGCAAGAAGTAGAAACAAGTAGTATATCAAATAGTCTCCTGTCTGACAAACCCAAGGACACACCAAACTGACCATTTCCAGAGGACGGTTGGGAAAAATGACCAGCTGTTTGGCCAAATAAAGAGTCTAGGCTACCATCTTGTAACTTAAAAGTAAATTCCAAATGGACAAAGTCATATTATGGAAAAAGATGCGAGACAAATGGAAGGTCTTATCTTTCACAGTTATAAGGCCAGAGGAAAGATCAGTAAGCAGATAGGTAACAGGAGAGATGAAATATGACAAAAAGACAATCTTGATTATTTAAATTTTAAAATCTGCACAACTGAAATCAATGCAGCAGATCTAAAAGAAAACATATAGAAAAAGTCTGAATCTATAGGGAATAAACACAAATATAAAAGATTAAAGCTACTGCTCAATAGATACAGTCAAAGGATATGGACAGCTTTCCAAAGAAATACAAAATATCAATAACCACTCAAAAAGGTAAAATCACTACTAACCAGAGAAAGGCAAAGATGTGAGAACCTCTTGGTGGAAAGATGTAGAAATAGAGGGCTGCTAATTCCCTGATGGTTGACTTACAACCATTGGGAAAAATGATGTGGAATTATGCAAGAAAAGTTCCTCAACTGTACGTACTTATTGACTTACAGTTTCCGCTCCTGGTTCTATATTCCAAGGAGGGTCCTCCTAACAGATGGCAAAGGAAGACTTTCATGGACCAAATGATCATGGCACCATTACTGAGAGAAAATGTATGCCTAGTGATTGCGGACTGGCTAAAGAGATCAGAGCAACAGCAGTGTAAGGGGATAGTTCTGTGCCACAAAGGACAGTCGATCTAAAGGATTCAGAGGGAGCGATGCCGAATGAGGAAGCAGCAGCAATGGGCCAAGCACCAACACAAGGCAAATGAAAACAGTGCAATAAATCAGGTTAAAAATGAGCTGAACTGGCACAACAACCGACGTGAGGGCAGCCAGTCAAAGACAAGGGTGGTGCTTGTACCAGCTCACCTAAGTGCAAGGACATGCCCATCCCACCCTCCTCTGTGTCCTACTGATCCTGAGCTCCCCTCTGCCTCCTCCAGGAAGCCTCCTGATTCCCCCAGGCCTTCATCTTCCTCAGATCATTTGGCACTCACTGATCTGCTCTCCTATAGAACTGCCCAGAGGACCAGTCTGCATTTTCTTTCTGTTCCCAGAGCAGTCAGACAGACAGATCTTTGGGGCCTGGTGACTCGGTGGCAGAATGCTCACTTGCCTTGTTGGAGACCCACGTTCAGTTCCCAGCCAATGTAAGTGTCAGGGGCAGCGAGGTGGTACAGTGGATAGCGCTGGGCCTGGAGTCAGGAAGACTCATCTTTTGAGTTCAAATCTTGCCTTTGACGCTTACCAGTGGTGTGACCCTGGCCCATTGGCCTCAGTTTCCTCATCTGTCAAATGAGCTGGAGAAGGAAATGACAAACCACTGCCAAGAAAACCCCAAATGGGACACAACTGAAATGATTAAACACCAAAAAAGTGCAGCACAGGGGCTTTCACAGGGCACCTAAGCACTGCTGATCATTTTCCCAGAGGTTACACTCTATAGAAAGGTCTATTTGGGGATTGTTGGGAAGGAGCTCTTTGGTTCAAACAACACGGATAGACAGAGAAGGGACAAAAGGTACATATGAAATGTTCGAGGGCAACTCTGTGGGACAAGGTATCTGATGGGGCAGCCGGAAGCCAGAGTCAGATTTTTCCATGGCTTCACATAAAGCCTGGAGGCTGCTGGTGGAAAATTGCTCTGCAGAATTTGGCAGCACTTAGTAGATTCCCGAGCCTTCGGTCCTTTGGGAGCCCAGCTGTCAGGGGCCTTGTTGAAGGGAAAGGAAAGGGATGGAAAGCCACGAAGGGGAACACAGGGAAGGGCAGCCAGCATAGAGACAAATGACAGTGAAGACTGTGACTTTCCCAGCCACATGTGATCATGCAAGAAATCAGGAAAGAAAAAGTCACTTCTTATTTTAAGAACAGTGATCAGCACTGGGGGCTGGGCTCCTACATGTGGCCAGAGAAGTCAGGGCTGTAGCCTGGAGTCACAATTGGGGAGCGTAAAGGGATGATTGTCCAGCAGCTTCCACACTGCCCTCAAAACACAGGAGGTGTACACATATCCAGGCTCCCGCAGGGGGCTACCCTGAGGGGAAGAGAAAACCACAATGCTGCCTCTACTTACCCAGAAAGTCTTTAGGTCTTTAAAAAGTCCTAGGCAGGGGCAGGTACTCTGCCCTGACTCCTTTTGTACCCTCCTCCCTCTCCTCAGTGACTAGGAACATGCTAAGCACACCCAACATCTACTAGATACAAGTAGTAACCAGCATTTACCTTCTAGGGTGCCATCTCAGCCTTACAACAACAACAAATGATGTTAACAGCATTTGCTGAGTATTTTAAAGTTTGAAAAACACTTTCTAGTATCTCCCCTTTCCCTCACTGCAGTCCTGCAAGGTAGGCACTATAATCATCCCCATTTTACAGAGGAGGAAACTGAGGTGGAGAGTTGAGATGATTTGTCCAAGGTAACACAGCTGTCTGTTTTTTTAGAGTCTGAGGCAGGATTTGAACTCAGGTCTTACAGACTCCAAGTTCATGTGTTCTGTGCATGGCCCTCAAAGGAATCATCAACAAGATGAGAGCAGGCAGATGTTGGAAGCACTCCTTAGTTAGCAGGTTCCTGTTCACCAGGCAGGGAAGCTGATTTGGATCTGGCCCTATGGGCTGCACAAATCCTTGTTCCATCCACCTCCTGGGAGGGGACCCTGGGAGAGATCCTCACAGCTCTGCGCCAGTCCCACAGGACTGGAAAAGGCTCCAGGCCCAGGCTGGGCAGAGGCACACTAATTATCTGGTACCCAAAGGTGTGTGGCTGGCCACAGGGCCCAGAGGCTCCATGGACCTGGAGGAGGTAGGAGCTTGGCCCAGACCATCAGATGCTGTAGGATGCCAAGCTCAAAGGGCCCAGGCAAGATGCCATCAAGAGGAAGCTCCTGAGAATGAACTCCAGAAGGCAATGTGACCTGTTCACAATCCCATGGGGAGAAAGGAGCCAGCCAAGAGACTGAACCTCCATTACCTCTCTTCACATCCCATGCTTCATCCCACAGGCCCCATGTCGAGGGCTGCAAACACCACCCAGAGTGGGGCATGCTCTCCTACAAGGCCTGTGTCCAAACATTCATCAGGAATGGGGGCCAGAGGTCTGGGATTTCATTAGTGTAAGGAACTCCTAGGTGAGGAAATTCCCTCTAATAATACACATCTGGTGACCTCTCATTTAGAGAAGAACCTGGGCACAGAGAGAGGAAGTCACTCTATGCCCCTGTATCACAGCCAAGATGGGTCGGCTTGAACCCAGGGCTTCCTGACTTGGACACTAGGGAGCCTGGCTTTTCTCTGTACATTCAATGCAATCAATATGTATATTTAAACCTCTATATTCAGCCTAACAACAAGGATTTACAGAATGTCTCCTAGGGGCACTAGACTGGGCCTAAACAGGAGATGGGGACACAGGTGATCTTATCATTGGGAGGCATCAGGCACTTCAAATTGCTTGTTGACTAAGTGGTCAGCCCCCGAGGAAAGCCAGTGCCTTGTGAGAGAAACTGAGGCAGTGTGGGGGAGGAAGTAAAGTGAGGAGACAGACCACAAGGCCACTGTTATGTAAATGAGGCCAACAGGGATCGATGCTGATCCCCATGGGCAGCTTGGCACCACCCTCTTCACAGGAAGGAAACAGGGTCTATGCAGTCATATGTCTCCAGTTTTGCTTGACTTTTTTTAAAGGCATCAACCAATATTCAAAATGAAAACTATATTAAGGCAGGAATAACACACACAGAGACTCAACACAACAGCAAAAAGTTTAATAACATGGAATGAGAAATAAGATAGCATTTCAATTATAGTGCTTCCTTTTTTTATACCAAAATGAGTGTGTGCATTTTATTCCTACTTTGAGGCAAATGTGATGAGAGTGTGCTTCACGTTTTCTCTCTCATTTCCCCACTTTTTCCTTCCATTGAAAAGTCTTTTTCTTGCCTCTTTTATGAGAGATAATTTGCCCCACTCCATATATTCCTCTCTCACCCCTTAATTTCAAGTTTTCTAATTTTTAAAGAACTATTTTCTTCTGTGAGCTTTTGAACTTCCTTTTCCATTTGTCTAATTCTGTTTTTTAAAGCCTTCTTCTCCTCATTGGCTTTTTTAACCTCTTTTGCCAATTGAGTTAGCCGATTTTTCAAGGTGTTATTTTCTTCAGCATTTTTTTTGGTCTCTTGTAGCAAGTTGTTGACTTGCTTTTCATGATTTTCTTGCATCTCTCTCATTTCTCTTCCCAATTTTTCTTCCACCTCTCTTACTTGATTTTCAAAATCCTTTTTGAGCTCTTCCATGGCCTGAGCCCATTGAATATTTATTTTAGATGTTTGGGATACAGAAGCCTTGACTTTTATGTCTTTCCCTGATGGTAAGCATTGTTCTTCCTCATCTGAAAGGATGGGAGAAGATATCTGTTCGCCAAGAAAGTAACCTT
>CM053774.1:127736431-127826174 GCA_028658325.1 Potorous gilbertii | reverse complement strand
GAAGCCTTGACTTTTATGTCTTTCCCTGATGGTAAGCATTGTTCTTCCTCATCTGAAAGGATGGGAGAAGATATCTGTTCGCCAAGAAAGTAACCTTCTATAGTTTTGGGTTTTTTCCCTTTTTTGGTCATTTTCCCAACCAGTTACTTGACTTTTGGGTCCTTTGTCAAGAGTAGGGTATACTCTGGGGATCTGTAAGATCTCAGTTCCTCCAAGGTGGCACAATCAAGCATGTACACTGGTCTGGAAGCAACAAGAAACTTTTGTGCCCAGAATCTGTGAGTAGTAGAGTTTCCTCTCCACAATCACCTGGCCTCCAGTTCCACCAAGCCAGCACTAGGGGCTGAGATTCAGATAAGCTCTTCAATTCCCCCAGGAGCATTAAGTGGGGGCAGGGTCTCCACACAGGACTGAGGTAAGGGTCAGCTGCTCAGTTCCCTCTGGGGTTTTATGATCCAACAATGGATGAGGGCTGCTGTGGGAGCTGTTGCTGCCCAGTATGGCCTCTGCTGCCACTACCTGAGGCCAGAGGTATGGGAAGAGCCTGTTCCCTTCTCAGCTGAAAAAACCCTCTCACTGACCTTTGGCACCTGTGGGTTGAGGGATCTGCAAACTGCTGCTACTGCTGCTGGGCATTCTGCCCCCAAGGCCTGCTTGGGTCCTCCTCCCGCCATGGCCAAGGCTGGGCTGGGCTCGGCATCCAGTGCGACAGATCTTTCCTGTCAGCCTTTCAGGTCACTCTGGGATGGAAATCACCTCCAACCCATTGTTCTGTGGCTTCTGCTGCTCTAGAATTTGTCGAGAGTCTTTCCTTACAAGTATTTTATGGGCTGTGGGGGGAAGAGCTAGTGTATGTGCATCTTTCTACTCCACCATCTTATCTCTGCCCCTATAGTGTACTTTCTTCATGACAACCTTGAGAGTAGCAACAACATTAGTTCTTACTGTCTTTTAGGGGGAAAACTCTTTAAGGCAAATATCTCCAATAAGGGTCTGTTACCCAGGATTGATGGGAATTCACAAAAATCTTGGTGAGCAAGAGCCAACCCCACAGTGCAGCAGCCACAAGAAAGAAAGCACAACCTCTGAGACCTGAACAAGCAAGACTCAGGAGGAGAGCAGCCAGATTAAGAGCCAGATGAAAGACTGATCCACATCACTAAGAGGAGGAGAAAGGTAAATCAGTCAACAGAATGGGACCGTTTCACAAGTATCTGTGAGTATGCCTGGGAAAACTGGGGCTGCATCAGGAGAACTACATCACCATATCCGTGTCCTTGTCTGGTACCATGGCCACCTTCCAGCCGCCCACTACAGGGGGACTCAGCAAGGCAGGACTGTACCCTAAGGTCCCTGGCTGCCTCTTTTCCTATTGATTCTTTACTGATCTGAGGAGAGGGATTATCCCATGGTGGGAATATTCACAACTGGTGGTGAAAGATCTGAAGGTCCTGGGAGGCTTGTGGGACAGCAGCTGTCATGTCTCCAGAGCATCAGAGGCTGAAGGTCTCCTCGGTGACCTTTTGTGTCACAGGAAATAAGATGGACCTTCTGTTTCAGCCGCTGGAAAGAAGACTGAGCCAAGCTTGGTCATCGGATTATATCGTGCCCCGCAGAGGTGAAATGTCACATGTCTAATCAGCAGTTCTGGACCCTCTTTATGCCTCGAGCTGGTTTGAAATCTTAGCTTTGCAACAGATTGTAACCATAGTTGTAATTACGCTAAGGTACTGAATCCTGTGCATTCTTTTCATACATGCTGGAATGCTCCCATCTTTACCATTCTTTGTGAGTAGGAATAAAACGTCTTCCCCAGATCCAGTTCATATTCTCCACCGAGAACCTCTTTTAGCTCCCCTTTCGTAACTGAGGAATCCCTTTAGACTTGCAAACCATAGCTCTTATTCTAATTAGCATCACCCCAGTATGCCAGGACTGGGAAGTTACTCAGCCATCAGAAAGAAGAATGGGGAGACAAACACCCCCCCATTAAGAGTTGGCTTCTCCAGGACTGAACCTGCCCCCCAGACAACAGTACCTGGGCACCAGCTGAGCAGTCACCACACTTCCTCTTTGCCAGATACAAAATCGAGTTAAGGCGATTTGGAGGGGAAGGCACGAACCTCTAGAGAGATCAGGGAGGGTGTCATGTAGAAAGTAGTGCTCGAGCTCATCTCTGAAGAAAAACGAGGGATACTAGAAGAAGGAGGGCATTCCAAGCACGGGAGGAAGGCCAGTGCAAAAAGCAGCGTGGTGGCAGACAGACAGATGAGTCAGTTGGGCCATGCTGAGCTTTACCACTCCTGAAATGATTTTTTATAGCACTTTGTCACATTCAAAAACTGGGAAAAGAATAGTTTGTAACCCAGAGGCCAGAGAACTAGACTTGGATTCCTGCAGACATTCTGGAATGGGTAACGCTAGACAGAGGGATGTGTTCTCAAAATAGGAAATGAGTAGGTCTGCCTGCTCCTGCTACCAGTGACCATCATCCCATCCATCCCACCCAGCGACAAAGGCTGATCTCTTTTTACTGATCTTTCTACAAATAGGGAGTGGGAATGCCACAAGGGCATTTTTAAACCTTTCTTCGTAGCTCCTCTTAGCACAGGGCATGATACACAGGAGGCATTTAATAAATGTTTATTGACTGACTGACACCTCTATCTGTCATGAGCCCCTCTCACTGTTCTCTGGGTTATGTACATTTTTAGGTATCTGAAGACTGGCGGTTCATATCCCATGGGCATATTAATGTCACAGTAATACCATTAATAGTAATTGACAGCAATTAAAGTAATTAAGAGATAATAAATATGAATTAATAATAAAAAAAAAACAATTAAGAGATGAAACACCCTTTCTGAGAGAAGTTGAAAATAATTAAAGGAATTCTATAATTTCCCAAAGGTAAATCTGCCCACCTCTTCCTCTTGTTTAATTCTGGGCCTAGCTTGCTTTCCATATGCCTCTGTTGATTTAGGGAAAGACCCAGAGTAGCTTCTCCATCTAACTGCATGTCATTGAATGAACAACAGAAGGTCTTCATCCACTTGGCTTTTCCTGTGTGGATGGTTAGCAAAGTCTTCTTCAGGGGCCATGTATTTCTCTACAAGGCTCAGAACTGTTTCAGGACTTAATTAGCACAAGGGAGCATCATCAGCCAAAGGAAATTCCTCATCAGCTTGGATTCTTTGTGGGATCCTCTCCTTCACTCTCCAACCGCTCCTCAACCTCCCCATTTGTGCAGTTGACATCACCATACTTCCCAGGCTTAAAAACTTAGAATCATCTTTGACAATCCTTCTTGAGGGCAGAACTGTCTTTTTTCTCTTTTTGTATCCTCAGCAATTAGCACTGTGCAAGGAACGTAGCAGATGCTATACATAGTGATTGATTCTAACTTTCCAGCTGTGGAACCCTTGGAGAAACACTTAACCTTTGTGTGCTTCAGTTTTCTTAACTGCAAAATGGAGATATTACTACCACCTACCTAGCAGGGTTGTTGTGAAAATCTAATGAAATAATCTTTGTAAAGCACTTAGCACAGTGCCAGGCACATAGTAGGGCCTCAATAAAATTTTATTTCCTCCTTCCTTTTACCACCCAATACAATCCATTGTCTTGTCCTGTCTTTTCTTACTCTGAAACATCCTTATCCACTGGGAACCTCCTGACTAGTCTCTCTGTCTTCATTCTTGTCTCCCTCTCTCTAGCACCTGCACACACTAATTACAATAATCTTCCCAATGCACAGGTCTCACAGCACCATGACCCCGTCATCTTCACTGACTCCCTACTGCCTTCAGATGAAAATACAGAATGAATGAGATTCAGTACCTTAGCTTATAACCATGGTCACAATCACCTGCAAAACTCATACTTAAACCTCCTCAGGACATAAAACAGAGTCCAGCACAATGTGCACCCTAGACTTTTACACTCAGGCTCCAAACCACCTTCCTACATCATGTCACACATTCTGCCCCCTTCTCCCCACTAGCATCCTGTAATCTGCCTCCAAGTCCTTTACGACCCTGCCATCCTTGCTTGCTAACCCTTCCCCCTACCCCTGCTCCTCCTTCTTTTGCCCAGAAAGTCTTTGTTATTCTCCCCAGTTTGGAGCGACCCTCTGTCCTCAGCCCCCTAAGGCTGCTGGCCTCCATCCCTCCCATACACCAAATCACTCTTGGCCCTTCTCTGTCCCTTTCAATGCTGGAGGCCTCCCTCTGAGATCATCCCCCATGGACACCGTGTATATTTTATGTGTGATTGTTTACAAACTGTGGCCCCTGTAAGCTCTTAGAGATTAAGGACTACGTTTTTGTCTTTTTTGTAGCCCAGGCCCTGGCTCATACTCAGTGCTTAATAAATGTTTGTTGACTGACTGACCTTGAATTTTTGTTATCTGCCCACATAACTTCCTAGTCAATCCCATACTAGGCCATCAACGGGCATGGGTGTCTTTTTTTTATTTTTGCGCCACCAGCACCTTGCAAATAGTAAGCTGTATGGGGCAGCAGGTAGAAAGTTGGTCTTGGAGTCAGTAAGCCAGTGTTCAAATCCTGCCTTGTGAACTTAGCCTTGTCATAGCACCTGGAGTCCTATATGGTCAATTCCAGGCCACATTCTTTAGAAGGCCACCAACATAAGCTGGAGAGTATGTCTTTTTTTTTATTATGATGTTTATTTTTAGATTTGGACATTCATTTCCACAAAATTTTGAGTTCCAAATTTTCTCCACATCTCTCCCCTCCCTCCACCTCATAATACCTTGCATTCTGATTACCCCTTCCCTCAATGTACCCTCGCTTCTATCACACCCCATCCTTCCCTTATCCCTATCTTCTCTCTTGTAGGGCAAGAGAAATTTCTATTACCCATTATCTGTGTTTCTTATTTCCCAGTTATATGCATTAATAATTCTCAACATTTGTTTCTAATACTTTGAATTCCAACTTCTCTCCCTCCCTCCCTTCCTACCCATCCCCACTGAGAAGGCAGGCAATTCAATACAGGCTATATATGTGTCATTTTGCAAAAGACTTCCATAATAATCATGTTGTGTAATACTAACTATATTGCCCTCCATCCTGCCCTGGCCCCCTTTTTTTTATTTTCTCATTTGACCTTGTCCCCTCCCCAAAGTGTTTACTTCTAGTTACTCCCTTTCCCAATTACCCTCCCTTCTATCATCCCCGTCACTTCATTTATCCCCTCCTCCCCTACTTTCCTGTAGCGTAAAATAGATTTTCATACCAAGTTTTGTGAGCATGTTATTCCCTCCTTAAGCCAAATGGGAAGAGAGTAAGCTTCACTTTTCCCCTCTCACCTTCTCCCTTTTCTCCTCCATTGAACAAGATTTTTCTTACCTCTTTTATGAGTGATAGCCTGCCCTATTCCATTTCTCCCTTTCTCCTCCCAGTATTTTCCTCCCTCACCCTTTAATTTTTATTTTATTTTTTTTATGGATATCATCTCTTCTGATTCAACTCAACCTATATTCCCTGTCTATGTGTGTGTGTGTGTGTGTGTGTGTGTGTGTGTATGTGTGAGAATAATCCCTCTACCTCCCCAAATACTGTGAAAAGTTTCAAAAGTTACAAATATTATCCAAATATTATCTTTCCATGTAGAAATGTAAACAGTTCAGCTTTAGAAAGTCTTTTACGATTTCTCTTTCCTGTTTACCTTTTCATGCTTCTCTTGATTCTTGTGTTTGAAGTCAAATTTTCTATTCAATTCTGATCTTTTCATCATGAATGCTTGAAAGTCCTCTATTCTCTTGAAGTATTATACTCAGTTTTGCTGGGTAAGTGATTCTTGATTTTAATTTCAGTTCATTTGATTTCTGGAATATCCTATTCCAAGCCCTTCGATCCCTTAATGTAGAAACTGGAATATCCTGCGTTATCCTGATTGTATTTCCATAACACTCAAATTGTTTCTTTCTAGCTGCTTGCAGTATTTTCTCCTTGACCTGGTAACTCTGAAATTTGGCCACAATATTCCTAGGAGTTTCTCTTTTCAGGTCTCTTTCAGGAAGTGATGGGTGGATTCTTTCAATATTTATTTTGCCCCCTGGTTCTAGAACATCAGGGCAGTTTTCCTTGGTAATTTCATGGAAGATGAGGTCCAGGCTATTTTGTTTATCATGGCTTTCAAGTAGTCCTATAATTTTTAAATTGTCTCTCCTGGATCTATTTTCCAGGTCAGTTGTTTTTCCAGTGAGATGTTTCACATTATCTTCTATTTTTTCAAACTTCTGGTTTTGTTTTCTAACTTCTTGGTTTATCTCATAGTCATTAGCTTCCCTGAACTCAATTCTCTCTTTCAAAGAATGATTTTATTCAGTGAGCTTTTGAACATTCTTCTCCATTTGGCTAATCCTGCTTTTTAAATTCTCTTTCTCCTCATTGGCTTTTTGGACCTCTTTTTTCAATTGAGTTGGCCTCTTTTTAAAGCTGTTATTTTCCTCAGCATTTTTTTTGGTTCTCCTTTAGTAAGCTGCTAACTTGTTTTTCAAACTCTTCTATGGCTGAACCCATTTCATATTCTTTTTGGAAGTACTGAAGGGCAGAGGACTTGACTTCCTCTGACAGTATGCCTTGTTCTTCCTCATCTGAAAGGCTGGAAGGAGACTCCTGTTCACCAAGAAAGTAACCTTCTATGGTCTTTTTTTTTTCATTTTTTGGGCATTTTCCCAGTCAGTTACTTGACTTCTGAATTCTTTGTCAAGAGTAGGGTCCTAGTGCTCCTCCTCTCCCCAGTATCATGCTCAGCATTGAGATTCAGATCAGCTGTTCAACTCTCCTAGGGACTTTAAGCTGTGCTGCCTGGCCAGTGCCCCAGGCTGCTCCCACGTAGATGCCCACTGCTGCTGCTACTACCAATACCACTACTGCCTCCTCTGCCACCACCTGGGGCCAAGTGCTGTGGGAACCCATTCCCCTCTCTCCCAGGTGGGAAAGCCCTCCCACACTGACCTTTGGAGCTTTCTTTGTTGCTTGTGGGTTGAGGGATCTGGGACCCTCCCTGGTGGGAATTCTGCCCTGGAGGTCTGTTCAGGTCCTGTTCCTTCCAGTGCTGCATGGCCAGGGCTGGGCACTGCTCTGCTCAGCATCCCATGAGATAAACCTTTCCTGTCAGCCTTCCAGGTTACCTTTGGCTGGAAACCTCTTTCACTCTGTTGTTCTGTGGCTTCTGCTGCTCTAGACTTTGTTGAGAGTCATTTTTTACAGATATTTTGTGGGCTGTGGGGGAAACGCTAGAGTATATGTGTCTTTCTACTCTGCTATCTTGGCTCTGCCCCCACGTATCTCTGTTACTGTTGTTCAGTCATTCCAGTCACGTCCAGCTCTTCATGAATCCTTTTGGGGTTTTCTTGGCAGATAGTAGAATGGTTTGCTATTTTTTCTCCAGTTCTTTTTATAGAAGAGAAAACTGAGACAAACTGGATGAAATGACTTGCCCAGGGTAACACAGCTTTTCAGTGTCTGAGACCAGACTGGAACTCAGGTCTTCCTGACTCTATTGCTTTCTGTCCACTGTAGCACCACCTAGTTTCCTGGAGAGTATTCACAGGAGGGCAGTCAGTATGGGGAAGGGCCGAGAGGACCAGCCAGGAACATGGGGGAGGGAAGCTGCAAACAGGCAAATCTAGGGTGAAAACATTTTAAAAGGGGTACATAAAGAAGCTGTGCAAAAATACAGACGTGGTGACATCTGTAAAGTGCTCTACAAACCTTAAAGCCTATGTAAATGCCTGTAGTTTTTTATGTCGTGTGTCCTTCATTTATCGGAGGATCAATGACCTCACAGAGTGATGCTGTGACTTGCGCATGAACTGGATTGAAGCAAAGCTGGGCTGCACAAAGTCTTCAGCCTCATTCCCTCTTCCAGAGTCATCGAAGTCCAGCAGCACAACAAAAGGCAAGAGGACTAGAGATAACCCAGAATGCAATGCTTGACCTTGGCATCATCTGTGTCTGACTAAGCTCTGAGCACTCCACAGCACCTGCTTCAGCTGCCTTCATGGCCAGTGTGACCACGTTGTTCTCATCTACCCATTCTTCTGGGGAAAGTCTTCACATGCTTGGGGTAGACACCGCCCCCCCCAAATCACCAATGGGTATGAGGCCTGTCAGTTGCCCTTAGTTCATCTGCTGAGATGGTTTTCCTGCGTTGTGGCTGCTACACCTGCTCCAGATTCCTGGAGCCAGAGGACAGCTGGGAGGCAGGTGGATACCCAAGGTGGCTGAGCAGCCCTCGCATCAGAGGGAGCTGGTCCTCCCTGAAGACCCCATACATTCCTCAAGGAGCTACATTCTATCAGGGAAAACAACAAATGGGCCTATAAGAAAATACAAAGTATAAACAAGGAAAATGTATCTATAAATTATACCAAAGCAATGGGGGGAGGTGGAGGGGAGAGGCAAAGAAATGATTTGTATGGGGAACTGAGCTCTGAAGAAAGCCAGGATCCAACCTCTAAAGAGGGAAGGTAAGAAAGGATCCTGTGCATTCCAACATGGCAGACAACCTGACCCAAGGCACAGAGACAAAATTTATTGTAGTCCGTGAGGGATGCCAGAAGCCAGTTTGACTGGAATGGAGCATGATGGGAGTTTGTGCTTGGAAAGCCAGGCCCCAAGCCGGGACATGAGGTCATGGCAAACAGGGACCCTCCATTTTACCCTAAGGATCCTGGGACTCACCAGAGCTTTTGGGGGTGGGGTCTGCCCTGGGTAGCTCTGTTCTTTGGCAGCAGCACAGGGTGTGATCTGGAGAAGGGACAGCAGATCATGGAAGACACTCAGGAGGCAATGAAAGACTATTCAGTTGGAAATCAAGGGGTCTGGATGGGGACAGTGGCAATGTGGGGAAGGAGAAGGAAACTGAGGCAAGTCACAAAACCAGAAAATGAACAAATTAAGGCTCCCTAAAAGAAACTATAAAGACATCTTTAAAATGAGAGGGATGTGGAACAAAAACTACGATACAGCATACTACATGAAAAGAAGACATTTCCTTATATGAAAGTTTCCTCTACCAATGAAATCACAAGGCCAATCTCTATCCTTACTACCTAAAAACAGCAAAGTAGACCAATAAACAGAAGAGAAGCCACCAACATAGTAGCGTTGTGCTAGAGAGAACCCAGAACATGATTACTACCAGTGAAGGTAGGGCAGGTCACCTGGCAGAGGGTGGACTCTCCCTCCTGCCTCCAAGCAGGACTCCTTGCAAAGACACTTGGATTAAATGACCACTGCCAAGGTCTCTCATCACTCTCAAATGCTGAGATTGCATGACATTCCTTAATCTCAATGAGCATTCCTTTGTTCAAGGTAAAGCAAGATTAGTAATCATTCTCCCAGGGCCTTGGCAAGACTGAAAGAAACGAGGTAAGGTTTACGGGAAGGTACGAGGCCCCTCCACTGCCCTTGTTGCTGCTGCTGCTGCTGCTGTGGACTCAGGAAATGCTAAGTGGGCTTGTAGGTCAGTCCTAACTTCCTCCTTCCCTTTGCCTCATCTCCACCCTGCCTGCACCCACCTATGGTTTTTCACCCTCATCCAGAGAGCCAGGACCTGAGGAATGGGTAACCACAAGGCCATTTTTGGAACAGTCAGTCAGCCAAAGTTTATTATGCACCGATGATGTGTCAGGCACTATAGATACAAACAAACAAACGAAAAAAGCAAAAGATGGTCCCTGCCCACAAGGAGCTCACCATCTAGAGGGGAGACAGTGTGCTAATGACTGTGTACAAGCAGGATACAGACAGGATTAACTGGAGATCATCTCAGAGGGAAGGTCCTAGATCTAACGAGTATTGGGAAAGACCTTTGCAGAAGGTGGAACATTCTTGGAAACCTGAAGGAAGCCAGGGATGGCGAGACACAGGGATGATGCTAAGAGAGAAGGTTCCAAGCATGAGGGGCGGCCAGAGAAAATGCCTCAAGTCAGGAGATGTAGCATTTGAGAAACAGCAAGGCGGCTAATGTCACTGAGTCACAGAATAAGGGGTGAGGCTGGTTATGAAGGACTCTGAATGCCAAGCAGAGAATTTTCTATTTGGTCCTGGGAGTGATAGGGAGTTTATTGGATGGTCCAACTGTCTGACCATAGTTACCAGAGAGGGAATCACCGACATCTGGATTTTCCAAGCTGTGGTGGGGGGTGGGGGCTCCTTAGTGGCTTCCCAGCGTCCTCTTCTAGCCAAACACTTCCAGTAATCCCCTAAGTAAAACCTCAGCTCAAAGTATTTATACCTTTTTTTAGAGCCAGAGGGCATCACAACCCTTGAGAACCAGTGCCTCATTGATAAAAGCCTTGGGCCTTCCCACAAATCTTCCCTAATCAAACTTCTCTTAATGGGCAGCCTCATTAATGGATAGGGAAGATCTTTAGTCCCGTTAAAATAATTAACAATGCAAATACATAGACTGTTTCTAGTTAAAGAAATTTTGTTTTTATACTTTACTCCTTGTAAAGACTCTTGATTGATAAAGACAAGATTCAATCCGAGGCATTTGATCATACTAAAACAAAAACAGCAGAAGATCTTATTTTACTTGCCATCACAAAGGGGTGGAATAAAATAATGAGTTCAGTTTAGGTCATACTGAGTCTCAGATATCTACAGTATATCTGGCTTGAGATGTCCTATGGGCAGAAGAAGAAGTGAGAAACCGGAGATCGGAGAGAGATTAGGGCTGGAAAAACAAGTCTGAGAATCATTGGAATAAAGATGATAGTGGAATCCATGGGAGCCAATGAGATCATACGGAGAGAAGAGAAAGAGGTCCAGGGAAGACACCCATGGCTAGATGGCATGACTCAGATGAAGATCCAGCAAAGAAGACTGAGGCAAAAGAACTAGGAAAGAGGGATGGCATGAAAACCCAGAAAGGAGAGGATCCAAGAGGAGAAGATCCACAGACCCAGGACCGCAGAGAGGTGGAGAAGGAAAGACCCTTGGGTTGGGGAAGAAAGAGGTCACTGGTACCTTTGGAGAGAGCAGTTTGGGTGGAATAATAAGGTCAGGAGCCAGATTATCGAGTTACAAAGAGTGAGAAGAGACAGAGGGGAGGCTCTGAGCAAAGGCACAAGTCTACACAAAAGGTGTAGGATGCTGGCCAGTGGGGATGGAAGGGTTAAGTGAAAGGTCTTGGGGAGGGCAGGGGCATGTTTGGTGGCAGGAAAGAGGCAGCTTGTTCACAGGGACAAACTGAGATAAATTATCAAGTGCGGGGTAGAGGGGGTGACTTTCTGGAGATGGGACCATGGGGCAGAGTTTTGCCTTGGCATCTCTGTGTGTGAGATAGAAGGGAAAGAGGCTGTAATGACAAAGGGCCATTAAAATGAAGAGGAAGCTGCTCTCTGTTAAGTGACTCAGATTTTTCAGTAAAATAGAAGGCTAGGGAGGGCATGAAGGAGATCTGAGGGATGTTGGATGAAGGTTGGAAAAGCCCCTGTGATGAGTGGGAGACTGAGTCACTTAGGATGGTAATGTTGGGGCCCGAGATCATCTTGCCACACTGGAGAACCAGTTCAGATTCAGTAAGGTAAATCTGTCACAGACCTGGTCAGCACAGTTTGGTAATACAGCCTGACAGGGAGAATGGAGACCAGAGTACATTTACCCCACATTCTGGATCCCCCAGAGGGGCCAGATAGGATCCATCAGCATGGAAGGTAGGGGCCAGCTGAGAGGTGAGGTCCGTGTGGCCCAGAGAGGGTAGAGGAAGCCTCCCAGCCAGGCCCTCTGTATGTGCATCCTGGGGGCATCTGTGGCCCTTCCCTTCCCTTGGCAGAGCTTTAAGATGACCTCAAGGGGTGGCGAGTTCTTCTGGGCCACAGAGAAAAAGTGACCACCAAAACACTGGGCTCTTTCTTCTCCCTGCCAGGAAGCTGAGAAATGAAGCCAGGTCTGGGGAGCTCTGACCAACCCCAGCAGCTCTGATGTCTGAGCCTGGGGGGAGGAGGAGCAGCCGGGTGGTTTGGGGTGTCAGCCAGCTCTCTTGGCTTTGGGACTTCAGTCATCTGAGGCTTCAGCCCGACTGAACTAGGCCAAGCGTGGGACAATACAGAGGCAGACTCAAGAACCCTCAGGAGAGCTCTCCTACAACAAAGTGCAGAGCAGCTGTGGGGAGTGGGGAGGTCTCCATCCCGAGAGGCGTGCAGCCAACATGGGATGACCACTCGTCAGAAACACTGTCCGGTTCATTCCTGCTCAGAGAGATACCCTGGATTTCCTAGCCTACATGGCGTCAGTCAATAATCAGTTACTGAATGCCAACTGTCTGCCAGGCACCATGCTAAGAAAGGCCAAAGACTATCTCCATTCTTCAGGAGCTCACAGGGACTATGTACACACTAGATAGCAAGAGGATTGACTGCAGCAGACCCCAAGGAAGGCCCCAGGCCATCTCCTAAACCACACTGCCTCAGGAAGTTTCCTTCTGGCTTTAAGAATATTGTCAATTAAACCCCAAATTTCACTTCAAAGTCACACATACCCCAAGCACAGTGTAAATGAGCGGTCTTGGACCAGCCCCAAGCTGCAAAGGTGCTGCCACCCCACTCTGAAAAGTCCCAGAAATCAATCACACCCAGGGGACAAGCTGATCAGTTTCCTCACTACCAGAGGAAGGAGGAGACTAAGGCCCTGCCAGCCTTTCTGGCCAGCATGCTGCCCTGGAGGGGTCTTTCTTCCCCCTGGTGCCATGATCATGGACCACGGAGGACTCCAGCTAACAGGGCACATGTCCTAGCTCCCAAGAAGACACTGAATTCCTCTGAGCAGAGACTCTGTTTTCTGTAAACTTGTCATCTCCTGGGTGAGAACCCAGGATTCTGTATATAGAAAGTGCTTAATAAATGTCTGTTGAATAAATATTACACAGAAGTTCTAAATAGTCCTTTTATCTCAATGCTTCAGTTTCCCATTCTGTAAAGTGAGGGGGCTGGACTAAATGTTCTCTAAGGTCATGGGATACAAGACTTAGAGCTAAAAAGGACCTTTGAGTTCACCTCCCTCATTTTTCAGAGGAAACTTAGGATCAGAGATGTCAATGACTTTCCCACAGTCATACAACTAGCAATGGTCTGAGATGGGATTTGAACTCTTTCTTCCAGGCTCCAAGTCCAGCCCCCTTTTCATTAACCCTGGAAAGTCTCTAACATCACCTCAAAAACCAAGTCCTTTAGGAGAAACAAAACTCCTTGGCTGCAATAAGAACCATGAACATCCTCTGAATTTGTGGAGACCCCATTGTCCTGAGCAGGTGTGAGAAGAGGAAGCCTGGTTTCCTCAACATTGACCATGTGGCTGCCCTGTCTAAGGAGGATAAACTGTAGCCTCCACTCAGGCTCACATGGGCTCTGTTGAGATGACTGGGTCTAGTGGAAAAGACAGCATCACCCCAGGGCTTGTGCAAAGCTGGAAAGATGTGGGCAGGCTAGCAACATCTCTCCCCTTTCTTCCTCTTCTGCCCTCAACTTCTGGGAGGATAAGGATATATCCACAGCCCAAGGCATCTCACATGCCCTCCTACAGGCTACTGGACTCCTCCTGCCTCTGGTAACAAAAGTCACAGGGAGGGATGGTACAGGTATCTGGGTCTATGTCAGTGTCTGTGTCCTGGGCTAATTGTCAAGAAATTCAAAACTTCTGAAGAATTGGGGACCCTTCCTCATGGGATCCAAGGAGATGTGAGGAAACAAAGCATGTCTAGGGATCATCCATAATCTAATGATTACAGGAGACCCTGGCTGGTAGGTGCTCAATGCCTCTGACACTGGGAATCTAGACAGGAGAGACCCTGGTTCCCAGGGCCAAGGGGAGCAACCCACTTTCACTGAGTACTCAAAATAGGGTTCAGGACAGCACAGACTTCAGGCCCACAAGAAGAGGCAGGAGTGGTCAAAATACGCAAGTTCATCTCTGATTGGCTCAGCCCCTTTTCCCAGAGACCACAGATGGCAGCTAGAGAGGAGGATGGCAGCAGGATGGAAAAAGGAATGTTCTGGGGCCAGGAGATTTTGGGTCAAGCCTCAGGGCTTATAGAAGAAACTCCCCATTTCTTACATAGATATGGCTAAAAAGATCAGAAACAGAACAGTTGTACAAGGAATTCTCACAAAATCGGCTCCAGGAGAAATAGTCTCTTGAACGAAATATTGTAGAGACACAGCCTGAGCAGAGTATGGGAGTGAAAACTGTCCCTCAGTGGGAGAAAAGCAAAGCTTCTCTGGGGGTTCCTGGGACATCTTTGCTCTGGTGTGAGAGGGGGAAAGACAGGCCCAGCGGAGGAAAAGAGAGAGTATAGAGTTGGTGATTGGTGTCACACATGGTCTGTGAGATCCTGGAAAAGTCACAACCTCTCTGGGCCTTGGTTTCTTCATCTGTAAAAATGAGACTATGAAAGCACCTACTTCTTGGGATTATGGGCAGGCAGGGCCTGGAGCCAGGAGGATACCTGAGTTCAAATCTGGCCTCAGACACTTACTAACAGTGTGACTCTGGGCAAATCACTTACCCCTGTTTCCCTCAGTTTCCCTATCTGTAACAAGAGCTGGAGAAGGAAATGACCAAGCAGTCCATTGTCTTTGCCAAGAAAACCCCAAATGGGTCATGGAGAGTCAGACATGATGAACAACACCATAGGATCATAACAAAAACCAAATTAATGGGAAGAGCTTTCCAAACACTGAAGTGCTACATATGAGTTACTGCAGTCATCGCTGGTCAGTATTGTCCAACTGGAGAAAATGCGCTACCTACTTCCCAGGGATCTTATGAAGACAGCACTTTAAACCCCATAGAAAGGCCTGGAGAGGGGAAGGTCGGGGTGCATGCCTGGCACTGTCTATCCTGACACACACCACACAGCTTGGGAACACTCAATGGCCTTCACTGGCAGGCACCCAAGGAGTTTGGTGGGGATACTCAGTAAGAGTCCAGTAGTCTGGCCTTCCTTCTCCCCTGACCAGCTCTTTCTGACTCACACGAGGAACTTTCTGACTGGCAATTCCAAAGTGACTTCATCTGGGGCACACCTCTTTAGAAATGGCCTCCATTTAAATATCCAGGAATTTCCCTGTTTTGACCACAATGATCTAAATGTTGACTACTCATACTCCCACTTTTGGCCAACTTCATTTGGAAGAGAAAGTGATTGCCTGTGTTGGATGGCATGTAAGTCAGCATTTTAAAAAAATACAAGACCAGTAAAGATGGCAGATAAGGGGAAGCAGTATGGACCAGTTCTCTCCCCCAACTACACCAACAAAGATCAAAGAAGAACACTAGAGAATGGTAACTGAGAAATCCAAGGAGGAATCACACTGAGTCATTTTTTTGAGCCCAGGTTAGCCCAAATAAAGAACCAGAGGCCTGCAGACACTGGGAAAGGAATCCAGCCGGAAAGACCCCAGGCAAAACCTAGTGGCAAGGAGACTGGGCTGGGATCACTGGTTATGTACTGGGGCAAGGAGCAGGGTCATCAATTCAGCACCCAAAGGGGTTCAGGCTGTGTACCAGCAATTCTGATCTTATGGAACATTCTAGCAGTTTTCCACTAACGCTTAAAGCAGAGGCAAGCCTCTATCAGTGTTACCCCAACTCAAACAGGAGGCCACAGTCCTGTCCAAGAGGGCAGAGATCAGACTGGTCAGAGCATACTGAAAGCTTGTAGCACCTTGGCCTGACCAGACCCTGAGATCCTTGACCAATACGCTTTTTTTTAAACATAGCACTTTCCATAGCTTAGAAAACTATATTCCAAAAGATAAACTGTATAGGCTTCAATAGCCAGAGAAGGCAGTTCCAGGACCTCCAACAATGTAGGAGAGGAGGAAACAGGAAGCCAATATTCCTTTGAGAAACGTGCAGAGTCTGGCCCATGACAAAGTCCCAATTGAGGAAGTAAGGCCGGAATGAGTAACGAAACAGAAAATGCAAACCACAAAGAGTTGTCATCTCCAGTTACACAATCCCAGAAAATAACATAAATCTGCAACATCTAGAAGTCTCAAAGTTTGTCCACAAAGTCAAGGAAAGTTTCTGTAAGAAATGAAGGAAAAATTTAATAAAGGATAATATAAGTTAAATGAGAGCTACAGAGGAAAGAAATGGAAAAGATATAAATGCCTTAGAGGCTAGCTTAATAAGCAACTTGAAAACCCTTACCCAAGCCAGAGGCTCTCTGAAAATTATAATGGACCAGACAGAAGTGAATGACTCTATGGGAAACTGAGGCCCACAGAGATTCAGTGATGGCCAAGGTCATCTAGGCAGTGTTTGAGATAGGATTCGAACTCAGGTCTTCCTAAATCCAGGGTCAGTACTCCACCACACTGCTGAGCTGCCTCAGCAAAATCATGGAGTCAGACAAGTGATGGATTGATGTAGGTGAGAGACTAGAGTCATCCAGTTCAGTTACAAGATGTGACAAGGAAATGGTACTAGATAATTTTGGAGACACATGACGGTGCCTGGTTGGGCAGGGTCTTGAATGTTCAGGTGAGGAGGCTCTGAAGGATTCGGAGACGAGAACTGACATGATCCAATCTGTGTGTGATGATAAGATAACAGTCATGTGGTTCACAAATGATCTTACCAACATGATTTCATTTGATGGGAAGGTTAATCTGGCAGTGGTGGGAAGGAAAAGAGATGGGAAGACAATGGAGGCAGTTAAGTCATCCTACTGTGTGGCAATGAGAGCCAGGATCACATGATGGGAAAAGATGAGAAAGATGCTAAGGGAGTGGTAGGATTTAACAGCTGACTGGAGGTGAGGGAAAGACCCTAGTCAAAGGGTCAATGTGGTGCCATGGACAGATTCAGGGAGGGCAGAAGGAAGTGGGTACTGGAATTAAACACTGCACATGGTAAGGGGAAGAGATTTACTACCTATGGGACATTAGGCCTTTCACCTGTAAAATGGGAGAGTTAGATTCAATGGCCTTAACAGTCCCTTCCAACCCACATGTACAAAAATATTGATAGAAGCTCTTTCTGTGTTGGCAAAGAATTGGAAATCGAGAGGATGCCCATCAACTGGGGAATGACCGAACAAGTTGTGGTCTATGAATGTAATGGAATACTATTGCGCTATAAGAAATGATGAGCAGGCAGATTTCAGAAAAACTTGGGAAAACTTACAAGAACTGATACTGAGTGAAGTGAGCAGAACCAGGAGAAAATGTTACATAGTAACAACCACACTGTGCAATGAGTGACTTTGGTGGACTTGGCTCTTCTCAGCCATGCAGAGATCTAAGACTACTCCAAAAGACTCACGATGGAAAATACTGCCACACTCACAGAAAGAACTTGGGAGCCTGAACGCAGACGGAAGCGCACTATCTGCTGGCCTTTTCTTTTGTTGCTTTGGCTCTTCTTTCTCATGATTCTTTCCACTAGTTATAATTCTTCTTTGCATCATAACTAATTCGAAAATATGTTTAATATGAATGTACAAGTAAAGCCTATATCAGATTGCACATCATCTAGTGTTGGGGGTGGAGCCTGGAGGATCTGAGTGCAAATTTAGCCTCAGACATTAGCTGTGTGACCTTGGGCAAGTCATTTAACTCTAGCTCTATCTCCTCAACTGTAAATTGGGAATCATAGCAGCCCCTGCTTCACAAGGTTGTTGTGAGGATTAAACGAGTTAATGACTCAATATAAAATGCATAGCACAGGGTCTGCCCCAGCTATCTAAAAATTAGCTATTATTATTTATCATTATTTAGAGCTCTGTAGTTTGTGGCTGGGACAAAGGCTCCCAAACCTTCTAAGACTGAGATCTGGTCCACTGGTAGAGGTGACAAATGTCATCTTGTTGGGGGCTGAGGAGAAGCGCAGGAGCCATGGACCACAGACAGAGCAATGGGTACAATAGAAGAGGCTGCCCTGGGAAGTGGTGACCAGTAGCACGTACTAGGGGCTACTAGCTGAGCCAGCCATGAACTAGGAGACTTCCGGGGATGGAGGAGTCATGCCTGAGGGGCTCTGCAGCAAGTCCTGTGTTTCCTTCAACCCTAGAAAAATACATTCAAACTCAGAGCCTGGTGAGCTCTGGTGCTTTTAAGGAGAGTTGGTGACTCCATGAGGGGAATTCCATGCCAATATTGCCCCAGTACAGGCCCTGCTACTGAGCTGATGGCGAGGTTCTGGTGGTAGGAAGCTTCTTCACCAGCTCGGCCCCTGCTCTGATCTGCCCCAGGAGAACAAGGCTTCTGCATGAACCTCAAACTTGGAAGCCGGATTTGCCATTAAGGGTTCTCGTCATGCCACTGAATCTTTCCCTGGCTTTACCGTCATCCCTTCCCTACACTAAGATGGTCTCAGTACTCCCCCAAAGAATCATTGTTTGTGAATTAGACTGAGATGACGAGGAGTTTTCAGAGCTTATTGAACCCACCCACCCCTAATTTCATGGATGAGGAAACTGAGGCCCAGAAATGTAGCATGTCTTGCTCAAGGTGCCACAGCTCGTAACTGAGTGGCAGGGTAGGAATTTGGAATCTAGGTCCTCTAACCCCCAAACCAATACTCCTTCCACCCTGCCTGGCTGCTTCTGGAAACCCCTCTCTCCAGCTCCGCAATTGGGCCTTCAGGTCCCAGGATTTTGGTGCCTCCATAGCCAGTCCTTTCCCTCTAGGACCCTGGGGCAAGATAAAATCAGGCTCTGAGAAACCTACTGTTAATACCACCTGAGTGAACTTGAGCATGTCACTTTATCTCTGTCTGCCTTGATTTCCCCATCTGTAAAATGAGAAGATCTGACAAAATAGCCTTTATAGTTACAGAAAGGATGGCAAACTCACTCTCCTCCATGGGCAGACTTGATTCATTTTGCTTAGTTGGAGGCAGAGGTAAAGGCCCAAGTGATTCAGAGTGTCCCAGAATGGCCAGGCCATCTGCAAACAGGCAGCTGGCTGAATACCACCAGCCTATCCTGTTACCTCAGGCTGTGTGCTTGCCACCAGCCTGGTGCCTGAAGGAGCTATTTAAAGCCCACAAGCTGAGGTGTAGAATGAAGCAAAAATAGACCATGACAGGGAGCCCTGGCTCCTTGAGAAATGAGAGCATGGTGAATTCTTGGAAAAAACAGAGGAAGGAAAATGGGAGGTGAGCTCCAGAGGAAGGGCCAGCAGCCTCCACTCAGATGTAACTGCTACGTGCTCCACACCTTTTACGGCATCGAGGTGGCCTATGGGGGCAAGGACTGAAGGACATGACCATCCCAGGACTGACGCATTTCAACACCACCTTGCCTGGCATAAGTAACCAGCCAAGAGAAGACAAGATGTGAGGAAAAGATGTTGGGAGGAAAGAGGACAAGAGTAGATGGTCAGCTTTGGAACTCCCAGTATCAGCCCCCAGAGGGGCCCACTGGCCGGGGCAGAGGCTGTTCCCAGACTCTGGAGTCTCGCCATATTAGGAGCTGAGATTGATTTCTCCCTTGCGACGTCTCTGCAGGGGTCTGACCTTTTGGAGCGTGGGGCTGGATTTCTGAGAAATCACAAATGACGACTCCGCGGGGTTCTTGAGGGATGATGGGCTAAGGGGGCTCTGAGCACAAGCAATGCCCAAGGGAGCTCACTGCTGGCCCAGGGAGCCAGAGACAGGGGTGTGGGACTGCCTTGGGATCCTGGTGCTCTGGGCCCTGGCCCTCTTTGGTCCATGGGTGTCAGTGGGAAAAGAGAAGTGCAGAACCTCCAGAGTGGCGAAGCTGGGTCCTTGGCCACCACAAACCCAGCGAAGATGGATGTTCGCACCTTCCTGCTTCCTTCCTCCCCATGGGAGGGAGGGAAGGAGCTCGGCCTCATGGGCCCAGAACAAACAGATGCTGAGGCCAGTCTTCCTGTGTATACAGTAATTGCTTAATAAATGCCCTTTCACTCATCCATGCATGCATGCACATATTCATTCTAGGAAGACAAAACCCATGGCTTCAGAAGTCTACAGACAAATGCACAAAGTCTGCAGGATAAGCAAGATGAACGTGCCTTATACACAGGAGGGGCCTGCTATGTGCTTTCTAACTGACTGAATGAGAAAGAAAAGCACAGACACCATGGGTACCCCTGAGACTGGGTGGGATGAGATTCGTGGCTGAATTAATTCATGGGTGAATGAAGGTGGTGCCTAATTCAGATGAAACAGAATAATTATGGGGGGCAGGCGGGAGAGGAGGAAGAGGATTTTTCCCTTTTGTTTTCTTTCTAAAATTAAATACTATTTTTCTAATTGTCAAACATTTCTTTTCCTCCCTCCCATTCTCCAGCATATCATAGGCTTAGAGATCCACAGCTGGAAGGGATGTCAGGGTTTCTCTGGTCCATCCCCCTCACTTAACATTTAAGGAAACTGAGGCTCAGGTGACACAGACCCAGGGTCACATAGGTAGAATCAGAATTGGAACCCAGGCTTCTGACTTCAAAATCAATATATATATATATATATATATATATATATATTCCTGTGAGAAAATCCAAAAGCCAAAGCGGGGAATTCAAGAGAGAGAGAGAGAGAGCATTTGAACACAGGCAAAGAGCTGCGGGCTGCTGTCTGCAGAGACTGCTCTAGATCCCCTCCATAAGATGAGGAAAGAGAAAAGAGGTCAAAAAAGAGACCACAAATCCATCATCTTTCTGAACTCAAATCTGGTCTCAGATACAGCCTACCTGTGTATTCACTCTCTTTGCCTCTGTTTCTTCATCTGTAAAATAAGCTGGAAAAGGAAACGGCAAACCACAATAGAGCAACAATAAAGACAGAGAAAGAAGCAGAATTTGTTGACTTCTAAGGTCCCCAAGTAGAAGATTCTGTCTGTGTGGGATCTGGGCTCAAGGCTCTACAAAGTCAAGAAAAGCCAAGTCTGGGTAGCTCATGGCACCAAACTGGCAAGTCTCTGAGTATAGCCCGATGTACGTCTGTTATCAGAGATCAGTCTGACCAAGTGCCAAGAGACTCATCACCAAAGGGCAGATTCCCAGGTGATGAACTAGTGTGTCAACCAAACTCAGAAACGTGAGGGGCTATGAACATTGCCAAAGGAAAGAAACTCTAAAGATACGAAATCTAATGAGAAAGGGCTCAGGAAAAATGGAACTCAGAGATTCAGTGAATGATCCAAGGCCATAAAGCAAAGAAAGGCACAACAGGAACTAGATATCCCATCTTCTCTCCTCACCAGGTTTCCCCACACACCATGAAGGAGAAAAAGGGTCTGGGTCGCAGTAGAACTTCCACCCATTCCCCATCGTTGGTCAACATGGAAGTGAAGTCATTGCTTATTCAGATTGGCATCTTTCCAGAGGAGGCTTCTTCCTTTGTGCATCCGCACCATGCTGCATCACTGGCTTTCCTTCCCAGCTTGGCTAGCACTGACATTTCTCCGGGAATCTGTGATAAGCCAAGTTTTATTAAAGGAATAAGGGAAGAAAAGTAAACATGGTTTACTTAAAATGAAGTTGTCATTGCCAGCCATCAAATGTTCCGGAGGAATTATTTTTAAACTCCTTTTAATGACTCGGAGTGGGGAGGAGGCATTCTGTGCCCTGGGAAGCACATTTATTCCCCAAGGCATCGACCAGAGAGCTGGGGCCCTGGGGGGAACAAGCTGACCCAGGCTGTTCCTGGGCACTCAGAGAAGTTCTGGGGGACTCCTCCTGTCCCGATGCCAGCAGCCAGTGAATGACTTAAACCACAAGTCTGGGACATCGGGGCAAGATTCTGCACTTCATACACAGGTCACAAATTATTCTGTTCACACTTAAAAGAAAGAAAAAAGGGGGAGGTGTTTTTTAAAAAGATGAAAAGTATGATAGTCATAAAAACTCTCCCGTGGTCCCAGCCCCCCACCCCTCTCTAACAGGCAAATTCCTAGAAAAAACTTGATTTTTTTTTTTACTCACGTCATCTCCGTTTTATCATCTCACATTCCCTTCTTAACCCCTTGTAACTGGGCTTCCAACCTCATCGATCAAAAAAACTGCCATTTCCAAAGTTACCCATGGTCCCTTTCTCAATGGTCAAATCAGAAGACCTTTCTTGAGCCCTTGACCTTCTGGACAAGCCTACTGTATTTGCCACTGCAGACCTCCCTGTCCTCCTGATCACTGTCTCTTCCTTGCCTTCTTGTGGTACCAGAAAATCCAAGAGTCCTACTCAGTCTGTCATGTGCCAGGTACAGTACTGAGCTCTAGGGATATGAAGAGAAGTCAAAGACCATCCTCATTCTACCTCATTGTCACTTGATCTTCATGAGGGCTCCAGGGGGCCAGCTCACAAGCCTTTGCTGCTGCCTCCCCCCTCTCTCAGATTCCTTGCAGCACTGAGAGAATGGAAGGGTACAATGGCTCACTCAACGACCAGAATCCCCTAGACTTTATCACCACGTTGCCCCTTTCCCCTCAAGACAGGTCAATGGGCTGGAGCTTGGGGGATTTTGAGGGGGAGCCATAGCATGCCCCCATTTGTATGGCTTATTTACAATTAGCCTCTACACTCTACAATTAGCCAAGGTCCTGCCCTCAAAACCACAGGATAGTCAACAATCTCCAAAGGCTAGCCACACCCCCAAGAACTGGGCATGAAAACAGTGAACCTCTGAGTTCTGGGCATGCTGGGAGAAGGTAGAGGAGGAAGAATGTGGAGTCCAAGGCTTTTCTCTATCCCTCTAAATCAGGCTTTCTAAATTATAATCCTTAGTCTTGTATAAGTTATTGAAAGCTGTTGAGAAAAGTAGAACAGAAAAGAGAGGGGCTTCCATCTGTAAAATTGAGAGGCATCCTCTGATGTTATTGGGGTGTGATGATGACCTGGCTTTCTGAAGGCCACATCAGCTATGTGTATGTGCTGGTTCTACCATGCCAGAAGAGCTCCAAGGAGAGTCTCTGCAATGATCTGTGTCTGACTTCCTGAGGATCAGCCTAGCTAAGGACAGAGATAAGCCACTGGGTGACAACTCTGGCTATGGCCACCCATCAAACAAAGAAAACATACTGAGAAGCTTATTTTTTTAAATGTTGACTATAGGCCCAGCTGGGCTGTGGAGTCTGTGGCAATCTCATGATGCACAGTCAGCCTCTCACTGAGGCAAAGGGTGGGTACTTCTGTGGCAACTGCCAGTTGGAGCAATGATGGAAGCCTCAGAGTAGTGAGTAGGGAGGAAAGGAAGGGTGAGAAGGCAGTATCTCCTACTTGTCCAGCAAGAAGTTAGGAGCTAATCCTAGGGCATGAGGAGTGGTGAAGCACCACAGGTGGATTCCCATCAACCCCCTGGGCAGCACGGAGGTCTCTGGTCTCAGGTAAATGCACCAGAGAAAGCCTAAGGTATTAGCCCTGCTACAGTCAGTGTCCCCAGCCTTTAGCACCTCCGGAGGCACACATGGTTTCCATTTTTATTTAAAGGTTCCACTGAAGACCCCCATTAGAAACACTTCAATTTCTGAGTTTCCAGAGATTCCAGGGAGATGACTAGCCAGATGGGATGGGGGAAGCAGGATCAGGAAGGTTTACTTCTCACCTCTGCTAAGGACATGGAAAGGTTTTCTATAAGAACAAGGTTACTACAAAGAAAATGACTCACTTGGTATGAGCTATTTATTGTCCCAATTTTGGAACTGGACAGACCCTACCCACAGTACTGGTATGTGAGGAAGTCAAAGGAGCGGAATGGCAATCGACTGACTTGGGAAGCAGACAACAAATTATTTCAGGGGGTTTGTTCCTCTTCAAACTAGCATTTCTATTGCCAAGGAGCCCTGATATGATGTACAATCCTGAAAGGTCAGGGGCGCTGCTTAGCAGAATTTATCACTGTACCCATGGGTTTTCAATGAGAATGCTGACCTCCCTGAGAATTTGAAGATAAAGCAGAGAAAGTCTCAACTTCCCAGGACAGCCACATGCACATACACACATGTTCTCTCCAGCTAACAGAACCAGCTCCTTCATGTTCACCAGCTCAAGGCAGTCTGGCACTTACCCAAATACTGGTCTGACACCCAAAGTCTGGCCCTGGTCTGCTAAGTCTTAGCATAAACTTCTAGCTAAGAGATGTTGGGGTGGACCCCAGCTAGGTGTGTTGACTGGGGCATGAGGAGAGAGCCTAAAGGATACTGGGACAAACTAGCAGGAAGATGGAGACACAGGAGATACAGCCATAGAAGCTGGGCAGGCAGGGAGGGGTAAGAGGAAAGGGCACAGACACCTTCATAACATCACAGGGTGGCAGACACCCCCTTTCCATACTGTTACTGCCCCTGGAGATGCTGGCAATGATGAGACAAGAAAACACAACCAAAGACATGAACACTGGGAAAGAGGAGACCCAATGTATCTTATTTCATGCCTCCTCCCCTTCAGCCTGGCCAGCGGTGGTGACCTCTCAGTCTTCCCCCAGCCCAGACTTGGCCAGACCAGGCCACCCTCCATACTACAGCCAACAGAACTATCCTTAAGTAAAGGACACACCACATCTTCTCATACTCAATAAAGTCTAGGGGCTCTTGAGGCTTCCTTGGGATTTGGCAGTCAGAAAGCATTTACCAAGTACTCATTAGGTGCCCAGGCTCTGAGAATGCAAAGAAAGGCAAAAACATGAGTCCTGCCCTCAAGGAACACAGTCCAGTGGGAGAGACAACATGCAAACAACTACATATGTACAGAAGATACACAGGTGCAATGGGAGGTGAGCTCAGAGGAAAGGCTCCAGCATTGAAAAGGAAAGGAAAAGGCTTATGCTTCAGGAAAAAGGATATAAAAAGTGTACATGCATGAGCATACAACATAATGTGTGCATGTATGGATGTGTCTGTGTGCACACGTGTGTGTTTGTGCATGTGTAGTAAATGGAAAGTCACCTCAAGGAAAGGCTCCAGCATCTGGGAGGCTTGGGCAATGAATATTCCTCCAGTTAGATTATTACTTCTTTAAATAGTGTTTTGTGATTTTAATTTGTGTCTTGTACTTTGGTAGGTCCCCTCTTGCATAAGTGGGGGGGGCGGAATTTAAGCTGAGTCTTGAAGGGATTTAGGGAAGCTAAGAGGCAGAGGTGAGGAGGCAGAGTATTCCAGGCATGTGAGGGTGTAACTGGATCACAGAGTGTAAAGGAGAGTACCAAGGAGGAAATTGTAAAGGGAGGAAGCAGCCAGCTTGGTAAGGGCTTCACATGCCAAGTAGAGGACTGACTGTGGGATCCTGGGGGTCCTGGACAGCTGCTGGAATTTATGGAAGAGTAGGGTGGCATGGTCAGGCTGGTGCTTTAGGAGCATTTACTGGCAGCTGGGTGGAGGGTGCATTGGAATGGGAAAAGTTAGAAGGCAGGAAGACGGAGAGCAAGAGGCAGAAGAACATTACCCCAGGCGATCTTTTCAATTGCACAGTACTCCTTCTCACACTCTATGGTCCAGCCAAATGAACCCTTCTATTCCTAACACAGAACACTTCATAACTTTGAAATGGCCAACTCTTATCCTTGAAATGCACTCCCTCCTCACCTGTGCCTCAGAACCCCTCACTTCCTTCAAGAATTTGCTTAAGAATCACCTTCTACACAAAGGCCTTCCTTGAGCCTTCCAACTATCAGTATTTTCCCTTCATTAGTTTCTTATTAATATATATTCAGTGTACATCTACGTACATCTTATCTCCATCCATACACACAGGGAAGGCAAAGACTTCCATTTTCATCTTTGTATGTGCCTAGGTCAGAGCCTAGCATATAGCAGGTGCTTAATAAATGCTTACAACATGATGGTTTCCCTAGAAAACCCTGGGGAATCAGCAAAGAAAGTAAATGGGGCGATAGCTTCAATAAAATAGCAGGATTCAAAAATAAATCCACAAAATAGCCAATATTCAACAGAACAATGACAAAATAATACAAAGGAAAGTCTCTTTCAAAGTAACCATAAAATACCCAGGAACCAACCTACCAAAGTACAAGACACCAATTAAAATCACAAAACACTATTTAAAGAAGTAATAATCTAACTGGAGGAATATTCATTGCCCAAGGTTGGACTGTACCAACATAATAAAAATGATGCTAACTAAATTCATTTATTAATTAAGGCATTATGCCAATCAAATTGTCAAGGGGGCCATACTATATAGTGATAGATAAAAAAAAATAAAATTGATTTTGAAGAGGTAAAGATTTAGACTCTGAATGAACTGAGAAAAAACAACAGGAATGAAGAGAAGAGGGAAGAGAATGTTGAGACCTAAAATTATACTATAATGAGGGAGGAATTATAATACTATAATCAAAAATACCTGAATTCACATCAAATACTGACTAGCTGTGTGACTTTGTCTGCCCAAGTTTCCTTATCGATAAAATAGTGCCTGCCTCTCCAAGCTGTTGGGAAGATAGTGTACTTCACAAACCTTGAAGAACTATATACATGTTCATTACCTTTACTACTCTAAGAGAGTAATCATCAACCTTACTTGGCACTAATTAAAAGTTGAAAAGAAGACCATTGGAGTTTAGTAGATAAAGGAGAATCAAAATCAATTGAAATCAATGACCAGCTGTTCAGTAAACCAGATAACATAGATTACTTAAAGAAGACTCCTCTGACAGAAGCAATGGAGAAAACACAAAAGCAACTTCACTCATCTTACACCACGTGCTACAATAAATTCAAAATGGATATGTGGTTTAAATGTTAAAGGTCAGACAGAAACAACCAGTTTGAAGATGACTTAAGCATTCTTTGGGAAAGAGAGAGATAGCAGAGGAAGGAAGTCAGAAGAAAAAGAACAGGGGCAGAGAGAGGAAAGTTTGCTTCCTGACAATTCATGTTATATCCTAACCCTGAAGGACAAAGATCTGCCACTTCTGAGGATGCTCAAAAGACTATTCCTCAGACTCTAAAGATAACTCCATTAGAAGAGCTTTTAATAAATGGAGCAGTGACATCATCACGAAACATGTCCAACTTCCTGTTTCTCACTTGTCATGGCTGCTTCCAATCAGTTTATTAACTCTTCAGAAGAGTTGTGACAATATCTTCCCTTTCTCTTGCTGGAAACACAGTAAGTTCCTAATAAATGTCTATTGAATTTTATTTTATAATCTTCCTATGCCCCAAAACTCCTTCAAAACCCAACACCTAGCCCTGTCTTTATATATAGTCACTCAATAAATGTTGAATGACTTAAATGAAAAAATAAATAAGTTGGAAGAGAGTGATAGCAAGTTGAGTTTTTTAAAAAACATTTATGTCTGAAGGGAAGATTCCTAACCAAACAAGGTATAGAGGCAATTATAAAAGACAAAATAATTTCAATTACATGAAACTGAAGCTTTTATATTAACAAAATCTATGCAATGAAGATAAAATTTCTTTTCATATGGGAAAAAAAAGTTTGCATCGAATATTTCTTATAAGGATCTGACATCCCAGGTACCAGGAGCTAACAGAAATAACTTAAGACAAAGTAATTTCTCATTGAAAATTGCTCAAAGGCAGCTAGGTAGCAAAGTGGATAGAGCACCCAGCCTGGAGTCAGGAAGACCTGAATTCAAATCCAGCCTCAGACACTAGCTGTATGACTCTGGGTGAAACATGTAACCATGCTTGCCTCAGTTTCCTCATCTGTAAAATGAATTGGAGAAGAAAATGGCAAACTACGCCAGTATTTTTGCCAAGAAAACCCCAAATGGAATCACAAGGAGTCAAACATGACTGAAAACACTTCAATAAGTGGTCAAAAAATATGAAAAATCTTCTCAAAACAACTGTAAATGATTAATAACTATCTGAAAGACTGGTCCGAGTTACTAGTAACAGGAGAAATGAAAATCAAAATAACCAGCTTTAAGTCAAAGGAGGGACTGAAAAAAGACAGGCACATAAACACACTGCAGAATGGCAGGCTGGGATTGGTCCAGCCATCCTAAAAAGCAATTTGGAATTTTGCTTAAAATGCAAGGGAGGCTAAAATGTCCATATCCTTTAGCTCAGAGATCCTGCTGCCAAATATAGGTTAAAGACAGAAAGAAGGCTTCCATATTTACCAAAATACTCATAGCAATAGTTTTTTGAGGCAGCAAATGTCTAGAAACAAAGGAGAGACCATAAGAAGGTTAACTTCTTGAACTAAATGTGATGTATAAAAATAAATTAATTAATCTGCATTCTCAGGAATTATGAGTGGGAAGAATTCAGAAAAAGCACTTGACTGATGTAGAGTCGATAGAACCAAGGAAATCACACACACAGTAACTGCAAAAGGGAAACAGATACAAACCAAAACCCGAAATTCAACGCTATGTAATTACAATGACCAAGGCAGGCAGGTAGAGAAGAGTAATGAAGCCAGGGTAGGAAGGAAAGCTATTGTATCAGTAAGCACCCCAACATACACAGGGGGTCTGCTACCACAAGTTCTCTAAAAGGAAAGGCAACTTTTGAGGGTTAACAATCACATTGATCAAGCACAGGTATCAGAGGATATCAAAATTTCAGAGAAATAAAAAATCAACAGACAGCACTTTCAGACTGCCTGATCATTAACACACACACACACACACACACACACACACACACACACACACACACACATCTTTACACCTACATCTGGGTTTTCAAAGGTAGGGGGCTGCTTAGTGACTTCCTAGAGTCTGATTGAGCACACAGACCTTCTTCAAACTAAACTCCAAAGTAAAACCTCACCCTCAGAGTATTTATACACTTTTCTGAGCCAGAGGGCAAGACCCTCTGACCCAATGCCTCAACAGAAAAAAATAAAAGATACTTGGGACCCTCCTACAAAACAATTCCCCCAATCAAGCTTCTCTCAATGGGCAGGCCCATGAATGGGTGGAAAAGATCCTCCTTAATCACATTATTCAGAGGCATTATACTTCTTGGTATAAACAAAAAAGCCAAAAGATCCTACTTTGCCCTCACAGATACCAAAACATTTTTATGAAGGAAACAGGAGCCATGACTGGATAATGCTGCTGTTTCCAGAACCAGGAGGGTAAGGGATACTATGGTTATCACAGCTCAAGATACGAGGCAAGGAACCCTTCCAACAGTGTCTTTATCACTGGCTAGGTCAGCCATCTCTGCAATCTCTGATTAGCAAAAGATTCATGCTAATATTCCTAGAGGAAAAATAATTTTTTCTTTCATTGCATCCCTGAGACCACCAGGAATTAAGAGAATGCCAATAGTGAAGTCTCTGAGCAGAATTGCTGAGAAAAGAGGAATGCTATAGACTTCTGCCTTCTCTGACCGAATGAACTGGAGGGAAAGGACCATAAGGGGCAGCCACCTTGGGTTCAATGATGTACTGTACTGGTACTGTAGACTGAGCAATAAGGAACTTTTGTAAATCACCAGTGCCCTCCTTGTACCAAGGAGAAATGGAATGCACAAGTGACTTGTTCACCAAGCCCTGTGGTTTTTGTCTCTGTGCCTATGAAGATCTGATTGTTCATCATATTCTATACAGAAATTTTAATGACCTGAAGAGGCAAACAGAGTTCTGTCCTGCCAATATAGGAGACATGACAGAGAGAACTCTAGAGAAGATGTTGATTCCTTTGTCCCCTCCCTCACTGACTGGTAGCAGCAATTATATCAACCAGACAATGGAGAAACAATAAAGACCTTTGAAGAGGAAACTAGAGCCATCAGGGAGCCTGAAAGAGAAAATGAACAAGACATTCTAGACATTGGTCAGGGAAAGCCTGGTACCCAGGGAGGTCCAGAGGGAGAGCAGGGAAGGGAGAACAAATGTACATTACCCACCCACCGAATAAAGAGGGGAGGCACTGGGGATCCAAAGACCAAATGAAAAACCAACCCCACCTTCAAGAAGCTTACATTTTATAGGGGCAATAGAACATATGCAGAGATCACTCTGGACATAGCTTCAGGACTACTTGATCTAGTGACTGGATCAGAAAGTCTTCCTACAGAAGGGGCAACAACGAAGCAAAGGTCAGGAGGAAGCACAGAGGAGGACATGCTCTGACTGGAGCCAGAGGAAGGGATTCAAATTCAGCTCTGGACACTGACTACCTGCATGACTGTGACCAGTCTCTTTCATTAGTTTCCTACCTGAAATGAAAGGATCTCAAAGTCTGTTGTGATCCAAGAGGGTGAATTCCAGGAATGGGTCAAGGTCTGTGCCAAAGAGCAGAGGCAGGAGATGGGCCAGACAACAGCAAAGCAGTTCCATTTGGCTGATCGCTGTCTTGAAAAGCAGAAGCCAGCTTGTGAAAGGTGACAGGTCTCTAAGAGGAGTTTGCATTTGATTCCAGAGGCAATGGAGAGCCTGAAATCACTGGAGTTTAAATTTAGAGCTGGAAGGGACAGTACAAGTGAGCTATTCCAATCCTTCTTCTCTCTCATTCTCTCTCTCTCTCTCTCTCTCTCTCTCTCTCTCTCTCTCTCTCTCTCTCTCTCTCTCTCTCTCTCTCTCTCTCTCTCTCTCTCTCTCTCTCTCTCTCTCTCTCTCTCTCTCTCTCTCTCTCTCTCTCTCTTCTCTCTCTCTTCCCATCAGCCTCCGTGGGTTTCATTTAATGTGCTGAGTTCCAGTCACACATCACCAACCATCTCCTGGACATTTTGAACTGGTCTCACAGGCATCTAAGACTCAACATGTCTTGAAGGAGGGCCTTGCTGGCAAGACAGCTGCCTGGACCTTATGTACTCCCCCAAAACCCCGAAGTTGATACTAGACCAGATAATGATGGAGACATCCTACGAGAAGCTACAGTAAGCGACACACACTGCACCAACATTGCACAAAATGTCCATCAGTGAAATTCATCAGGGTCCTTTCTTTCTCTCAGTCAGCGGGTGGTAGGGATGTTGTATGTGCAGGGAGAGTGGCAATCATGATGCCCAAAAGGGGGCCATTCTGACTTTTGTTCAGAAGGGAGCACAGACCAGCAGGACAGTTTTGAAAATAACATGTAGAATCCAATCTAAAACCAAGCAGTTAGAGACAGATTCAAGTTTTCCTACCAGACCCTGTCTTTGTGCTCTCCTAGAGGTGAGGAGGGTTTAAGTTCAGAATAGAACTCAAGGAATCAACCAGAGTTTATAATGCGCTTACCCTGTTCCAGGCACCATTTTATGCCCCAAAGATACAAAGAAAAGCCAAGACTAATTTTAGGACTTGAGCTCTTCCCCCTCCCCCCTTTCCTAACTTCCTTTTTTTCTGCTAAAGCCCACCCCATGCTTCCAGTCCCCCAGGTTCCCAACCTCAGCAGTACTGACTCATGACTCTCTCCTCCCCCCGACCCCCATGCACAGAGCTGCTAAATCTTGTGTCTGTCTTCCCATCTCTCCCATTCATCTCTTTCTCTGCCCTGACACTGCCCTGGGGCAGGCCTTCCACCCCAGGACTACCACAATAACCTACAGGTGGATTTTCTGGCCTCAAGTCTCTCCCCACCCCAGTTCATCTTGTAATCAGATGTCAAACAGTCTTCCAAAAGAGCAGGTCTGACCATGTCGCCACCCCACCCCACACTTGATAAACTCCTGGGGTTCTCTCCTGTCTCTACAATCAAATATAAAATCTTCTGTTTGACTTTTAAAGTTCCAGGCACCTTTCTCTAACCCACATTCTACCCGTATCAACAACTCTGGCCTCCATCACACACATACTACCTGGATCAACAACCCTGGCCTCCATGCTGTCCATATTCTAATCGGGCCTTGGCATAGGCTGTCCAGCAGAGTCTCCCTCTGCTTCCACTGCCTGGCCCTCTGCCGGAGGGCATAGACCTCTGCACTGCTCATACCTTCCCTTAGAGATGGCCTTCTCTATCCCCACCCTGGACATGTCTTCTATGCACCAAGTTATGTGCATGTTGTCTCTGCAAGTAGAAGGTGAGCTCCTTGAGGGTAGGGACTATGCTTTTATTTTTTCTGTCAGCAGCAGCTGGCACAGTGACTTACTGACTCACTGACTGACTTCTCTATGGGAGAACCAGGACAGGACTCCAGCCAGATGGGCTGAAATCAGCCCCTTTGGAGAGTATGCCCACCTCCGGGAAAATCCTGATTTATCTGGAGTGTTATTATTTTCAGACCACTTGCTCCCAGGCTTTCTGAGCTGATAAAGCTTTATGGCCCTTCCCACGTACACCAATGAACAAAACACTGACACGTCCAGGGTAATGGAAGAATTACCTTTCCAAAAACTTAAAATGAAATGTCCAATCCCATCGAACAAGATACTTCTACCAATCCATGAACACTCCCTTCCCTAGCCCTGCAGCGGGGTTCCCTGCAGACTGAGCAGCTTCAGTTCCTGAAATCCCACAGACATCCTTCCTGCTCCACAGGACCCCTTTGGGGGAAGCTGCACAGATCCCACCAAGATGCCAGAAGAGGCCAGTCCAACCTTGGATTCTAAGACCCAGTGCTGGAAAAAGGTCCACCTCCTCGTTAGAGGCCAAACCAATCAGCAAGACTTTGTTAAGTGCCCACTGTGGCCAGAAGCTCCTGAAAGATTATGAAAGGTTACTGTCTAAGAAGGGCAGAGACCACATACAAGAAGCAGCGAGTGGTGGGGCCAGGGAGAGGCTCAGAGGTCGGTGAGGGGAGCCCACAGACAGACTCCAATTCCAGTGGGGATGGAAGCATCGATATAAAGATGGTAACAGCTGGCGAGGGGTGGGGGTGGAGGAAGATAGTGAGGGAAGGGCATTAGAGGGGCAGCATGAGATCACAGAGGATGGAAATGTTTTCAAGGACAGGTAACACAACCCTCTTGTTTTGCAGATTAGAGAACTGAGGTCATAGAATAAAGTTGGCAGATATTTCAAAAGGCCTCTAGTCCAACTGCTGGAGCAGGAAACTGAAGCCCTGGGAGATGTGATTTTCCACAGATGCCTCTCTTACAGAAGTCCTCTTTCCTCTCCCTTCTCCACCCTCACAATATCTCTGCACCGGACTCCCCCCACCCAAGGTCCAGCATAACCTGGTCCCTAGAAGGCACTCCACAAATGCTGCTGGTTCATTAATGGATGGACCAACGAGGGGCTTGGCTGGGCTGCCGGAAAGGGCCCTCCCCCACCTTCCAGCTCTGAGGCCTAGAACCAGTCCCGAGTTGGACAGCTCTGCCTGCTGACAAACTGAATTAAGAGAGAAATGAAACAGAAAGGCCCTAGAAGGGGTGTTCAGCTCTGCCCGGTGGGAGCAGGACTGCTGAGGCCACGTGGGTCATGGGCTACTCATTCAGAGCCCTCCTAGGGTCCCAAGGACCCGGTCCCCCAAGGTATCCCAGAAGGCTGCAGATCTCCAGCCTTTGCCCACTAGTTAAACAACAACTAATTCCCTGGGGCAGAATCAATCCGAGTATCCGAGCAATCCGGAGAGGCCTGGCATCAGCAGCCAGACTAATCCTCTTCCTCCAGCAGAGAGGGTAGATTTACAGACTGCTCCGAGCTAGAACCCAAGCATCCTCGTCCTCCCCAAGGCAGGGGAGAGGGCTGGCTCCAGGGCAGCCCCCATGGGGGGAGGAGGCGGCTCAGGTTGTTTGCAGGCCTTTCTCCCAGCTGGCTGTGAAGGAGGATGGGAAGGAGAGGCTGGGGCCCAGCCCCCACCCCGCGGTGAGCTCCCCCAGGGAGACCACCGCAGGTAAAGTTCAGGGCTCTCCATCTCCCCACACCCCGGCCTGCGTCGGCGGGGACAGCTTGCAGGAAGTGTCAAGGTACAGGGGCGAGGCAGCAGGCCAGGGGATGCAGAGATGGCTGGACCACGGGAGGGATGGAGCAAGGGATGCGGGCAGGGATGCGGGGAGGGACGCGGAAGGGACACGGGAGGGATGCGGTGGCGACAAGGTCCAAAGCAGGGCGGCAGCCGGGGCGCGGTCCGCACCCCTCAATCTCCCCCTCTCTTCCCCCCAGCCGCTGAGGACGCTCCCGGCGGGGGCGCTCCCAGGGACCGACCTCGAGCGCCTGGCACCGGACCCGGGGGTGGCACCAGTCCCCGGAGGGCGTGGCGTCCGCCCCGGGTAGGGATGGATGACGGCTCGTACCCCCCCCCCCGCCCTCGGCCCGCATCCCCTCCCCTACTGGAGCCCCACCTTGGGCGTGCGGATGTGCTCCATGCTGCTGCTGGGTGGATGCTGCCGGAGGACCGGGCGCCGGGCGCTGGGCTGCGGCCACCTGCGCCTCTTGCCAGCCTGGAGCAGGAGGGGAAGGGGCCCGGGGCGGGCAGACTGCGGGCGGGAGGGCGGAGGGGCTTGCGCGCGTGCGCGGGGCGGGGTGGTCCTCCTGTCCATTCAGCCATCCTCCCTCCCGGCCCCGCCCCGGTCCCAAAGGATGCTCAGCCTCCAGGTGCGCTGCGGCCCCCTGGCTCCTTCCCCTCCGGCTCCCCGCGTGCCCGGGTCCTGCCGGAGAAGCTGGGGGCAGAAGGATGCCCTTGTGGTCCAGTCCCCTGGCCAGGGAGGGGTCTGAGCCAGCGGGACCGCATCTGGCCGCTTGCACCCGATCTTCCTAGGCAGGCGCCGTGGTTAGGGAGGGCTGTTGCCCTTCCCCGCCTCGTCCTTTGGGAAGAAGGGAGATCATTTCCTCTCTGCGCCCTGATTTGGGGCCCTTCGTGGGCGATGCCTCCGATTATGGTAATTGAAACCCGGACTCCCAAATGAAGAGGCTGGCTACTCCAGGGGTCTTCAGTGGGAATGTCTGAGAGACTCCTGCCTTCTAGCAGCCTCTGTGTGAAGGCTTCCAGCGAGAGCTTCTCGTTAACTCCTGAGGCCGTCTATTCCACCTGGGGACGCTCAGTTCTGATTACTAGGATGTTTTTTCTCTGGCAGGAACCGAACTACCTTTTGGTATAACAAAATCACAGGTTTAGAGTTGGAAGGAACCTTAAGGTCATTAAGTCCCACTTTCATTTTATAAATGGGGAAACTGAGGCCCAGAAAGGCAAAGGACCTTGTTCAGAGAGTCAGTCAACAAGTATCTACCAAGAACATGCTATCTGTCAGGCACTGTCCTCAATCCTGGGAATGCAAAAAAGGCAAAAAACTTCGACCTGACATGAGAGAGCACTCAGTCTAATGGGGAGAAGATGTCCAAACAACCAGGTATGCACAAGACATACAAAGTATGCGTGGGAGGTCTGACCTGGAGGCACCAGAGGTGGGAGGAGGGAAAGTCTGAATTCAAACTCAGGGCTTCCTGACTCCAGCATTCTATCCAATGTATAAATGCTAGCTACTACTATTACTATTAATCTGAAAACCCTCATTTTACAGAGGAGGAAATTCAGAAGTTTAGGCACTCACCCAAGGTCACACACACACTCACCCAAGGTCACACCCACTCACCCAAGGTTACACACTCACCCAATGTCACACACACACTTACCCAAGGTCACACACTCACCCAATGTCTCACACACACACACTCACCCAAGGTCACACACTCACCCAACGTCACATACACACACACTCACCCAAAGTCACACACTCACCCAATGTCACACATACACTCACCCAAGGTCACACACTCACCCAATGTCACATACACACACACTCACCCAAGGTCACACACTCACCCAATGTCACATACACACACACCCAAGGTCACACCCTCACCCAATGTCACATACACACACACTCACCCAAGGTCACACACTCACCCAATGTCACACACACTCACCCAAGGTCACACACTCACCCAATGTCACATGCACACACACTCACCCAAGGTCACACATTCACCCAATGTCACACAGGTATTAAGTAGCAAAGCCAAGACAGGAATGCTGGTCCCAACACCATTGTTTTGTTCTGTGAAGACACAAGACCAGTCATTAGTGTCTTTCTTCCACAGAAAAGGCATTCACATGTATGTGCCTCATAAATCTGATCTTCTCCAAGCTAAAGGTCCTTGGTTCTATCAATCAGTCAATCCAAACACATATATTAAACCCATACATACTATGTGAATGATTCTGGGCTAGATGCCCTCAGTGGGCTTATGTTCTATGGGAGAAATGTGACAAGAAGCCATGGGTTGATTCATAAGACTTGGATTTGAGTTCAACCTCTGCTAGTTTCTCCCTGTGTGACCCAGAGTAAATCCCCTCCCTGCGCCCTCAGTTTCCCAGGCTGTCAAAGGAGGGTCTTAGATTAGATGATTCCTGAGGTCCCTTGCAGCTCGGGGGCTCAGACACTTGACACATATACAAGAAGAAACAAAAGCAGTCTCATAGGACACCCCATCTTGATTACCCTAGGCACCCCAGCCTTCCCTGAGGGGCGACCCCAACACAACCACTAAGCTTTGATTTGACTGAGCAGAAAACCTTGTGATCCCGGCCTGTCAGTTAAGTCTCTCTGCATGTCTCCCTCCCACGGCCACATGAGCATTTGAGCTCACACTCGGGACTGCTAAGAAGTTGCTGGGTGATGCAGATGATAGGGGATGGGGCTTGGAGTTCAAAGCTAGCCTCAGAGACTTCCCGGCTGGGTGATCCTGAGAAAGTCACTTGATTTCAAATTCCTTAGCTGAGAACAGCACCCACCTCCCAAGATTGTTATGAAGATAAATGAGATAATATTTACAAAGGCACACAGTAGGCACTTAATAAATGCTTGTTTCCTTCCTTGTTTTTTCCATAGAGAGCTTGCAGCCCACTAGAACCCCCAGGTCTTTTTACGCAGGAAATAGCAACAACTCCCCCCATCCTTTACTCTGAATTTTTTACACTAATCTTGTTTCATTTGCCCTAGTAGATTTTCCCCACCTCCCTAACCTGTCAAGATCTGTCACCTGCCTCCTCTCTCCACATCCTCACTGTGACCCAATTCTGAAAGACCAGATGCTGGTAATGCTGGCCTTTTACTTTTTAAAATGTTTATTGATATTTTCTGTTTTACATCATTCCTGTTTGCAGGTATATCCTTGCTCCTTCCCTTACCTGGCGAGTTATCCATTTCTTGTGACAAAAATTACAAAAGAGAATAAACGAACTTACACATCAGCTGGGTCTAACAGTGTATGCACCCATAGTCTCCCACCTCTGGAATGAAATGAGGGAGATAGATTTCCTTAATTCCTCTACAGGGTTGAGGTTGGTTTCATAATAGTACAGCATCCAGGTTCCTCTTTTTTCCCTTCCATGTCGATTATTGTAGACAGCCACAGATTTTCCTGGCTCTACTTACTTCACTCTGGATCAGTTCGTAGAAGTCTTCCTATGACTCTGAATTCTTCAGCAGCATCACTTCCTACGATATAATAATGGTGTCAGCAGAGTATAATGGAAAAAGCCTAGGTTTGGAGCCAAGGCAACCAGTCAGTAAATATTTATGAAGAACCTACTGTATACCAGGCACTGTCCTTAGCACCGTTGTTGTTGCTTGTTCTAGAAGAGGACCATGATGTCAGGAAGGTGATGCCATGACTTGTAAGTGACATGGATTTAAGTGAGGTCAGTCTGTGCAAAGTCACCAGCCTCATTGTCTCCTCCAGAGCCATCTGGGTCCAGGATCAGGATGACTGGAGATACTGCACCCCCACCCCCCATCTTCAGCACTAAGGATACAAAGAAAGATAGACCCTACCCTCAAGAAGTTCATAGTCTCATTGGAGAGACAACGTATTTCCAAAAGCTTAAAAAGGGAAAGAGGGTCTCCTGGCTGGGGTGTGAGGAAGTCCTACTCTTGGGCAGGAAATGAGATGGTTGCCCTAGTGCCATCCTCAAATGGAGAGCCTGGAAGAGGATCTCCCATGCTCCAACTCCTCCAGTCAGAAAAGGGGATAGGTCCAAGGACTATGCTTTGATCAAACAAGTCCAAGATAGTTAATGACACAGGCAAATGGGAAAATCTCATCGCTCTGCAAGGTCCCATCAGCCTTAGGACTGGATGCCCCTCTTATTGGAGGGTGGAGCCCTCCACCTCAGGAGGAAGCTCAGCTGAGCAGGTCTCATTTCTCACCTGGCTGTACTTTTCTGGGCCTTCTCTGGCTTTTCCACTCTGCCCTTCATCAATACCTCCCCTCCCCCTTGTCATCTTCCTTTTGGGTCTCACTTTCCCCCATCAGACTGTAAGCTCCCTGAGGACAGGCACGGTCTCTCCCTTTTTTTGTATTTGTATCACCAGTGCTTAGGATAGAGCCTGGAACTTGTCAGGTACTCAATACGTATTTGGAGACAGGCCTCCAGACTTTCTTCCAACAACTTTTCCATGTACACAGAGTCCTTGAATGACAGAGGCTGTGAGGTCAAGAGCCCAGAAGTGTCTCCATGGACAAGAGGAAATATCTGTCACAAGGTATAAGTCCAATGCCCTCAGCATGACTCAGCTTCGGAGCAATGGCTTATGGAACTTGAGCCCCTTAGCACAGAGATTCAGGAGTTGATGATCAAGCAACTTTTTCTGTACTATAGGATTGGCAGGGCAAGGTGGCAGCTCCCGTATATCTGGATGGGCATTTGACTCCAGGGGAGGCAGTGTGATGGAAGGAAAAGATCACTGTCTCTGAATAGTTCCAGAATTCAGGGACAACTCATTTCACTGCTCGGGGCCTCGGTTTCCTCCTTTGTAGTAGACACAACCCATTGCCATAATTTCCTTCACTCTCTCCTCTTTGCCCTCAATTTCTGATCATGAGGTAGCCCTTTGCCCTAAGTCAGCCCCTCTACATGTGCTCTGGATCCCATCCTTTCCTGTCTTCTCCAGCACATTCCCCCTTTCATCCTTTCCACCTTCTCAAATCTCCAATTTCTCCCTATCTTCTGGCTCTTTCCTTGCTACCTTCAAACATGCAAGTCTCTCATCCCTGAAAAATGTCACCAGTAGATCCTGCCATACCCCAAAGCCAGCATCTGATATCTCTTCTCCCTTTCTCAGCTCATCTCCTTGGAAGAGGTCCCTGTCCTCACTGCTTCTCTGTCACTCAGCCCCCAGTCTGGTGGCAGTCTGGTCTCCAGCTTTAACACTCGACAGAACTGCTCTTTCCCAAGTCCTCAATATTGTCTTAGTTGCCAAATCTGATGAGCCTCTCTAGGTCTTTTTCTTTCTTGCCCTGTCTACAGCCTTGAACACTCAATTGACTTCTTTGCCTTGAAACCCTTCCCTCTCTGGGCTCCCTGCTTAGCTTTTAAAGCCCTTGGCTCTCTGACCCCACCCCATCTTCCTAGCCTCATGGGACATTTCTGTCCTCTGTGACCCAGATAGACAGGTCCCTTCCATCTGGGAATGACCCAGAAAGATGAAGAAAGGAGGTGAGCAAAACTCCTGAGGTAATTCAACTTCTGCTCATGGGCCAGCTTCTCTTGGCATTATGATTGGCAGGAATTTCCTTGCTACTTAAAAGCAATGAGGCAGATTGCTTTCTCTTGGTGACAGGCTGAAAGGCCTCCCTAAGTAACTAACGCTACCCCTCCAGAGGCCCTGTGGAACAAGTCAGCGAGATCAAGAGTCCGTTTGTCGCAGGAGCCAGATTCAAATTTTAGCCAAGGGAGCAAGCCCAAAGCAGACCGAGGAATGCAGGGGAGGAGGGCAGGAGAGCGCTGGAGTAACCGACAGGACGAAAGTGCACTCGTATATGGGCAAAAGGCAAGCTGATGCCTGTCCTGGAGGAGACCATTGAAAGCTTTGAAGAACACCTATCTCTGCTCTGAGTTATAAAGGAGAAAAGAGTCCATGTGGCATAGTAGCTTCTTGGCCCTGAAACCAAGAAGACCTGGATTCAGGTCTCATCTTTGACACATTTAACCTTTAACATACTAGCCTAGATCCAGGCCTCCCAGCTCCTGGCCTCTGTGTCAGGCTTGGATCCAGCCCACCCACCTGTCTTCCCCAAGGGCCTTCCCATAGAGCACTGTGTCAGTCTCAGATCCAGACCACCCACTTGGCTTCGGTCTTCAAGCTGGAGCCTTCCCAAGGAACCCTTTGTCAGTCTCACATCTAAGCCACCCACATTCTGGCCTCAGTCTTCATGCCAGGGCCTTTCCACTTTCCCAAGGAGGGACCATTCTGGACCAGATCCAGTTCCCATCAGCAGCCCCTGACTCCTGGGTCTCGTGGAGACACAATATCACCACTTACTGTAAGGGTTGGCCTTGAGGGAAAGTCTCTAACTCACCTGCCTCCCCCAACAGACTTCTCTCTAGCCTCTGATCTTCTGCCTGGACACATACCTCTGTGGTGGTTTAGTCCCACCTTCATTCCCAGCCAAATGATTCCAACCCCCCACCCCACCCCCAGATGTCTTTGCACAAACCTCATTCCCAACCCCTACATCTCTTTCTTGTACTCTTCTCTTCTTTCACCAGACCCCTCAATAGCTCCCGTCAGATGTATTGGAGAAAGTAGGATTTGATGAGATCCCTATGCTTTGTCAAGGAAAAGCCCCCTAGCCAACCTCCAACTAGGTGCTCATTGGCACATAATGACAGACCTGCCCTCAACACCCCAGGGAAGCTGAAAAAGTTTGGAGGTTGGGATGCACCAGATACAGGGCATGAGTCTCTGGAAGATGAGACAGGGCAGAGCAACGGATGGGAAATTCAGAGCCTCCATTCTGAAGAGAAAAGCAACTGAGGCTGGTGGATTGGGCACGTGCACAGTTATATGGATGCTGTCACCTCCATTAGGATGAGCCAGGCACACAGTGAGTACTTAATCAATGCTTGTTGACTGATTGCAGCTTTAGAGAAGTTTCAAGCTGTCCTAGTAGAGGGAGCTTCCTTGCTGGGAGTGCCCTGTCCCAGGCAGGGAAAGTGAAATCTTTTCAAGTAGAATGGGGATCTGCAGGATATGCAGCAGCAAAGGGGAATCTGACCCTGGACCTCAACTGTGGAGGGGGAAGGAAAGTGAGTCAGAGAAGGACCATGAGACAGTCTTGGGCTGCCCTGTGGAAGGGGAGAGGAGGCAGAGCTGCCCAGTCTCAGGCGGCAGCATTGCAACCAGGGCCCAGACCAGGGGCTCCAGACCAGGGGCATGGTCAGGGCCCCATATCAGGAGGATGGTCAGCTGAGGGTCTATGTAGGAATGGTAAGAGGGAGGAGAGCTGTGGAGTGTTGGGGGCAGGGTGCAGGTGGATAAAGACCAAGCTAAAGGACATGGTTGCTTGGCTAGCCATAGAAAGAGTGGGGTATACCTTTGAGGTATGGACATAGTGAGGAGCCAACAGGAGGTAACCACAGGGGTACCCCAAAACCATCAGTAAGAGAAAGGAAGTTCTGGGCGAAAACTGAGGACCACAGGGGCACGAGGGGTGACCTGCTCACAGCTCTCCACCATCAGGGAATCAGAAGAGATGGGCAGCCTCACTGACTGAATAACTCACAGTTTTGGAGGGTAAATCATTGGCATCTGAGAAGCTTTGGATGGCTGGAACTCACCTTCAAACTGAGGAACATTTATATGGTAGTAACATAGCACTATGCACGAGGAAGGAAGGAAATCAGAACTTGCTAAGTGACTACAACGTGCCAGGGACTGTGTGAAAGTGCTTTACAAATATTATCTCCTTTGATCCTCCTGCAAGGTAGGTGCTGTTATCACCCCCATTTTACAGATGAGGAAACTGAGGCAAATGAAAGCATGGTGCCTTGCCCAGGGTCACATACCTAGTAAGCCTCTGAGGTCAGATCTTCCTGATTCCAGGACCAGCACTCTATCCACTGTCTCCCCCCTCCTTGATCCGGTACAAGGTCCATGCTGGGTACCAGGGCCACCCCAGCCCCGAAGAAATGCATGATGAGACGTCGGCAAATAAGTGAGGACCAGGTATCTGGGGACAGACTCTGAGCCAATGCGGGGCAGAAGAGGCTCTGAGTGTGCAGCAGGCTCAGGGTTCCTCTGCACATCCAAAGTCCACTCCAGCGCTGCCCATCCCCAGGAACCTCTGGTCCCTGGAGCTCATGGCTTGGCCCAGGAAATCCTCAGGGCTGCCCTAGGTTTCCTGAGTGCCCCCAGGCCTAGTGCTTGCTGAGTGACACATACGCTGCTGCCTAGGTCTGCTTCCTCCCCCACCCTGCACCAAGAAGCAATCATGGTGCCTTTATTAAGTGCTTGCTGTGTGCCAGATACTCTGCCTGCTCCTCTGAGAATGGGAGCCCACCTGAAAGATTATGTCCCTGCCCTTGGGAGTAGGCAGATGACAAAATACTCTGGAAAGGCTGAGGAGGCATAGGGCATTTGTGGAGGAAAGGGATTGATCCATTAGTCACTTTCTCCAATCCTGGTGAAAATATGTACCTGACATTCCTGGATGATTTGCAAACATATAACTCAGTTTTTAAAAAGGCTCAGTTGGTCACTAAACATTAAGTGCCTGTTCTGTGCTAGGGACTGGGGTAAGCCCTGGGGATATACAGAAAGGTGAAAGATGGTCTCTCCTGCCCAGATGGAGCTCACAGTCTCATGGGAGAGAAAACAGGGCCATCCTTGACCCACCCACAGAGGAGCCTTGAGACTCAGGTACCTGTTGCTGGCTCTACTCAGGATTCCTCTTCTGATTTGGAAAGAGGGAGGATGGGAAGAAAATGTGGGAGCCCATGCAAGAGCAGAGAGAAGGAGAGGCAAGTGGAGAGTCACAGTGAAAGCGAAAACATGAAGACTTCCAGAGGACCAGGCCAGAAGGAAATGGAATTGGGCTAGGGAGAGGAAGGCAGTGGCCAGATCACAGATGGTGGGCAGAGGAGATGTAGCCAAGAGCCTTTGGAGCCAGGAATCTGCAGCATCCAGGCAGGGAGAGGCATGTTCTCTTGGGTCAGCAGCAGCGCTGTCCTCGGTTCTCTTCTCTGCTGCCCCTAGAGGAGCCCAGGACTTCTGGAAAAATGCACCTGCTAAGTGGGAGGCAGCACAATCCCAAAAGTGCATGCAGTTGAGATGTGGAAACTGTGTTCTCCTCCCTCTGGCAGGCAGAGAATTTCAAAAGGAGGCCCTATCCACACCAAGGGAAAGAGGAATGAATCTCAGTAGTATGGGGAGACAAAAATAACTGACTGCATGATCTGGCCTGCTCACTAATGCCCTCTGGAGTCTGTACATGCTTGCTGAAGTGTCTTCCTTGCCCAAGGGGATACCTCAATACCCTGGCAAGATAAGGTGTTGGGCACTGAGATCCTTTCTTGAGTTGAACTGTCAAGCATTCGAACTCTACTGCAGAGAACACAACTCCAATAACATATCTTAAAGAATTATGAATAAGTGATAAGGTTCTCTTGTTGACCAAATTGGGGGCAGGAGGTTGATTGGTTGGTCATTGTTCTTTGTGCTCAAAGAGGACCAACCAAAGTGACATTACTATGTTGGGGTCAGGGTACGGTGTGTCTGACTGGAGCTGAGTGGACCAATAGTGCTTGGAAAGCTCTACCACATGTTGGGTACAACATGTCCATGTGAACGTTTGGGGTGGAGAATGCCAAACACACATTGTTCAAATACCAAATATATATTTGCCTAAAAGACTGTTTTACGAAGAACTCACACAAGGCAAGCGATTCCATGAAGGTCAGAAGAAGCGATACAAGGACACTCTCAAGGTCTGTCTCAAGAACTTTGGAATTCATTGTGAGACATGGCACAGGACCATCCAGCATGGAGTGCCCACATCAGAGAAGGCATTGTGCTCAAAAGTAATGTGAGATGTGCAGTCTTAGAGCCATCTCCACCCCAAATATTCACACGGACATGTTGTGCCCAACATGTGGTAGAGCCTTCCAAAACTATTGGTCTGATCATCTCCAGTCGGAAACACCATACCCTGACCCCAACATAGTGATGTCACGTTGGTTGGTCCTCTTTGAGCACAAAGGACAACGACCAACCAATCAACCTCCTGCCCCCAATTTGGTCAACAATAGGATCTTATCACTTGTTCATAATTCTTTAAGATACGTTAGTTGAGGTAACTAGGTAAGGAGGGAACCACAGAAGACAGGATAGACTATTGGCCAATCAGAACCCCAGCTCTCAAGAGAGCTAGAAAGCACTGTTCTAACCTCCCCCTTAAATGTCTGCCCCAATATCCATCAGGGATCCTCAGGTCTTCTGGCCACCTTCCTATCTAAGTTTTCACACAGGAAGCAGCTCCTTCCAAAAAAGGAACTCCTTCCATATTTTTGCAGAATCCTCCTCAGAAATCAAAGGATTTCCACCCCAGAGGCTGCTCCCAGTTGAGGACTCTTCCAAATCCCTGTGATCTCCAGTGACCCATGGAGATTTGGATGCTTTTCAGACACATGCAAGACTTTTCCCCCTCAGATTCTTTCATTTCTCCAGGGGCAAGTGAAACATCTAATTGGGCGAAAAGCCAAGGAAAGTTTCCACGCAGGGTTGGGGATGAGTTATTGCTTGCAAGTACGGTAAACTCAAATATCAGAAAGGCAGTAAAATGTAGTGCTAAGTCTGATGGAAACCGAACTCCAAACTTCACTTCTGACATTCATCTGTATGGCCATGGACAAGTCACTTAACCTCTCTGGGCCTCAGTTTCCTCAACTGTCAAAAGGGTACAATAATAACCATGGTACTTAAGCAATTGGGGTGTGGTGGGTCTCGGGTAAGATCGTGTGTGTAAAGTGCTTTTTAAACTTATAAGTTCAATTCAAATTTTGAATAACATCATCATCAGAATCTAATCTAGAGACAGCTTAGTAAATTTCATCAGTCTATTAATCAATAAACATCTAGTAGGTGCCTACTATGTGATAGACCATAGGAATACAAAAACCAAGAATCAAACAATCCTTGCTCTCAAGGAGTCTCCATTGTATTAAGGGAGACTCCTCCATGTGTGTCTCTGTCTCTGTCTCTTTCTCTCTCTCTTCCTCTCTCTCCCCCTCTCCCCTTTCTTTTCTTTTCTTTCTCTCTGTTTCTATCCCTGCCTCTATTTCTCTCTCTCAATCTCTCTCTCCCCCTCTCTTTTCTTCTCTTTCTCTGCTTCCCCCTCTCTCTTTAACCCTCCTCTCTTTTCTGTCTCTAGCTCAGTCTTTCTCTTTCATTCAGTTTCTTTCTCTCCCCATCTCTTTCTCTTTCTTGCCCTCTTTCTTCCCACTTTGCCTTTCTCCCCCATCTCTGTACATACATACATGTATATGTATATTCAGAATAAACATATACAGAACCATTAAATAAACATGGCAGACCTCCCAGTGATGAGTGTTCATCATCTCCTGTGGTAGGCCTCTACACACACACACATACACGTGACCAATCTGCCCAGATCTATGGAATTGCCTCCCTTCTCTCAGCAGGGAGAGTACAATATTTCATACATTGTTGGAGGATGTAGTCTCTCTCTGGGTAATTTTTTGCTTAACTGTTTGTATTATGAGTCAGTGAGTTGGGAGTGGAGGTCATTCCCAGGAATGCCTGTAATGTAATACTGAGAGACATTCAAATTTATAAGACTACAAGTCATTCCCCAACTGATAAAAGTCAAAAGATATAAACAGGCAGTTTTCAGGTGAAGAAATTAAAGTTATTATAGTTTTATGAAAAAACATTCTAAATCACTCGGAGGTACCACATCACACCTATCAGATTGGCTAACATGACAAAACAAGAAAATGATAAATGTTTGAGAAGATGTGGGAAAATTGAAACCCTAATGCATCACTGGTGGAGTTGTGAACTAATCCAACTGGATTCTGGAGAGCAATTTGGAACTATGTCCAAAGGGCTATAAAAATGTGCATATCCTTTGACCCAGCAATACCATTTCAAGGTCTGTATCCCAAAGAGATTGTACAAATGGGAAAAGGACTCACAGATACAAAAATATTTATAACATCTCTTTGTATGGTAGTAAAGAATTGGAAATTGAGGGGATGCCCATCCATTGGGGAATGACTAACCAAGCGGTATATGAATGTAATGGAATACTAATGTGCAATAAGAAATGATAAGCAGGCAGACTTCAGAAAAACCTGAAAAGATTTATATGAACTGATGCTGAACGAAGTGAGCAGAACCAAGAGAACATTGGACACAGTAACAACCATAGTGTGCGATGCCTGACTTTGATAGACTTGGCTGTTCTTAGCAATGTGACGATTCGAGACAACTCCAAAGGATTCTTGATGGAAAATGCTGTCCTATGTCCAGAAAAAGAACTATGGTGTGTGAATGCATACCAAAGAGGATTACTTGCTTGCTCTCTCTGTCTCTGTCTCTGTCTCTCTCTACCTCTCTCCCTGTTTCTCTCCATCTCTCTCTCTCTCTCTCTCTCTCTCTCTCTCTCTCTCTCTCTCTCTCTCTCTCTCCCCCCCCCCCTCTTCCTCTCTCATTTTTGCTTATTGTTCCTTCTTTCTCTTGGTTTCTCCCATTGGTTCTAATTCTTCTTTAAAACAGTTACAGCATGACTACGTCAAAATGGGTTCAATATAAATATATTTGTAAAGCCTATATCAAATTACATGCTGTCTTGGGCTGAGGGGAGGGGAGAAATGGAAAAAAAATGGAACTCAAAAGTTTATGGAAGTGAATGGCGAAAACTAAAACTAAATAAATAAAATTTTTAAAGTTTAAAAAATATTGAAAGATATCAATCAACCTTTAAAAAGTTGATATAATCTCTGTTATGCCTTGGACTATCTGTACTGAGATCTCCACTTGACTTTACCCTTAGTTGAAACAAAGTCTTTGGGGGGAAGAGTATGACCAGTCCCAAGGGAGGTGCCAGGAACACATCTCACTGACTTATGAGTCACAATGAAGCATCCTCCCTTTTACAGGAACACAGGTATATGTGGACAGCGACAAAATAACCTTAAGCCACAGCAGCATAAACACATCCTGCTTCAAATTAGCAGTATTTCCCCTAGCCTTCTGGGAGCCCCAATCTAGAGGAGTGGAGGGAAAGTTAGGCCAAAGTCTAAGAACTCGTGTCCAAATCCCCATCCTGCCTTTTAGACACGGAGGGCCTTTGGCAGTCTAAAATTTTGAGCACCACCTAATATATACCTATACATATATATATATATATATATATATATATATATATATATATATATATAATATACATACACATATGCACATATATATATATATGGTGTACACTACAAAACATCCCCAAATATGGAACTATGACCATTCTGGAAAGCAGTTTGGAACTATCTTTAAAAATCTACTATGCATACACTTTGCTCCAGCAATTGAGCTACTAATGCTATATCCCAAAGAGGTCAAACCAAGAGGAAAAAAACCATATGTGCAAAAACATTTGTCGTGGCTCTTTATGAGGTGGTAAAGATTCAGAAACCGAGAAGGTTCCCATTATTTGGGGAACAACTGAAAAAGTCATGATGCATGAATGCGATTGGAATATTATTCTGCTGTAAGAAGAGGGTAGTTTTGGAGAAATCTGGGCTGATCTGCATGAACTGATGCAAAGGGAAGTGAGGAGAACTATTTATACAATAAAGACAAAAACCTTTGAAAGTCTTGGGAACTCTGATCAACACAATGAAGTCAGCCACAGTTCCAGAGGACTCGGGATGAAACAGGTGCCCATCTCCTCCAGAGAGATGGTGGACTCAGAGGACAGATAGAAATATTCTTTTTTTGTGTATGGACATGGTCAATAGGAAAATTTATTTTGCTCAACTATACATGTTTCTAACAGGGGTTGGGGTAGAGAGAGGTGGGCAGGAGAAAATGAGAGCCTAAAAATGAAATAATTTTTTAAAAAATATCCAAACGTAAAATTGAAAAAGGATGAGACAAAGATGAAATAATTATTGTAAAAACATTTTTCATTTTATTTATGATGAAAAATGCTTGTTATTTTCACTAAATATCACTAACAATAATGGAATTACTGAATGTTTCCTTTGGAGGGGACCTGTGTATGTAACTGGGGAATAGATGAACTTGTAAATAATAATTATTTGTCATTAATTTTTCAATGTAGATGGCCTGGCAGGTAAATTTCCTTTTCTCAGATACCTTTTATTGAAAGATACACAACAATCAAGTGAAAGGTCACAACAGGCTACAAACCTAATTTTCCAGCCAGGAGGCATTACCCAGGGAAAGGCCACAAGCAAAAACAATGAGCTGTCTCTGATTTCAGCTCAGTGGCAAGTTGTCTTAATCCCGTCTACTTTCTCGACACGGTTTTCCTGAGTGGATAGAATCAAACCTTCATTACTGATTCACCTTTGGAAAGTTGATTTGTGGTTTTTTATGAGTGTTAGGAACCAAGGAAGGAAGGAAGAAGAGTCCTGTGTAATGAGGCTGGAAAAGGAACTTCTCTCCAGGTTGTGAAGGGCACTCATCAGGTGTCAAAGATTAAGGTAGTTTATCCAAGAGGCACTAGGCAGCCACTGCTGAATAGGTAGGAGGCTGCCATAGTCAGACCTGCACTTTAGGATAATCACAGTGACAGGGGAGACTATATTGGAGAGAACTGAGGCAGTAGAAAGACCAATTAGAAGGCTATTGCAGTGGCCCAGATGACAGGTAATAAGGGGCTGACCTACAGTATTGGCCATGTGAATTTAGAGCAGGATTTGACAAGATATAAAAACTAATTGGATGTAGGAGATGGGGGATGAGAGACAGACAGACAGAGACAGACAGACATACGAGAGAGAGAGAGAGAGAGAGAGAGAGAGAGAGAGAGAGAGAGAGAGGGAGAGGGAGAGGGAGAGGGAGAGGGAGAGGGAGAGGGAGAGGGAGAGGGAGAGGGAGAGAGAGAAATGAGTCAAGCGTGGCTCTTCAGTGGTAAGTTTGGGTAGCTGGAAGGATGGTGGTGTTGTCACCAGAAATGGAGACTTTTGGAAGAGGAAAGGGTTTGAAGGGAAAGATAATGTGACGGGCTCTGTGGTGAACATGGCAAACCATCCGTGCCTGCTTATCCCAAGTGACTCATTTGTTCTACCCCAAATGAAAGGGAGGGGGTGGGGAACCCTCCACTTGTACAGCCGCCACCCTAGTGCAGACCCTCATCACCTCTTCACCCTTCACTCGGCTGTCAAAGTGGTTTTAGGAGATTGTAGGACTGACAATGTCACTCTCCTCATCTCATCACTCAACAGATGCCAGTGGCTCCCAAGTCTTTTTGCCTTGAAGGTAGGTCATGACTATTCCTTTGTTTTCTTGAGATAGATGGATGGAAGGATGGATGAAAAGAGAGAGATTGATGAACAGATAGACTCGGATAGCAGAGTTTTGAGATCACAGACTCCAATGTGTTGTATTACACTAATACCACACCATACCCATACCCGTCATTACCTTATTCTCATCCTGGGATCCATATCCAACATATCTAAGGGATATGTTCTGATATTTCCTTATAATTTAATAATGATGTGCAGTCCCTCACAAATTGATCTGAGTCCTGACCCATAGTTCAATCAAAAAAAGTGTATTCAGTGCCTTCTATGTGCCAGGCACTGCACCATGACAAACAAAGCAAAACAAAACAAGCCCTAGTTGCTAAGAGTTCAGTCCTAATGGTTGCCAATAAGGCCATGAAAATAAGTAGAGAAGTAAATGTACAGCAGTTTATTCAATAAATTGGAGAAACTTTTTCTGATAAACTTTGTTTTCTTTCCAAACCCCTTAGTCTTACAGATTAAAAAAAACATCAATGTTACTGACTATACAATTCATTAACAGTGTACCAAACCATCCAATGACATAGTTAAATATGTCAACAATGTCTCACAGCATGAGAGATAACCACGGTAAAAACCAGTCACCTCAATTAGCTACAACGGTTGACTTCTTAACTCTGGAACGGAGCCCCACCCTTCACTACTCTTGTGATGTCCAAGTCTCTCAAGAATTCTTTTTAGAATACCTTCTCCATAGCCTGAGGTAAACAGTTATTTTCAGGAAAAAATTTTCTATTTTTCTCAAAGATGACAGCGAATGTAGTCACAGCCTATCAGGAAAACAATTCTTATAGTCTATCTTAATAGTCATGAGAGTTAACAGTCCAGATAAAAGTTAAATTGACCCATTTCTTCAGATTCTATTACCCCTTAGTAAAGATATTTTTTCAGGACAGGTTATTGAACCTGGGACTACTTACACACACATACACACACACACAAACATACACATCATATAGGACTGAAAGAAGGATTTGTTTGATATAGGAAATTCCTGGATAACAAAAGTCCCTTTGCCAAGGAAGGTCAATATCTTCCCCGAAACGTCCAGACTTAGAGAAATTCCTAGAACACCTAGACAGGTTAAGTGATTTACCCAGCATCATAGGGCCCGTATAAGTAGTATAAGTATACATTGGAGACAGGACTCCAAACTTAATATCCTCCCTCACGCTTCTCTCTTTATGCTATGCACACTAGGCTGTGCATGTGTCTGCACATACAAGTCATCTACATCACAATGATGGAGGCTAAGAAGAGGATAACCCAGGAAGGACACTGGAAAGACATCCCAGTGCTTAGGGGCTGGAAAATTGAGTATCATCCAACAAAAACACTGAGAATAAGGAAATAAAAATGAACACATAAAGAAACCCAACTTGTAGGCATTCCAAATGCATCACCATAGCTTGGACAACACTTGGAAGATAACAGATGGACCGATTCAAGTAACCCCTTCTTTTAAGACCCATCCCAGCTGTCACCTCCTCCTGGCCATACCTTTCCTGATCACTCAGGTGCAATGTCTCCTCTCTCTTCCAATTCCTAAGAGCATTTTGATGGGACTTTCCCTTTATATTTAATCACTCTTCTAAGACACATAGTTATATGTGTGTATGTTCTTTTCCTTCCCCTCATTAGATTCTAAGCTCTTTAAAAGCAAGCTAGTTGTGCCCCCCAGAACTGTACACATGATAAGTGCTCATTAAATGTTTGAATGTGCACTGGTGTTGATATTCCTAAAATTCTATTTCACTCTTTATTACATTTAACTTTTATTGTTTTCCCTCAATTACATGCAAACAAAAAAATTAACATGTTTTAAAATTTTTGAGTTCCAAATTCTCTCCTTTTCTCCCTCTCTTTCCCACTCCTCCAGAAGGCAATCAATTTGATATAGATTACACATGTGCAGTCATGCAATCATTGCCACAAAGCCACATTGCAAAAGAAAATGCAGACCAACTCCCCTCCCCAACCCAAGAATAATAAAGAAAGAAAAAAGTCTCCTTTGATCTGCATTCAGACTCCATTGGTTCTTTCTCTGGAAGTGGAGAGCATTTTTCATCATAAACCCTTCAGAGTTGTCTTGGATCATTAGAATGCTAAGAATAGCTAAGTCATTCACAGTGGATCATTGTACAATATTGCTGTTAATGTGCAATGTTCTCCTGGTTCTGCTCATTTCATTTTGCATCAGTTCATGTTAGTATTTCCATGTTTTTCTGAGGGCATCCTGCTCATCATTTCTTATAGTGTAATATCATTTCATCATAATTACATATTACAACTTGTCCAGTCATTCCCAATTGATGGGCATTTCCTCCATTTCCTATTCTTTGACCCCACAAAAAGAACTGCTATAAATGTTTTTGTACATATAGGCTTCTGATCACTACCTCCCTCAATCTACCCTCCCTTCTATTAATCCCCTTACCCTTCTCTTCTTTCTTTCCTACTTCCCTGACAGGTAAGGTAGATTTCCATAACAATCAAGTGCATATGTTACTCCCTTTATAAGCCATTTCCAATAAGAGTAGGGTTTAAGTGTTGCCCATCCTCCATCTTCCCCTCCATTGTAAAAACTCTTCTTTTTGCACCTGTATTATGTGAAATATTTCCTCTCATTTTCTCTTTCTACCAGTGCATCCATATTTCTCCTTAACTTTATTTTTTTTAAATCATCCCATTGTAGCCAACTCACACCCATGCTCTCTGTCCATGTCTCTCCTTCTAGCTGCTCTAACAATGATAAAGCTCTTAAGAGTTACATGTACCATCTTCCCATATAGAATGTTAAAGAGTTTAACTTGATTGAGTCCCTTCCAATTTCTCTTTCATATTTACTTTTTTATGCTTCGCTTGAGTCTGATATTTGAAAGTTTCTATTCAATTGTGGTCTTTTCATCAGGAGTGCTTGAAAGTCCCCTACTTAATTAAATATCCATTTCCCCCTTAAAGGATTATATTTAGTTGGGGTTTTTTTGGACAGATTATTCTTGGTTGGAATCCTGGCTCCTTTGCCTTCTAGAATGTCACATTCCAAGCCCTCTGATTGTTTAATGTAGAAACAGTCCGATCTTGTGTGAACCTAACTGGAGCTCCACAGTATTTGAATTGTTTCTTTCTACTTGCTTGCAACATTTTCTCTTTGATCCAGGACCTTGGAATTGGGCTATAATATTCCCAGGAGTTTTCCTTTTGGGATCTCTTTCAGGAGGTGATTGGTGGATTCTTTCCATTTCTATTTCACCATCTGGTTTTAGGATATCAGGGCAGTTTTCCTTGATAATTTCTTGAAATATAATGTCTAGGCTTTAATTTTTTATTATTTTTTATCGTAGTTTCAGGTAGTTCATCAATTCTTAAATTATCTTTCCTCAATCTATTTTCCAGATCAGTTTTACCTCTAGTAAGATATTTCACATTTTCATCTATCTCATCATTCTTTTGGTTTTTTAAATTGTTTCTTAGTATCTCGTAGAAACATTGCCTTCCACTTGCTCAATTCTAATTTTTAAGGGATTATTTTCTTCAGTGAGCTTTTTCTTTCAGTGAGCTCTTTTTCCATTTGACCAATTCTACTTCTTTAGTTGTTTTCTTTAGTGAATTTTTGTACCTCCCTTCCATGTGGACTATTCTACTTTTTGTGTAATTCTTCTATCAGTGCATTTTTGAGTCTCTTTTACCATTTGGGCATTTCTGTTTTTCAAGGTGTTTATTTTAGTCCTTTTTAAAAATGTGCCTCTTTGGCCAAGCTGTTGATTCTCTTTTCATACTTTTCTTACATTCTTCTCATTGCTTTTCTCAATGTTTCTTATATGTCTCTTATTTGATTCTAAAAATCCTTTTTGAGATTTTCCAAGAATCCTTGTTGGGGTTTTATCCAATGCACATTTCTTTGGGGCTTTGCTTGTAGCTGCTTTGAAATCACCATCTTCTTCTGGGTTTGTGTCTTGATCTTCCCTGTCACATCATGACTTATGCTCATGTTCCCTTTTTGTCATTTGCTCCTTTTCCCAGCCTATTTCTTGACTTCAGATTTTATGTTAAAGTTGGGCACTGCTGGATGGGGGTGGGGGAAGGGACTGTCTCAAACTTTAGGCTTTTCCTGCTGCTGGGAGTCTGTAGGCTTTTGGTGCTTCCAAGGTAGTGTAATTTAAGAAGAGGTGTGATCTCTGCCTTGCTCACCTGCGCTCTGGTCTTTAACCAGGAAAGGACGTTGTTCCTCTGTCTGCACCAGCAGCAGCCCTCTTTCTGACCCTGGGGCTGTGACCAGGTCCCCCACTCTCCTACAGTCTCTATTGCCAGCATTCTCTGGCTTAGAATTGATACCAGGATTCCCAGTTCCCTTATGAGCAGCCACAGGCACACCTCTCTCCCCATGGAACCATGACCAGGGCCCTGTACCTTTGTAGTTTCAAGTGTAGTTGCTCCTTCTTGTCCTGGGACTGCAGCTTGGAACTGTGTGTGGGCAATGCCGCAGACTCCTGCACCTCATGGCAGCAAAGAGTCCTCTGCGATCTCCTGCTGACCAATTGTCTGACCCTAGCCTAGGCTATGATCTCCCTAAGTGACTGCTGCCCAGCTTTCACTGCCTACTTTGCCCTGAGCTCCAGATTTGACTGCCATACCCCAGTGAGATACACCTTCCCTCCCAAGTTGTCTGCTTTACCTGACCTTTGTTGGTTCTGCCCTCCAGAATCTGATTTGAGGCTCTGAGGTGTTATTTTCTGTCACTCTTTTGCTTAAGGATCATCAATGACTCTGCATTTCCTTTAAGGTAAAACCTAGACCCTTCTGTTTGACATTTAAAACCCTTCACAAGAAGGTTCCAGACCATATTTTCCAGGATAATTCCACCGTGACTCTTGCTCACAAAAGCTTCTCTTCATATCTATTATCTACTCACTGTTTCCTGTATGTGGATTTCCATCTCCCACCCCCACATCTTTGTATATAGGCTATGCCACATCCCGGAAGGCTTTTCATCACCTTCACCTCTCAGAAATATCTGAAGGGGCAGGGAAGGGAAAAATATAAGTCTGAAAATAAAATAAAAATTCACTTAAAAAACATACAAGTTATTATCCAAAAGAAAAGAGGAAGGCAAACCTCCTGGAACACCTACTACTTAGCTCCCTTCAAGGCTGATCTTAAAGGGTACCCCCCCCCTTCCAAAGGTGTCTCCTGGTTGTCAGAGGTCAGAGCATCAAAGAAACGCAGATTTAGAGATGGAAGGGACAGTGGTGGCCATCTCAGCCACCACACTCAGATTTCATTACAGGAAACTGAAGCCCAGAGTGGAAAAGTGGTGGGAGTAAAGGGGAGATTTGGAGGATGGCTAGGATCTGAGCTGGGGAACATGGGGAGATGGCACATTCTAAGTGATATGAGAAGGCAAGAAAGCACAAGATGTATACATTGTATGTTTATGTGTGTGTATAGATATGTGTATATATATTATATACATCTATTATTGTTATATGTATTATGTATTCACATATATGCATATATATACATATATGTATACATATATGTATTATTATATGCATTATATATACATATGAGAGAAAGAGAGACAAAGACAGACAGAGATAGAGAGAGAGACTGAATATTTTTTTAGAAAATCATTTTCCCTCTTAAGAGGCTATGGTGAGGAGAGGGTGATACTTTGGGTCAGGTTACACATCCAAGAATAATCGCTGCTGCCTGAAACCCAGGAGGCAGGGCTGAACAAAATGTCCCAGAAAAAAATATGAGGTTTTAGCCTGCTGGATACAGAGCAGAGGATTCCAAGTAGCCAAAGAAAATGAATGTGCCCATGTGATCGCTAGAACATAAGTATTCTACGGCTGGAGAGAATCACAGAAGGTCAGAGTTGGCTGGGATCTCACAGTCCTAATGTATCTGATTGCAGTGCCTCCCATGGATTTAATGACCATCTCTGATGAGTCTCACATCTCTCTCTCCTGCACCTACATCTCTGCTGATCTCCAGTCTCCAGTCTCCAAATGTCTTTCAGACATCTTGAACTGGAGGTCCAGTAGACTTCTCAAACTCAGTACGTCAAAAACGGAACTTATTATTTTTCCACCTTCTTACCTTCCCCATTACTGTCAAAAGCATGTGACGATGTCCCCTGGTGGAATCGGTGGATGAGAACAATTTGTTCCAGTGATCATGAAGGCAGCTGAAGCAGGTGCCATAGAGCGCTCAGGGCTTGGTCAGTCATCAAAGACACCAAGGTCATCCGCTGCATCCCAGGCTGTTCCCATTCATCCCGACCATTGCCCTGTTGATATGCTTTGATGACTCTGGAAGAGAGTGAGGCTGATGATTTTGTGCAACTGTGCGTCACTTACATCCCATTCACCCATGAGTCAAGACAAGACCCTGTGATATCATTGTTCTTCAAAAACAAAGGACCAACAGCCGTAATTGCCAAAGACCAGGTTCCCAGCCTAGGAGTGTTCTTCACCCCCCATATCCAATCTGTTGCCAAGGCCTGTTGATCTTCCCTCTGCACCATCTCTCACGTATACTCCCTTCTCTCCTCTGACCCTGTCCTCAGCCTGGAGCAGCCTCCCACCTGGACAGCCTGCCTCAAGTTTCTCCCACTCCATTCCATCCTTCATTCAGATACTAAGTACAGGTCTAATTATGTCATCACCCTACTCAATGATTCCCAGTACCTCCACATGGCCTCCAGGATCAGACACAAAATCCTTCCTCTGGAATTCAAAGTGCTTCATCCCCTGGTCCCCTCCTCCCTGCCACATACTCATCATCCTAGGCATGCTGGCCTCCTGGCTGATCCCTGACCCTCATCTCTTGGCTCCCAATGTTTTCATGCTTGTCCTTCCTGCCTGGAATGCTCCCCCTACTCACTTCTGTCTCTCACCCTCCCTGACTTCCTGTAAATTCCAACTGAAATCTCATCTTTTTGCAAGAAATCTTTCCTAACACCTCTCCATTCCAGTGCTTTATCTCTTTTAATGATTGTCTTTTTATCCCGTAGAACTTGTTCATATATATCTGTTGTCTTGTTCTATCTTCCATTAGACTGTCCTCCCCTAGGGGACAGGAACTGTCTTTTGCCTCTTTTTGTATGCTTAGCACAATGCTTGGTACATAGTAGGCACTTAATAAATGTTTATTGACTAAACTGATCCTTCTACAATGACCCCAGCAAGCTATCATCTAGCTTATGGGATCATAGATTTAAAGCTAAAAGGTGTCTCCGAGATCATTGAGTTCAGATTCCTCATTCTACAGATGTGACTTTTCCAGGGTCATCCAGGTAGGATGTTCCTGAGGTGAGGTTTGAACCTTGGATTTTCTGACTCCACATTCAGTGCCCCATCCACCACACCATGATACCTTTTCTTAAAGACTTCTGGAGGTGGGGATCTCACTTCCTCCCAAGGCAGGTCATTCCATTTTTTAATAGCTCTAGTTTTAAAAAAGTTTTTCCTTCCATTGGCTCTAAAATTGCTTCTCTGTCATGGTCTCCATGACTTCTGTTACTCCCCTCTGAGACCAAGCAAAATAAGACTGCTCCCTGTTCCCCATGATGTGTCCGATCTTTCAGCGGCCTTTCAATTCTCCATTTGGGCCACTGACCCTGTGTCTCATAAGTCACCCAGTGGGGCTTTCATCTTCCCATAGAAATAGGTCAATCTTGAAATAACAGGTAGGGAGGTGACTAGGTGAGGATCTACCTTGTGCACAGAATTTAAGTAGGAAGCAGATGACTCGATGGTCTTTTGGAAGGAAAAAAATGTGTCCAAGTTTAGCTAGAGACCCATGTCAAGTCATGCTAAGAATAGAAGAAGGATAAAAAGCGCACATCAGATTCTTAATGTTGGACTAGGCTCGTGTGAGGCAGCTGCAAATCTTCATTTCTCTGCAAACAATCCCACACCCTTACTAACCCCAAAGAGCTCTCCTAAAAACAGACTCTTTCTTTTCTTTCACAGAATCACAGAATTTTGGAACTCAAAGAGTCCTTGGAGATCAGCCAACTCCACTGCCTCATTTTCCAAGGGAGGGATCTGAGGCCCTCGAAGGGGCAGGCAGCTGCCCCAGGTCATCTGGCTAGTTCATGGCAGCCCAGGGACTCAAGCTTCAGTCCCTGATTCCCAGGCTAGAGCTCATGCCACTCAGAAGTCCCCCTTAGTCTTTAACTGCTTCCTTGACAGCTTCTTGGAATCATGACCAAGTAAGTAAGCTTTTTGGGCCTCTGACCTTTCAAAGGCTCAGTGGATGTGATTGCTGAGCTCTAGCTCAGAAGATGAGGCCTCTCCTTCAGAGAATCCTTCCCTGCTGGTGACCAAGTCCAGAGATCGCAAGCTTGTGGGACCTCCTCACTCTACACTCAATTTCCCTTCTATAACCTTTCCAGCTTTATTTGAACGCTCTGCCCCTGGAAACAGAAGACCTGAACTCAAAGCCTGCCTTTGTCCTTGACTCCCTGGCCAACCTCAGGCAAGTGCCTTCCTTTCCCTGGGTCTCAGCTTCCAGAGGGTGAAGGACTCCATGGCCTTTGAGGTCCCTCCCAAGTCTAGATCTGGGATCGTGGTGTGGACTCTTTCAGTATCCTCATCTTGCCTGTCAGGCGTCAGGTTTGCTGCTGCCACCTCTGCCATCTATCTCATCTAGTCACTATCCTCCCATCAGGTGAATCTATGGCTGCCCTTGAAATGCAAGGACATCCCTGGGACCTTCCTACAGACAGCCTGGGCTGTTGAAGGCCACATAGGGCAGGGAGCATCAGCTCTGCAGAGCCTATGAAGGCTTGGAGTGTGTTATAGTGATGCACCATATCTATTATCTGGGGATCAGCATGAATCCCTATTGGGAGCCCCCTTGGCTACAAGGTGGAGAGGGTTGTGGCCATGGCTCCCAATCACCAAGATGGAGCTTGGACCTGCGCTACTTTTCCTGTGGCAGAATGGTGCATTTAGAGTGAATGTGAGCCTCACTGGAGGTGCTCTAGAGGTGACACTGGGGAGGGCCATGCACTATGGGAAACTATGGGAAGGACCATGCACACCACTGCTGTTCTCACAAGGGACAAAGCCAGAAGTCAAGAGGAATTTGGAGCTCAGTGAAAGGACGCCCCACAGGTTCTCCTTGGAGAAACAAACAAAGAAGCTTATCCTGTTGGTTTTGGCAGGCACCTCAAAGCCATGAGAAACGTCAAGGCTAGAGCCCCCAGGGAATATCTCTCCTTGCAGAATCCGTAATGAGGATAGACAAGATGTTCTCCATGCATTCACCCCCAGGAGAAAGAGGTGAAAAAGTCTACTGAGGAGTCGGAGCCAAGTTAGCTCTTGTCAGGTGGACAATGCCTTCACGATGAAGGCAGTGGTGGGCAGCAAGCAAAGATTGTTTTGGGAAAGAGAACTTAGGTCAGAGAAACAAGAGAGGCTTGGCCATCCCTCAGAAGCCTCGTGCTCGTATCCCGCGGATAGTCTCTTCAAGATGAGGGTCAGACGGCACTGGACATGCTGAGCACCAGAAAGATCCAGAAAGATCCACTGTCCCCCTGACACATAGTTGGTGTTTAATAAATGTTTTTGATTAACTAGGTTGCCCAGAGTAAACTTTACCTCCTTGCTAATTGGAGAGACATGGTCCCCAAGGGGAACATCAATCTAAACCATTATATCATTACAATCTAAACTTCTTTAAGCTGCACATACAGATGGGTCTGCTATGGGGGCTCAATACACCTTTCTCTTCATGCACCAGAAGCATGGGCCTTATTGTTGGTATCTGGCTCCTCTTCTTTTGGGCATCAAATCATTCCCTATGAATCCTAGAGATTTAAGAGAACATCAGGTATGGGTAGGATAGACGTGAGGCCCTCTAGGGACCCTCTCCTTCATCTTTGGAAGTAGCCCTGGAGCAGAGCTGCCCTGGAAGGAAATTGGAGGCCACACCCCAGATGGAGCTCTTTCCATCCAGCCACCCAGTCTCCGATCCCTGACCTGACGTCATGTCCTGGGCAGCGCAGGCATCTGACCATCTCATCTACCTCTCCCCTCACTCTACTCCATCCTGCTTCCTTTTCATCTCCCATTTGGAGAATTATAATAAAATCCACTTTCCCATGTGTACCAAAAGGGTGAAGTCATCTACTTTGGTATGGCTCCATATTCCTCATGTGTCTGAACTGTATGTGGGCAGCCAAGGCTTAGAATTCTTTCCAGAACATCACCCCCTTGCTCCCTTAGGACTGTCTGTGTAAGCCTCATCCTTCCCACGTCCCTACCTCAGCTCACTCTTGGCTTCCTCACTATGACAATGTAACCCCTATATTGGCAGATGAAAAGAAAGAGTAAATTATCCTTAGTGTTCAGTCATTTCAGTTGTGTCCTACTCTTCATAAACCATTTGGGGTTGTCTTGGCAAAGATACTGGGTCCTTCTCCAGCTCATTTCACAGATAAGAAAACTGAGACAATCAGAATTAAGTGACTTGCCCAACTTCACATAACTAGTAAGTATCTGAGGCTGGATTTGAACTTGGGAAGATGAGTCTTCCTGACTCCAGCCCCAGTATTCTATCTGCTACGGCACCTAGCTGCGCCAGGAAATGACATGGTGAAACTTTAAAAGTGAGTAACATGCTCATTTTTCAAAAAATAGAGAACTAAGTCAAATGTATAATAATACAAGTCATTCACCAATTGAGAAATGGTTAAAGGATATGAACAGGCAGTTTTCAGAAAAAGAAATGAAAGCATATGACATATGCTTCATATGACATATAGGCATATGAAAAAAATGATCTGTCACTATTGATTAGAAAAATATAAATTAAAATAACTCTGAGGTACCACATCATACCTATCACACTGGCTAACATGACAAAACAGGAAAATTATAAATGTTGGACAAGATGTGGAAAAGTTGGAACCCTAATGCATTGTTGGTGGAGTTGTGAACAGATTTAACTATTCTGGAAAGCAATTTGGAACCATACCCAAAGGGCAATCTGACTATACATGTATACCCTTTGATACATACAGCAATACCACTTCTAGGTCTGTATTCCAGAGAGATTATAAAAATGGGGAAAAGACATATATGTGTGTATGTGTATACAAAAATATCTATAGCAGCTTTTTTTGTGTTGGCAAAGAATTGGAAATGGAGGAGATGCCCATCAACTGGGGAATGGCCGAACACTTTGTTGGTATAAGAATGTAATGAAATACTATGTGCTATAAGAAATGATGAGGTGAAAAGATTTCAGGAAAACCTGGAAAGATTTATATGAACGGATGCTGAATGAAGTAGACATAACCAGGAGAACACTGGACACAGTAATAGCCACAGTGTGTGATGATCAACTATGATAAGACTTAGCTTTTCTTAGCAATATAAGGATCTAAGACAATTCCAAAATCTCCCAATGGAAAATGCTGTCCACATCCAGACAAAGAACTGACAGAGTCTGAGCGCAGAGAGGAGCAGACTATATTTTTTAAAGTATAATACTGTTAATTTACTTCAAAAGACATTTTAGCATTCTAAACGTACAAAAAAAACCCAAAAGTTTTCAAGTTGTGTTTAAGAACAGACTTTTTGTGGTTTTTTTTTTCCCTTGCATCACTGCCCTGGCTTTCTGTTTGACTGACACAAGGCAAAACTCTACAGTTTCAATTTAAAATACTGCACTTGAACTAAAAAGAAAACTGAAAATCCAGACACTTTTCTCCTGCCAGCTGACCCACACACCCCCTTGTGACACTTAAGAATGGGAGCTGGGTGCTATTTCACCATACATACAGAAAGACAACTTTTAAACTAAATGGACACCCAGGGCAGTGTATCTTCAATCTATCCTCACAGTGTAGGCTTTGGGTTGCAGACCCCTAGGAAAGGCAGACAAGCCTCATGCCCCCTCAAAACCTCTACCCCCAAAATCTGTCTAGGGGCATGGGGTTTTTTGTTGTTTTTACAAACTATAGATATGTACAGTTTATAACTCAGAATTTTCTAGCCAATAACCATATAGTTAAACACCATCTTACAAATTAAAAAAAAAAGTGCCTGAAAACATTTGTAAATGCTTTCGTTTTACACCAACAACAGAAGTGCATAGAGTGAGGAGAACACGAGAACGTCTTTTCAATTTTAAAAAATGTTTGGAATTATGTACAACTTTGATACAGTTCCTGGGTGCTCCGAGATACCCATGGCCACTTCATGTAAACCAGTTACGTCTATCTAGAAGCACTTTTGAGAAGCTATGTGATCAGAAGCCAATTAAGCCTAATGAGGAGAGATGGTTCATTTAAAGGTGTTTCCCCTACTCTATGGTATTCGCATGGAGACAGAATACGGTACAGTTTCATTCGTCATCTTCTTCATCCTCCTCGTCCTCCTCCTCTACCTTCGTCCAGGCAGCTTTAGCCACTCCTTGCCCCACCGAACTTCCCTTTCGACCTATAATCTGCGCCATCCCTCTCGTATTTCTCCTTCAGTTTGGCTGCCTTATTATTATAAGGTTGCTTCTCGCTGTCACTCAGATGGTTCCACATTTCGCCAAGCTCCTTTGCCACACCCCCATGGACATGCCAGGGTTTGTAGACTTGACCTTGGGTCGGAATTCTGAAAAGAACAGGACGAAGTCAGCCGGGGGCCGTTTAGGTGCCTTAGGATTCTTCTTCTTTTTGCCACCTTTCGCTGGTCCATGGTCTTTCATGTCTCCATCACATCGTGCCTTGTCAGCTTTTGCCATCTCATCGAACTTGGATTTCTCTTTCCCCAACATAGTCTTCTACCTCGCAGAACACGTTTTAGAAAACTCTGCGAAGTGAACAGGACCCTCTGGATTCTTTTTCTTATACTCTTCCCGGTAAGTTTGCACAAAGAAGGCGTAAGCAGACATCTTGCCCTTTGGTTTCTTGGGGTTACCTTTAGCCATGGTGACCTCTGTATTTTTCGCTAGTTTGGGCAGCCCAGACTATTTTCACCTTCTTTATTTTTTCATAGTTTTTCTCCTTTTGTTCTGTTTTTGTTTTTGTTTTACATAATGATATATAATTCCGAACCTAACAAATGACAATAAACATGAAATACAGGATGTCCCAGAAGTCTTAGTGCAGTTGGAAGCTTAGAGTTGGAAGCCTCACTGCGCCTGCTTTTATGTTTGTTCGAAATGAGCCAAAGCGCTCTGAGTTGTTTCTGGCTCCTGTGGCAAATCCTGAAACTTGGCAGGGCTGTGAGCAACCTGGAAAGATCACTTTCTGTTTTCAGACATTTTTATTTTACAATTAGCATTTCACAGATGAAAAGGCCATCTAGTTCAGAGGCTGTCAGACTCAATCAGTCAGGTCCACAAAACTTCTGAGTGCCATCCAAACAAGATGAAAATGTAAATGGGAAATGTTTAACAAATAAAAATACAGTACAAAATAGATATGGTTAATTGATAGTTTTCTAAGTCAGTATGTGGAGGCAGGGATTCTTTGACACTACGATTGTAGTCTTAACCCCTCAAGTTGCAGATGAGGAAACTGAATCTGGGAGAGGTTAGGGAACCTAACCTCTGAGGTCCCACAGAGATCTGAACCAAGGTTCAGATGCTGCCTCTGCAGTTCCACTCTCCCTACAGATATATTTTGTTTTGGCCCATTAACAATTCCAACTCAGCCCCCAACACTCCCTCCTCCCTCCAAGACCTTGAACACAAATGATCTACCAGAACCATGGTAACTGCCATCTCTGCACCTGTTGGCTTTTGCAGGTTAGTGACTGGTAACAAGAAATAGGCATGTGGGATTAACCTCACTAAGAGGCATCAACTGCCATTGTTACTGGCTTTGACTTGAGTTTGGTTGGGTTGCTTTTGGATGCTGTGCTGTCTCCTCCCTGATACTCGTGGCTCAGATCTGTTCTCAAGTTCTGATTCTCCAAGAATGAAAGCATTCAAGAGAAGCAGAGGCAAGGGGGAAGACAGAGGGATTTTGGCAGATTTGTCTTTACTTCCCTCGATTTTCAGTTTTGTTGGAAAATACTGCTCTTAATCTCCTTCTCTCCTCTGGTGTTTTCTCAACAACTGTATTCTCTGCGTACACAGCTTCTGCCTCTATCCATATTGAGATGAGACCCAAGCATCTGCCGGCCGAAGAGGTTTGGCAGCTCCTTCGGCCTCGCTATTAGAGCAACTTGTTTTTACGCTAGTCAAATTCTAGCTGGAAATGAGGATGATCAATCAGGAGCACTTTGATTCCCGTCTTTTAGCACCCTCCACTCATTGGACTAGTGAGGTTGAAGCTGTTAAAATTGCTCTTGATATCTCCTCACTTTTATCCCTCCTTTAATCTGTTGTTGACCTTGGCCTTGTTCCAGAGTCTCACTAATCGATTATCTACCTGACTGCTCCCAAACCCCTGATTCTGACGAGGTTCCCACACTGGTCGTCAGTTGGTTGAGACTTAACATTCACACATATGCACAAGTATGTCATCTCTTGCTGTTAGTTTTGCGAACATCCAGACTCTGGACCCATTGGACTCCACCACGGGTGGGGGCCCAGAACTGGGACAATCAGACATTTCATAGCTTCTAGGACTGCCTCATCACTTAGGCTTAAGAGCATCTGGAATTCATAACATTTCATCATCAGAACGCCCCCAAATAATTCCCTTTTCCTGTGGCAATAGGACTCAGGACATTCCCAAGTTTTTCAGTTGATTTCAAGAGGCAGGACATGCTGCTCAGGCTTTGTCCTGGAGCCCAAGTTTTCTCTTTCACTATGAACTCAAAACTCAGTCATCCATTTTGAAATTAAAATCAGCTCCAAGTATCTGTACGCAGATGCCCTTCGTTCATCCTTTAACACACTTCCTACTATATCATATCCACTCTGCATACACTAAATACACCTCTCCCTCTTCCTCCATTCCACCCTCCCTCCCACCAACTGACCCTGAGACTAAGTCTTGAACCACCAACAATAATCACCCTAATGAAAAGGAGTGAAAAGTCTGCAGAGGAACTTAGGACTGCAAACAGTTATCTGTTAATCCTCTGTCTTCAATGCTATACCATCAATGTGGCGGCTGCTATAAGTATGCATACCTATTCCCAGGTTTTGTTTGCAAAGTATAATAAAGTCTCCTCTTCCAAGACAAAACCAAAATATTTATTTGGAACACTGCTATTGGGATACCAGAAGGCAAGATTCAGCAAGACACTCATCATCAATCCAGGGATCAAAGACATCTCTAGCCTTCTCTCAGTCAAGCCTCCTGAAGGCAAATTCTTCCCTCAGCTGATTTCTCTCTGCCCATGCTTCCCCCCCCCCAATCCCCCCAGTACAATATAAACAATATTCAATGAAAGACTCAGTGCTTGATTGGTTGAGAGCTGGAAAGGTATGGGAATCCCTGTGGCCCAGAGTCTAATTGGCTCTGCACCAGGGCTCCACCTGAGGCCTATTAATGGGCACGAAGATCTTATATCCCATTAGGCTTACATCTGGAACATTATTTGCCATCTTCCTGGGATTCTCAAGGTCAACCTGTTGAATTTGGGATCAGGGTTAGGGTTCATACTTCTGGTATTCTATGGATGCTTGAGTTTTTCTGCAGGCCCATTGGTGGATATATGTGACATGAATAGGTGGGTTTTCACAAGTGATTTCTTACAGTACACTACACCTTTATAGTTACTACCCTCCAAGTCATAGTCAAGAATTCTGGGAGTTTTTCTGATTTAATTTCCTGAGATAACATGGTCAAATGTTTTCTTCACAGTTTTCAGGAAATCTTAGAATACTAACATTTTCTCTCTTTCTGTTACTTTTGTCTGCATAAATTTCAATTCTTTTTACAGTTGTGTATTTTATGGGTCCTTTCCTTGTTCTTTCCTTTAGTAAAAAAATTCTGTTTGTCACTGAGCCAGATGTTTTCTTTGTGTTTTCTATGGATATGTCTAAAATATTGAGTTCTGTCATTGTCTAGTCCTGAGATTCTCCAGTCATACTCAGTTCTTTCATTATTTCTTTCTGGGTTTAGTGTGTTTACAATGTTCCTCATGTTATCTTAGAGGGCAAAATGTGCAGATGTGGGTTGAATGAGAATCATCAGGTGTATTCCAAACTGGTTGGAAGATCAGACACAAAGAGTAGTCTTTAATGGGTTCATGCCAATATGGAAGGACTTTTCCAGATGAAGTTGCTCAAAATAGGAGCTCTGTGGGGCTCCACATTTTTTAGCATTGGATTAGTTGAGGCCATGAATGACAGGTTTGTCATATGTGCAGAAGCCATGCAGCTGAGAGTGACCAAGGCAGCAAGCACACCAGATCACATCAATGGAACCCCAGAGATCTGATTTGCTGGAAAGATGACCTGAATCTAAGAAAAGTAAATTTAATAGATACGAATGTAAAGTCTTACGGTTCACTTTTTAAAAAAATCTATTTTTGCTGTTATAAAGCTGAAGAGTGCAGTTAGACAAGAAATCTGATGAAAAAGGTCTGGGAAGGGTATAGTAGACTGCAATTTCAGTAGAGTCAATAGGTTGATTTGGTGATCCAAACAAAATGTAGCCACAGGCTACGTGGAGGCAAGTAGAGGGATGCTCCCCTTCCTAGGAAGGAACGACCCTGATAAGCTGGAGTGCATGTGGATGAGAGTGGTCAGGAGAAAGGACTAGAGATGACGTCATACAAGTCCTGGAGGAAAGAACTGGGGTCATTTAGGCTGGAGAAGAAAAGGCTTTGAGATGACATAACAGCTGAATGGTATTGTTTGTGGGATCTCCAAGGTGTAAATGTTGATGCTAACCATTAAAAACTCGGTGTTTGCCAACAGGTAGAAGCTGGTTCCAGCATGCCCCTGGGTGAGATCTTACCCTTGGATGGTTGCATTGGGACTGCTAAAATGGAGAAGGGGGGATCAGTGGAGGTTGGATGGACAGGACACAGACCCTCACAGATTGGGAATGGAGCATGAGGGTAAGGGTCAAAGATATTTCTAGGCTTGGAGACTCAGGAAGGGGAAGATCAGCAGAAATAAGGAAAGATTTGGGGGAGGCCAGTCTAGTTCTAGGTGTCCATGCCTGCCCTCCTCTCACAGCTGAGGGGGGAAGTGCAGCACACTCACTCAGACATGGAGCCGTCAGTGCCCAGCTGCTCCAGGTCAGGCACTAGCAGGTTTGTGAACCTGGGTCAGCTGCAATGTTGACTGACTTGCTTCTGGCCCCTCACTGTAGAGAATTCATCCTGAGACTGCCTTGCTCAGATTAGGACATTCAGTGGACATCAAGGCCCAGGTCAGACCCAAAAATGTCCTCATTCTGGCCCCATTCCCAAGTGGAGCCAAAAATGAGAACAGCAAATTGGCAGCTTCTACCATAGCGGTGATCTCCAAAATGGGGAATGGGTCTGATGTCAAGGGGTATGGGATCAACCAGTCAAAGGTAGGGCAGATGGGTCTTATTACACCATCCAATCACCTTGTGGCTCCTTCAGGTGACCTTGGGATGTACTCTGCCCTCTGGGGTAGAGGTGAGTAATTAAGATCCTCTGTTCCTCGACCTCCCCACTCTCCTAGGCAGCAATAGTCTGAGAAAACCGAATACACTCAGTATCTTTACTTTCTCTGTTCTCTCTTCTTTTTTATTAAAAAAATTCTATTGTTATCTTTTGTTGTTACATCACCTAGATTCTCCCTTATATTCCTCCCCTTCCCTCCCAGAGGGTCATCTCTTATGATAAAAGTTTTTCAAAAAGTAGAAGAGGAAAAATTCAGCAAAATCCGATTAACACGTCAAAAAAGAAAAAAATCTGACATTATACACAACATTCCACAACTACAGAACCTCCATCTCTATAGAAGAGAAGGGAGGTGTGTCTTTTTATGTCTCATCTTGGGAGCCAAGTTTGCTCTTGGTGATTCTGCAGCATTCGGCGAGCATTGTTTTCCTCTGGTTCTTTTCATTAAAGTTGTTGTACTTACTGAGTCCATTGTTTCCTTGGTTCTGCTGAGTTCACTCTGCATCAGCTCATATAGCTCCTTCCTTACTTCTCTGTATTCATCACACATATCTTTTCTTACAGCAGAGTAGTAGCAGTAGTATGCCATGACATCATGTACCACATTTTGTTTAGCCATTCCCCAGTTGATGGACATCTACTTTGTTTCCAAGTTTTAGCTGTCACAAAAAAGTTGCTATACATATACTGGTGTATGTGGAGACTTTCCTCTTTATCAATGGTTACCCTGGAATATATGCCTAGTAGAGGAATCTCTAGGTAAAAAGGTATGGACATTTTAATCATTTGATTTGCATGATTCCAATTCACTTTCCTCAATGACTGTACCAATTCACTACTCCACCAACAATGAATTAGTGTACTCATAGTTCCACAATCCCTCCAACAGGGACTGTTCCAATCTTTCACCATCTTTGCCATTTTGCTGGGATTGAAACTCAGGATCCTGTTCTTACCAGAAGTTATTTAGGTCATTCTCTCATGATTGCTAACAGTTTGCAATTACTTTCAAAACCGTTTTATTCAGATTCTTGGACAATTTCTCCATTGCAGAATGGCTTTTGGTCATATATTTCTGTTAGTTGTCTAAATATCTTCGATATCAAATGCACATCACAGATATGTGATACAATATTTTCCCCAATTACCTGCTTCCTTTCTTATGGTAGATATATTTATTTTGTTTGTGCAAAAACTTTTCAATTTCATGTAGTGCAAATTGCCCGGTTTTGTTGTTTTTGTAATACTTCCTTTAGTTAAAAAAATCATCCCTTACCCGCAACTGTGAAAATTTTAGGATCTCTTTTAATATTCAATGGAATAATCTTTTATAAGTTGAATTTGTTTTTCAGTTAACAAGCATCTGCCTTCTCTATCTCCCCCTAGAGAAAAAAGAAAAAGAAAAAGAAGCCTTGCAGCAAATGTAGAGGCAAGCTAAGTCCACCCCTACATTGGCGTCTCCCACTGCTTATCTTGTCAATCACCACTCTGGCAGGAGGTGGGGACAATTTTAAGCCATCCGTCTTCTGGAGCCAGGGTTGGTCATTGCGTTGGCCAAAGAGCGTGCCTTTCAAAGTGGTTTGTCTGTAATTTACAGTGTTGTGGTTGAATACATTGTTCCCCTGGTTCTGCACATTTCAGTTCCAAGTGACGCCTTCTTCCCCCATCTGCCCCTCCTCTGTTGTATTGAAGCTGCCTGACTTCTACTTGTGCCCCCGATTATGTGATGTAACAAGCGCTCCTGCCTGTTCTTCCTCCCTTGCCTAGTGTATCATTGTATGCTCCCTCCTTTTTTTTTCTGCTTTTAAGAAAATCAAGATGAAACAAAAATTACTCCAAGGTTCTCCATCTAATTTAATTCTCTCTTTGACTCCTGAAATCATGGTTGTATTTGTACATCCTCTTCCCCCATTAGAATGCAAACAGTTCAGCTATATAGTCTTTTCTGATTTCTCCCTCCTAACTGCCTTTTTATGTTCTTCTTCACTCTTGTGTTTTTATCTCAAAATTTCTAAGTTTTGGTCTTTTCATCAGAAAATTTTTGAAAGTCCTATATTTCATTTAAGATCCATTAAAGGTGTCTTATAAGACAGTTAAGTATGCAGTGGCTAGAGCACCAAACCTTGAGTCAGGAAGACCTTAATTCAAATCCGGCTTCAGACCCTTACCAGCTTTGTGACCCTGGGCAAGTCACTTAACCCTTTTTACCTCAGTTCCTCATGTGTAAAATGAGCTGGAAAAGGAAATGGCAAACTATTCCAGTATCTTTGCCAAGAAAATCCCAAATAGGGTCACCCAAAGTCAGACATAAATGAAAAATGACTAACAAGAACAAAAGGTGTCCTTTGGGATTATACTCAGTTTGGGGACAGCTAGATGGCACACTGGATAGAGCGCTAGGCCTTCAGTCAGGAAGATCTGAGTTCAAATTTGGTCTCAGAAACTAACCAGCTGTGTGACCCTGGGCAAGTCACTTAGCATCTGGTTGCCTCAGTTTCCCCACATGGGATGATAATAGCTACACCACTCCCCCCCACCCCCATTGTTGTGAAGAACAAATGAGATATTTGTAAAGCACTTAGCATAATGCCAGGCATAAAGAAGTCACTATATAACTTTAGCTTTTAATATTAATATTAATAACCACATTACAAATGATTCTTGGTCATGAGCATATATATCTTTTGCCTCTTGGGATACAGAATACCCTTGTGAACCTGTCTATGGTTTTTTGGTACCAAACTCTTTTCTCTGGCAGATGCAGTATTCTTTCTTTGAGCTCAGATATCTGGATTTTGGCTTTGACATTTCCTGGAGTTTTCACGTTACGGTTTATTTTAGGAGATGACTGATGGATCCTTCCCACCTTTTCTTCTCCCCTTGTTCTAAGAGGCTCTTTTCTTGGTCACCATTTTCAGGTAGTCCCATGACTCTCCTTGATCTCTCAGGTCAATCATTTTTGCTATGATACCTTCTGGTTTTTTCCACTTTTCCATCTTTTGACTTTGTCTCTGGTGGTTATTAGCTTTTATTTGGTCCATCTCAGGTCTCAGGGAGTCTGTTCCTGGGGCATGGTCTTGTACCTCTTGGGTCAAGCCATTCTCTTTCCAAGTCTCTTCTCCAATGCTCTCACTGGTTTTCCATTGCTTTCCTCTATCACTCTCATTTAATTTGTAATACAATTTAAACTCTTACATAATTTCTTCTAGGGATTCTAATTGGTCTTGTGGCCAAGCTATGTTATCCTTTGAAGTTTAGTTCAGAGGTCATCTAGTCCTTTTGGAAGCAACTCCCTCAACTTCTTCAACTGAGCACACTGTTCACTGTCCCCAACTGCCTTAAAATAACCTAGAAATATTAATTTTTGTGTGTTTATTTTGTAGCCTATATCTTTGCTGAAGGTTTTTCAAGTAAACATTCAAGTCATCAGAAAATGGAGGGTAGTTTACTTCCTATTTACCCATAATTTTTTTTTACCCATAACTTTTAATTTCTTTCTCTTGTCTTATCACTATTGCTATTATTTCCATAAAGGAGAGAGTGGCCTCCTGCATCATTGTTGAAAGTTTGATTTAATATTGGCTTTTAATTTTAGAGAGATACTTTTTTCATATTTTTAAAAAGTATTCTATTCCCATACTTTGTAGGATTTTTACCTTAAATGAGCATTATATTTTGTCAAAGTCTTTTTTAAAGTATCTATTGAAAAATCATATGGTTTTGGATACTTTGTTTTTAATATGATTGGTGATGTTCATTTTCCTGTCGTTGAACTATTCTTATATGCCTGGTATAAATCCGATTTGTTCATAATTAATGATTTTTCATGATATATTACTGCAGTCATTCTGCTAGGATTTTATTTAAAAATTTAAATCAATAATTGTAAATGATATTGTTCTATAGTTCTCTTTATTTTCCTTTTCCTTCCCTAGTTTAGATATTAAGACCATATTTGTTTCATAAATAAGTTTGATAGAGTGTGTGGTTTCTCAATTTTTGATAATACCTTATATAGTATAGGCATTAATTGTTCTTTAAAAGCTTCTTTTCCTTCCCTTCCCTTTCCTTTTCCTTTTCCTTTTCTTCCCTTCTCCTTTCCTTTACTTTTCTGAGATTGGATTATTTAATATAATTATTTGGTCTTCTCTTAGTTTGGGAACTTTATGTTTTTGGAGATAATCCTCCACTTTATATTCTCAGTTTTGTTGTTGTACATCATATCATAGGTTGTGATAACTCTTTCACTTTCTTCTAAACCCTCTACAATTAAGGTCACTACCACCATCCTCTCAGGCACTACATAAATGAGATTAGACAGTCTTCTTGCCCCTATACAGAGAACACTCTAGTTTCTGGCCTTTTCCAGTAGTCTCTTGATTGGACTCTGTCCCAAGTCTCTCTTGCTCCCTTCCATCTTCCATTTAACGACCAAAGCAATTTTTCTAAAGCTAAATCTGACCTTGCCACCTCCCTCCGCACTCAATAGACTTCTGTGGCTGGATCCCTATTACCTCCAGGATCAAATAGAAATCCTTTGACTTCTAATCCCCTTCACTAGCTTGTCTTGCTACCTTTCCAGTCTTAGGCTTCACTCTTCTTCACACACTCTATGATCCAACTTCACCATCCTCCAGGCATGGGTTCTTCCTCACCCAACGCTTGTTACCTCCCAACTCTGGTTCTTTACCTACTGTCCCCATTTCTCCAGGCCTGAAATGTCCTCCCTCCTCACCTCTGCCTCTCAGCTTCCCTACCTTCCTTCAAGACCCAGCTCAAATCATACCTCTGGCACAAGACCTTCCCAGTCTCCCCACGCCTACCCTCCAGTTCCATCTACTCTGTCTATCCCTTGTACATATTTACATGTTGCCTTTCCATGAAAATATAAACTCCCTGTGGCCAGGGACTGATTTTTGTCTTCCTTAATACTTTCCATGTCTTTCCAATACTCAGCACAATGCTTGTCGCACAGTAAATATTTGCCCCCTGGCCATCTCTCGGATACACAGCTGCCAAGGTGCTTTTCCCAAAGTGCAGATCCACCCATGTCACTCCCCTACTCAATAAGCCTCAAAGGTTCCCCATTGATCCTAGGGCCACACGGTGTTTCATCTCATCTCCTCCTTCTAAGACGTCTCCTTTTTCAAGTTTTGGGATGTCTGTATGTTTCAGTGTAGTTGTAGAGTACACAACCTGTGAATGCCTGTACAAGGAGATGCTTACAACTGCTCGCCTGGGAAGCGTGATCCTCAACATTGGCAGAGTCATGGTTGGTTCTGGGGATTCCTGGACAGTGGCACAGCAGAGCAGGGGTCAGGGCGCCCTGACCTCCAGCCCAGCTGTTATCATGGGTCCTGTGCAGCCCTTACTGCTCCAGTCCTTTCCCACACCGCTGGCACCATGTGCAGCCTGGGTTCGGAGCATAGCGAGGCTGCCTGGAGACTTGCTCTGCTCAGTTACCAAATCAGAGGGCACCAGAAATTTCCCTCATAGGATTCTAGGTGCTCTAGAGTGGATCTAGAGCTGCAAGGAATCAAGGCCTCTGCATTTTACAGAGGGAGAAATGGAGGCCCAGAGAAGTGAAGGGACTTGCCCAAGGTCACACAGGGGGTCAGCGCCAAAACCCAGGTCCCCTGCCTCCCAAATCAGGACTCTGTCCCTGAATCGTTTGGCCTGACCCAGAGTCTGCCCCTATCATTTTACAGGTGAGTAAACCAAGACTGAGAGAGGACAGCAGCATAGCATGGTGGTAAGGCCGTGGAATTTGGACTCCAGGAACCTGGGTTCGAATTTGACTTTTCCTCTTCCTCCCAGAGGGATCTTGAGGCTCCTTTGAAGCCGTGTGTTTCTGCCCTCAGTTCGGGCCTCTTCGAATTCCCCCCCGACCCCATGAACCTCGTCTTTGGGAGATCTCATCATTGGGCAGGATTCAATGAGCCGTGGTGCTCACACCTCTGAATGGAGAGAGTGTCGTGAATTACCTCCTCGGCCGCCATCTAGGGAAGGTGCCATGAAACAGGTATCTCCTCGTTCCCACCTGGTTGCGCCCAGTCTGAGCATTTCTGGTCTCTCCACCGTGTCCATCCCTCCCCCTCCCTTCTGGTTTTGTATCTGCCCCATCTTGGGTTGTGAGTGCCCTGAGGCAAGGACATAGTAGGAGCTTAATAAATGTATTGACTATTGGAGAAGTGCTTCTATTCAGGGGGATTTTCAAAACCCAGTCAGCTTTAACTGCTTTGCAGATTAATTGTGGTTTATAGTTTCTAATGGGGCAACAATTGCATCTGGGATGGTGCTTCCCAGCTTCTTTGGTTTGTCCATTGGCTTCTCAAGGGTATTTTGAGGGTCATACTTCTAGGAAGGGGATTTGTCATCTGTTAGTTTGTGAAGCTTAGTGAGAACCTGGTGGATTTGATGGTCACTTGACCTCATCTATCTAGGTATTCAGTAGATGCTAAATTTTTGCAGCCTCTAGTGGAACATCACATTTTTACAAACTACTCTGTGGTACAATGTGCATTGTTAGTAAGTCCAGACTCTCTCAAGATGGCTCTCCCTAGATTCAAGGACCTGACCTTGTTGAGTTGATATGACCTCCCTCCATTTCTGTAAACACATCTACACAATGCAGCCATTTGTTTGACTCCATCCTTGTGGATACACCATTGTCTGTGTGGTGTCCTATCACCTTCAGGACAAAATTAAGCTCTTTTGTTTGGCTTTCAAAACCCTTTACAAGGTGACTCCAACCTGTCTTTCCACGCTAATGATATATTAAACCCTGTGCTACACTTTGCAGTCCAACAAACTGACCTTTTTGCTGTTCCTTACACACAACCCTTCATCTCCTGCCTCCACACCTTTGTACTTGTTCATCCCCCATGCCTAGGATGTTCTCCTTTCTTGTCTCCACTTTGGAAAATCCTTTGCTTCCTTCAAGACCAATCTCAGCTGTCACCATTTATAGCACACCTTTTCTGATCTCTTGGCAGTCAGTGTCTTCCATCCTTAAATTAACCATATTTTATTTTGTGTGTACACACAGAGAAAATATGCACAGAAGGGACATAGCATAGTTTTTTTTTAAGAGGGCTGGATTTGGAGACAGACACATTGAGTTTGAATCCCAATTCTTTAACTTAATAACTGTGTGACCTTGGGCAAGTCATTGAACTTTTCCATCCTTCAATTTCCTTACCTGTAAAGTGAAGGGTTTGGACTCATTGGCCAACTGGCCTTGGAGGTCCTTTCTACTCTACTCTCCAACTCTTCATTATATTGATAAACTTTCGTGTTTTACACGAAATTCAATTTACATGTTTGATCCAAATTGCATTCCCATTGCATTGGACTTCTTCTGACCCATTGAGACAACTTGAGATTTTCTTGTCCTCCCTTGAGAGTCCTCCTTATCCTTTGCCATCTTTGCCTGTTAGTCCTCTATGGTAAAGGTTTGATTGAGGTTAAATTAGTTACTTCATTCCTTGGCTCCTAGGATCAAGATAATCTTTTGGTTTTTACCTTCTCATTGTTGCCTGAAGAAGTCTAAAATTCTGTCCATACATTTGTTTTCTGAGTTCCAATCCAAATGTAACTTTTTGTAAGCTTTAATTGAGTGGCATGGAATTCAAGTTTTCGGTCAAATATATTGTTATAATCTTCTAATGTCTTTCTCCAATAGCTTTCTCAAGATGCTTCTGGTATGTTGGCATCCCATGTCTGTCCTTCAGAGTATGGCTTCATAGCACCAGTGATCCTCTCCTGGTCTTTACTGTGGCCATGACCACTGTATGATCATACAATCTCTTTGTATCTGCTGCCAAGCATTTTGGGAGAATGTGGTTTTCCTGACACTTGTAGCAAATGTGAACCTTTTTTTCAATTAATTTGTTGAATTTATATTACCAAACTCCAGAAGGATTTTTATTCATTAATTTATTTGTTTTCAGTTTTCTTCAATCATTGCCATAAATCTTGAATTTTCTCTCTCTCCTTCCCCTCTCCTTTCCTCTTCTTTTCCTCCTCCCTCCTTGAGATGGCATGCAATCTTATATGGCTTCTATGCATACATTTTTACTAAATACATTTTCACTTTAGTCATGTTGCATGGAAGAATTAAAATGAATGGGAAAAGCCATGAGAAAAAAACAAAACACAAGAAAAAATAGCCTGCTTCATTCTGCAGTCCAACTCCATAGTTCTTTCTCTGGATGTGGATGGCATTTTGCCTCAAGAGTCCTTGGGGAATGTTTTAGATCCTTGCACTGCTGTAAAGGGCTAAGTCTACTAGAAAAATTCCTCGCACACTGTGGTTGTTGCTGTGTACAAAGTTCTCCTGGTTCTGCTCCTTTCACTCAACATCAGATCATATAAGTCCCAGAAGGATTTTTTCAAATTCCAAACACAGTGTTTCATAAATGACTACTATTTTGTCATCTATATAATTACTGGGTAGTATGGTGGTAACTGACTGTCAGGAAAGATTTACAATACCTCTAGATCCTTCAGCGATTTCCTCTTCAAGTTTAAATAATTCAACAATTGTAGTCATGTTTTTGGGTGGAATGCTCAAGGATTCTTCAAGTCCTGTTATTTGTGGTATCAGAAGTTTTCTGTCATATCCTGAAAGAAAGAGAGCTTCTAATACTTAACTCTGGCCATCAGGGAGTATCTTACTAATATTACGGGGAGAAGTGTGTGTGCACATGTATGTTTGTGTGTGTATGTGCACATGAACACATGCACGTACGCTCCTGTGCACATGGGTCTGTCTAGATGTAGCTCACAAGCAGTCATGATGGATAAGACACTTTAGTGTTTCCCCCTCCCTCAGGGACACATGACCCTTCTTTAGAATCTCCTTCATCCACCTTCCTCTAAGGGAGACTTTAATTACTACCAGACAGGGAGCAGGGGAGTAGAACTGTGAGGCTGGCCACTCTCGCCTGCTCTCCTAATAGAGGAATTAGTTACCAGGCTAGAATTATCTATCCATGCTCCTCAATATTATTTCTCTAAAGGAATAAAATTCTCCAGTGAGGATTGGAGGGTCTCGACATGCCAGAGCCAGAGAGTCCACTTTTCTGCAAGGACCACTGAGTGGAAGCCACTTAACTGATGGTTCTGGGCTGGAGGGATTCTTAGAGTAGACTTCATGCCTTGTATTGTTCTGGTCACCCAGAGGCAGCTGGTAGCACAGTAGTTAGAGCACTAGGCCTGGAGTCAGGAAGACCCAAGTTCAAAGTAACTTAACCCCTGTTTGCCTCAGTTTACTCTTGTGAGAGTCAATGATGTAATCATTGTAAAGCACTTCACACAGTACCTGGTGCACAGTGCCGATAGACTGAGCCCTAGGTTGTGCCGCCACCTTTCTTTCCGGTAGAAGCAGTAAGAGTAGTCATGTCTCCACTTTTTCCAGGCTGCGATGTTTCCAGAATGCCAAGGTGAAGAGGAAGGTCACCAAAGGGCTTGGGACTCAGCCCCACTCTGCCAGCCTCTGTAGGACCTTGGGCAAGTCTTCTCCGACTGCCTCCTTGTTTCCTCATCCGCCTAATAACAACGTTCTTGTTTAGTCATTTCTCAGTCGTGCCCGACTCTATGTGACCCCATTTGGGGTTTCCTTGGCAGAGATAGTGGAGGAGTTTGCCGTGTCCTTCTTCAGCTCACTTTACAGATGAGGAAACGGAGGCCAACAGAGTGAAGTGACTTGCCCAGGGTCCCAGCTAGGAAGTGTTGGAGGCTGGATTGGAACTCAGGTCTTCCTGCCTCCAGGCCGGCCACTCTATCCACTGTGGTGCCACCTGGTGGCAGGCCTAATAACAACAGACGGTGTTTCCTAGGGCTGTAGGTTTTGCAGAGCACTGGATGATCACAATAACCCTGTGAAGTAGGTGTTATTGTTGTGTCCATTTACGGTTAAGGAAGCTGAAGCTTAGAGAGGTTAAAAGATGTACCCCGACTTATGCGGCTAACAAATATACGTGGCAAGATTGGAACTTCCATCTCCGTATGAGTCCAGTGCTCTAACCACTGTCCCACCTAGCTGTCAAATGAAGGGGTTGCAGGGAACGAATTCTTAGGTCTCCTCTGTTGTAATTTCCTCGCAGTTGAAATTTAGGGCTGGAAGGGATCTTAGAGGTCATCCGGTGAGTCTACCTTCCTCACGAGACATTTGAAGAAACTAAGGCACAGAGAGGTTCAGTTTTTTGTTCCGCATCACCAAGCTAGCTAGTGGCAGAGTCAGGGTTTGAGCTTACATTCCTAGCATCCACTAGTCCTTCTTAATGCACCCAAGGAAAGTTAGTCTTCTAGGGGAAAAAACAATGACATTTCCAGGGTGAAATGACAAAGTCCAGTTGGGTTCCTCTGCCTCACTGACCTCTCCTCCGAACTTAGACAATGGTGCCATCCCTAGGACACTAAGTTTTCTCCTGTGACCACCTTCTATGCAGTTCAAAGGAGATGCCCAGCCTATACCTTTCCCCAGACACTCTCATTGTGGGGACCAGGGAAGCCACACTTTCAGAAGACAGTTCTCCTCCATCTCAAAAATCAAAGGCTCTGTGAAGGTGGCACGTCGGTGGGATGCAACCTGGCGCTACCAGGGGGGCAAACAAGGGTCAGGCTGCTTGCTTCTTGTGGGATTTCACTGATCACATGGCCAACTCTTTCCCCAAACAGGTTAATAAGGGATTGGGAAATCACTGACTTTTTTCTTCTGGATTTCTGCAGTGATAGAATATGATTCAGACTGCAAAGAAAGACCCCAAGGATCACCTTCTCACTGGACATGTGATTTGGAACTGGACCTTTCCCCTCCCTGCCATAAAGTGAAGAGGGCCCTTCTAGGAACTCCCAGCTCTGAGTGTCTGATTTTGAAGAGATCTGGGCAGATATCTAAAGGTGACCCCAAGGAGTCCTGGAATTGAGAACTGTGCAGGAGGTCTGAGATACAAGGAGCCCCATGGGAAAGGAGGGTGGTCCAGGCAGCCCCCAAATATCCAAAGGAAAGTTAGTCAGACCTTTCCAGGAAGCAGGGGGTCCACACATACATATGTGTACAACACACACATACACACACACACACACACACACACACACACACCTCAGCATTTAACCAGCAGAAGAAAGTGCGAGCTGGGCTCTCCCACCCATTGCTCAACCCCTGAGTCCGGCATCTCAGCTGGCCCAGAGCCCTGCAGTGACAGTGGCTTCCTCAGTCCTCCCCCACCCCCTGCACACCCCCTGAGCTGGCTAATCACAGCCCAGCACATGGGGCTGACAATCACGAGCTGGGGATGGGGGACCTGCCAACCCAACCTGACTGTTTCCAAGGCCTCCTCAGAGTTTTGCACTCAGAGTCGGTCCCTCCCAGACTGGAAAGGTGAGTTTTACATCCTTGGCTTTGGCAGTGACTCCCTTCAGGCTAGGTCAGGCTTGAGCTTCCTGAGAAGACAAAGAAAACAGGCCACTGCCTCCCCACAACCACGGCTTCGAAGACGATGTCCCTGTTCTGAAGGCCTGCCTCAGGCTCAGCCTCCCCCATGGGTGTGCTTTATCACTTGACTTTGAATAGTGCACAAAAGACTGGGACGGATGCCACCACCCCCTGTCCCTGCTCCTCCTCCAGAGCTGCTCCCTTTACACAGTCATCCTTCTGTTTAAATTCCCAAAGGTTAACGGACAAGCTGTCCTGGGCCTGCGATGCTCTGTCTGCACAGTGGTCACCGAGCAGGGCCCATTCTCTGTCATGACAACACCCCTTCTCCCCCACAACCCCCAGTGCCAGCCTCGACCCCACAGAGGGACACCCTCCCCCTTCATCAGGGCGCTATTGTCTGCTCATATCTGATCAGGAATGTGGGAAGTAGCAGAGAAGATGGGAAGAGTTTCCAAGTCCCAATTCTTTCGCTTGTTATACGGCCCCTTGATGCTCCAGCACAAAGTCAGCTGACTTAACAGGAAAGGCTGGACATTCTCTTCTGTTTCTCACTCCAAGGCACCAAGATTTTCTCTAAGTCTCAGTTTCCTCATCTGTAGATAGGGAGCCTAACACACCATCCTTCCTAGATGTTGTTGAGGGGATCCAATGGATGAAGGAGTAACTCTGTGGGAAGGGAAGCAGTGAGCCTGGACAGTGCTAGCCAGGGTGGCTGGGGTCTTAGTTTCCCCCTGTGTAAGATGAGAATAGGATTCCCAGGAGTCTAGAGTCAGGTACTCTCTAATGGTCACTGGGGTGATGATGTGGATTGTAGCAAAGTATAGTGAAGGCTACTTACTGAGGTACAATCCATTGAAGATCTCAGGGCTGGCAACCTAAAGGGCTCTAGTTGGTCCATGCCATGGAAGGGAAATTTGTGGTGGGAGGAGGAGGAAATCTGGGGTTTTGCTGGTAGAAGGAAGTCCAAGGGCCAAAGAGGCATTGGGTAAGTGTGTGGGAGTGGTGGTGATGTAAATTATGTCCCAAAGAACCAAAAAGGTCAGAGAGACACAAGGTTGAAGTAGAAACGGCAGAGTAGGGCCAATGGGCCTGGGTCAAGGGTGTTCCCTCTCTGGTGCAATCACAAGGTTAGTACAGATTACTCATGCCCACTGTGTGATGGCCCTCCATTTAACTCTTTGGGGATGACAGCCTTTCACATGGGTCATGGAGCATCATCAGATGATCACTGTACAGGGAGAAGCTCAGGTCATTGGGAGCACTGCACAATTTCCCAGAAGCCATCCAGCCTGCCCTCTTCCTCTTACTTGTTTCTGGACTCTCCTCTATGTCCATATACAATGTCTGTCTGTCCAATAACAAGTCTGAAGGCTGTCCAGCCACCTGTATGTCACAGAGAGGCCACTTACTTACATTTCAAATGTGATTTTAATGAGATTTGGGGCATCTAGGTGGCCCAATAAGTGGAGTACTTCTCCTAGAATAAGGAAAGCCTGAGTTCAAATCCCAGGCTCAGAAATTTACTAGCTATATGGCCCTGGGCAAGTCATACAAGCTCCTGGTTGCCTCAGTTTCCTCAACTCTAAAACGTGGGATGAGAACAGCACCTACATCTCAAGGTTGTTGTCATGATACCGTAATTCTAACGCACTTAGCCCAAGGTCGGGCACACAGCAGATGCTTTGGAAATCTCAGCTGTTACCATTTCTGAGATTTTTCATCTAATTTCTGAACTTGGAGAAGAGCGCAGCATTGATAATAACTGATCAATCAACATTTATTAAGCACCTACTGTACTTGACAGTTACAGCAAATGGAGCAGTGACCTGTGATGCGGGACCACCTGGCATGTGTGCCCACCTCAGAAAAGCGGCTGGGCTCTAGGAGCGAAGTAGAGGTGAGACGGCTCAAAGGAAATGCAGGATGCACAAGTTTAGAGAATCCACCCCAAGTGTTCGCGTAGGCTCCGTGCCCAACCTGTGATAGAACCTTCCAGACTCCCATTGGTCTTATCAGCTACTGTGGGACAAAATGAAACTTGGCTTTATCATAGTGATTTTTGGTACTCCTCGAGAACCAAGGAAGACAACCAACTGAGTACATGGCAGGCACTGGGCTAAGCCATGGCGATGCAAAAAGAGGTAAAAGACAGGCCCTGTCCTCAAGGAACTGCATCTAATGGGGGAGATGACAGGTAAATCAACAGATATGAAGCAGACTCCAGTCAGGTCAAGTAGATATAATTAACACTGGGAAGACATTGGAACATTGATGTAGGCTTCCTGTAGATAGTGGGTTTTTTATTGGACCTTAAGGAAGCCAGGGAGGTCAGTGGTCAGAGCAGAAGAGGGAGAGAGAGGTAGACACAGGTTAGAGCACAAGAGTCAAGATATAGAAACTCCAGTTCAAGAAGGTCAGGAAGCCAGTGTCAAGGGGTCAAAGAGGACTTACAGGGGGTAAGGTATGAGGAAAGTGGAAAGGCAGGAGGAACTTTGGATGCCAAACAGCAATCTTCATTAGCTCATAGAGGCAATAGTGAGTCAATAGTGCTGTGAGTGTGTGTGTGTGTGTGTGTGTGTGTGTGTGTGAGAGAGAGAGAGAGAGAGAGAGAGAGAAAGGGAGGGAGGGAGGGAGGGAGAGGGAGAGATTGAAAACAAATACAGGCGTGGGGATGACAGAGTGGTCAGTCTGCTGGAGGAGATGGGATGAAGTGGGATCAGAGGGAGGAGAGGCTCTCCTCACCATGAATGGCTGCTATTTTTAGCACGTGCTCTAGGTGACACCTTTGAGGATTCCACAGTGAGGACACAAAGAGATCACCTACAAAAAGCAGACACGAGCAGTCAGAGTGCAACAGGCTGAGGACCACTGAGGTAGGGGCAAAAGATCCCATGTTCCCTGCAGCCCTTGAGGCTATCATTGCATTACTACAGCACAATCCTGTTCAAAGTGACTGTCTCAAACTGTCAAGAAAATGGTCCTTTCCTAATAAGAGCTACCATTTCCAAAACCCTTTGAGCCTGACAAGTCCTTGCAGCAACCCTACCAGTTGGGCCATAGACCATAGAATTGGCCAGAACCTCAGGTCATGCAGCCCAAACATCTTCTTTTACCCTTGAGGTAGATAATACTAGGTTTATATTCCCATTTTACAGATCCAGAAATCAAGAATCAATGAGGTTTACCCATTGTCCTACAGCTTGCCAATGTCAGGGTTGAAAATCAAGGCCCTGTTCTTTGGTCCTGAGTTTCATGGGAATTCCCTCTGCATGTGTCTTTTTTGAGGAAGGCAGATCAGTAGTTAACATTATTTCAGAATTATTTTAACAATTTTCATTTTTAAAAAATGTAAATGCTTTTGGTTCTTTAAGATAGCTCCCAGCCTTCTCATGAAATGAGGAGTCACTATTAAAGCAAAGTTGTTAACTGGGGTCTATGAGCTGAAAAATAGCTTTGAAAACTATTACAACGTGATTGGTTTCCTTGGTAATTTATGTATTTCGTTTTACATGTTTTACTGAGAAGGGGTCTTTACCTCAGTGCTGATGAGGTCCAGGATACAAAAATGGTTAAGAATCTTTGGTCCAATGGAATCGAAGGCAGGCAGCCCCCCCTGGTCTTCTCACTCTTATCAAGGGCATCAGTCAGCCCCAAATCCTTCCATGAGGGTGATTGTGCCTGACAGATGGATGTTGGGACCATCTTATTTCCACTCAGCCATGGACTTACGAGAAGCAGTGAACTCAGCAAAATAATAAGCCGTCTCCATGGCAGGCCAGAGGATTCTCGCCACGCTGCTGCCACAGTGTCTAAGCTCACTGGCAAGACATGAAGGGGCACTGTCAAGTCCAATTCTCCCACGATGACCCATTGGGCAGAACATCAAAGACTTAGGGCAGACAATTAGTGCAGCAGGATTAGAGGAGGCACTCAGCTAAAAAATATTACTCCTTTGCTATTCTGATGACCAGGCACAAGCAGACTGTGGATGGATATCTTAGTGGGATGGTCTTTCCTCTCAAGATAGTAATACCAGTGAACAAATGATTGCCCTTATGAGGAGCACAGTCAATGGCCAGAATGGTCACACTCTTAAAGACATCTAACATGGTAACACCTGTACGCTTAAAAAAAACACCAGGAGAGGCACTGAAGGTGCACAGCTAGGCCAATGCAGTTGGTGAATGGAGCAGGTGGGAGTGCCCAGGTTGGTCATCTGACATCATAATCTTGGAGAGATCTGGAACTCCCCACTCTTCCTCAGCCAATACATGTTGACAAATCTACCACCTGGACCTCTGTGATGTCTCTGGCTTCTGACCCTCTTCTCTTCTCTCACAATTCAGACGCTCATGACTTCTCACTTCTCTTCTTAACTCTTTGCAGTCTGACTTCTGCCATCATCGTTCAAGAGTTCCCAATGATCTCTTAATTGCCAAACCTAATGGCCTCTTTTTGATCCTCATTCTCCTTGACCTCTCTGCAGCCTTGGACACCCTTGACCACCTTCTTCTTCTTGATGGCCTAATCTCTCTAGGTTTTAGGGACATCACTCTCTCCTGATTCTGACCACTCGTCCTCCATCCCCTTTGCTGGATCTTCACTCAGGTTATGCCTCTCACCATGAGTGGCCCTGAGGCTCTGTACAAGGCCATCTTTTTTTCTTTCACTGGGTGAACTCATCAGCTCCTGAAGACTCAGTTATCATTCTTATGCCCTCCCCTCCACAACTACTTTTATGCAGTCTCTGTATTTTGTATCTGTACATATCATCTCCCCAACTGGGGTATAAGCTCCTTGAAGAAAGGGCCTATTGCTTCCAAAGTCCCCCAGACCTCTGGAGGTATATCCACCAAAATCTCAGTTGTCTTGCAAATTATTAAGAAAAAAGCATAAGAAATCTGTAATCCAGAGTCCTTCATCTCATCTGAATAGAAAAAACAACTCATTATCTTTCTCCCTATCAATTATCAATCCATGCAAATGATTCTCCAATTGATTCTCTCTCCTGACTTACAAGCTCACATTTCCAGTCACCTATTGGACATCTCCAATTGGACATCCTATTGTCATCCAAACTTACCCTGAATGCATTATCTTTTCCCCCAAAGCTTCCCTCTTCCAAGCCTATCTTTTACTGTCAAGTAATCTCTGCTTCTACCCTCCCCACCATCACCACCCCAGCTCAAAATCTAGGAGTGTCAATCTACATTCCTCACCATATCTCACCTTCTAGATCCCAGCATTTTCCATCTACTGGTATTTCTACCTTCATAATAGCTCCTGCTTACATCCCTTTCCCTACCATGGCACTGATTCCACCATGGTGCAGCCCCTCCCATGCTGGACTATTGCAGTTTCTGCTCTCGGTTTTCTACCCCTACCTCTTTGCTCCACTCCGGAGCCCATTGTCCACTCAGTTGTCAAATTGATCTTATGTATGGATCTGTCTCCATTATCTCTGCCTACTCAGGAAACCCCAGTGCCTCCCTATCACCTCTGGCTTCTAAAGCCTTGAATTGTCAGACCCCTCCCAACTCCCCAGGCTCAATGTGCCTTACTCTCCTCTCCTTATTGGTTCTCGCGCATGACTCTCCATCCCCCATCTCAATGCGTTTCCCTGATCATCAAGCATGTCAGTAACACTCTTCCTTTGCACCTTTGCCTCACAGAGTGCTGCCCTTCCTTGAAGACTCTTTTCCTTCTGCCTTGAGCCTCTTGGGATCCACCCATCCTCCATCAGCTTCCCTCCCAGATAACTAATTTTCATAGATTTGTATTTGCTCCCTTTGTATTTATGCTTTCTATCTCTTAATAGGTGCTTAGTACTCCTGGCAAGGAGGGATCTTTTCATTTTAGTAGGCTCTTCACAAATGCTTGTTACAGTTAGCAGACTTACTATGATTTCCTTGGTTTGGGCACTCTCTCCACTAGGCAGATAGCAAAGCCTCTCTGGATCCCCAAGAGGCCAGTGCCTAGTACTCCACTGACTGAGCTGAGCTACTCCCCACTCAGGGAGGTGGGTTAGCTTACTTTCACTTATCTCACTATATGACGTGCCTGTGTGCATGGCAATTACCAGTCAGTCTTGAGTCACATTTCCTATATTTTGGGTCATCACCCTGGATGACAGAACAGGGACTGTTTCATTTGCCCTGGGGGCCCCAGACCCTGACATGTGGCAGGCACTAAATGGAGCCTAAGATAGTGCCTTTGGTTGAGTCCATAAAACCTCCAACATTAATAAGATGACTAGAAGAAAAGAAGTGGAAGTGCCTACTGTTGAAATTCTTCTCAAAGGGGAAGGAAGTGGGACCATGGTCGGCAAAGATGGAAGGTCAAGTGTGGCTGTTTGGAGAATGGGGAAGACATGAGCATGTTTGTAGGCAACAGGAGAGCAGCTAGTACAGAGGGAGAGACTGAAAATAAGGGAGTGACAGTGAAAAAGGGAACAATCCACTCAAGAAAAGAAGATGGAACAGGATTGCTTACACAGGTCGAGAGGTTTGCCCTGGCAGGAGGAAGGGCACTGCTGCATGAGAGGTAGAGGTGAAGGAGTAGAGAGCTAATCCCATAAGACAAGGAAGAGGGAAGAAGAGGGAGATCATGGAGAAGAGCCTCCTTTTTCTGTAAAATAGGAGAAAAAATTCTCAGCTGAAAGGGTGGGAGGGAGAAAAGTCATAGGGTGTTTGAAGAAGGAGAAAAGGTTTTGGAAAAGCCTCTGTGGTGAGTGGGAGAATGAATTAATTAGGGAGGTGTAAAAAAATTGCCTGATAGCAGTGAGGGCCCAGTTGAGATTATACAATCTAAATTTGTAGTCCATTAGCCAGTCTGTGTAGTTTAATGATTTTCTCCAGTTTCATTCAGCAGTACATAGATAGGAAAAAACGCAGCAGATGGTGGGAGGGATCCAAGGATGGGGTTTAGCAGAGATAGGCAGGATAATGGGTCAAAAAATTTGAGAGAATGGAACGTAGAATTGAACTGTTCAGTGAGGGATCAAGGTGGAGAAGGAAGAAAAGTGTAGCCAGGACAGGAGCTGGGAGACAACTGAAGGATGGGAATTCGAGATCATAGTGAGAATGAACAGAGTTTGTAGGGGGTGCAAGGTAGAGGGAAAGGAGGAATGAGAGCAGATTACAAACAGATGAAAGCTTTGCAGGGTTCTAGAACCTGGAAGTAGAATGTTTGAGCAAGATCAAGGGATGGCAACACCACCTCTGGGTGGCTGAGGTGGACTGGAGGAAGTAGGTTAGGGTATTTGAGGAAGCATTGTTTCGGGTCTTTAAATCCCCTCATAAAGCAGCAGGAGTCAGAGAAGAGAGAAAAGTTGTGAGCCAGGTACGGAACTCATTGAGGAAGGAAAGGGAGTGATCAAGAGGTCTGTCTACAATAGCTGTGGGGACTTGGATTGGGTGAAAGACACGGACTGATGGAACTTCAAAGGAGGAGAGATGAATGATGAGAGAACCTGGAGGTGGGAGGTGATGAGGCGGGGCAAGGAGGATTCCACTGAATCAGACCAAGTGAATGACAGGCTGGGAAGAGTGGCCAGGGAGGATAATGCCTTACTCCCCAGCAGCCCAGACAAATCATTCCAAGCTTCTCCAAGGTTTTCATATTTCTTTAACCTTACTGAGCAATATTTGGTTGCATTCACAGACCATAGATTTTTCAGCCTTTTTGGTTATTACAAAGTGATTGGCAATGTTATTACCAACATTTATCCTTCAAAACTCTCCAAAATCTGGCCTCTTCCTCATTCCCCTCCTTGCCCGCTGTGTTAAACTCAGGTTGGCTTACTCACTGTTCCTTACACACGACACTCTATCCATCTCCATTTCTTTGCCCTGAGTGTTCCCCATGCCTGAACTGCCCTCTCTCCTTCCTTCAGACTCTTAGAATCCTGCGTTTCCTTCCAGGCTCTCCTCAAGTGTCCCCTTTCCTGATATCACCCTGCCCATCAGGTGCTAATGGCTTCCCCGCCATGTCCACTCGTATACAGTCTCTCTATTTCCATGTCTGTCCATGCCATTTCCCCACTTAGAATGTAAACTCCTTGAGGCCAGGGACTGTTGTTGCCTGTATACCCCCCACATGCCTCTGGCAGAGTGGCCACTGATGACTCAGTTGTCTTGTAAATGATTAAGGAAAGAGTGTAAGAAGTCTGTAATAGACATTCTTCACCTCACCCGAATGGAGATTCAGGGAGGGATCCTGATGCTCATTTGTTTCAGTTGTGGGTGGTGCGGCTGCTGGTTCAGTCCGACTGAGGGGTGTTCTTGATCACCTTTGACATGATAAAAAGAGGGAATGATGATCCTCTAGGGGTTCTGATTCTGACCTTACTCTCGTTCTTTTTAAGCAAATTAAAAGCTCCCAAACTTTGTACCTTGAGTTGGCTGTGGAACGCGATCCTTTTCTTCCAGGTGCCTTTAAGATGGGGGCATTGCTTGGACCAGGGAGAATTCCATCAGCAGGGGAAGCTCTATTCATGTTGCTCTCCCTCTGGGTTGGAAAGACTGAAGAGTAGTAAATGTCGCTGACAAACTTTGGCTAAAATAATGGCATTCAGAGGGACATTTTTCTTGCCACAGTACACAGTGTCTGGCACCTATGCATATTTTTTTGATGGATGGGTATGTTGATTTCTAAGCTCATTAGTGTGATCCCTTTCCTGTATGTAAGTCCACTTCTACCAACTGGTTGGGTTTTCTGAAGAGCAGTCCACTGATATTGCATAATGTGCGCGCACGCGCGCGCGCGCGCGTGTGTGTGTGTGTGTGTGTGTGTGTGTGTGTGTGTGTGTGTGTTCCAAACTGGTTGGGAGATCTCCTAGCCAATGGTACTGTATAAGGCTGAGACTAACTCAGGAGCAGGGTCAAACCTCAGTTTAGTAAAGGAGAAAACAATAATCATTACAGGGAAATGCATTCTAAGCACTTTTGCAGTGTAGGTTCTGGGAACAAAAGAACGGGATGGGGGGGGGCGGTGTTTCCCAACTTCTATGTGATTCCAGAGTGATCTCCCATCTGCTATTCAGAATGTACTTCTTCTCTCTTGCCCACCTCTCTCTTTCTCTCTCTCTGTCTATGTCTCTGTCACTTTGTCTCTCTGTCTCAGTCTCTCTCTGTCTCTCTTTCTGTCTGTCTCTCTCTCTTTCTCTCTCTGTCTCTGTCACTTTGTCTCTCTGTCTCGGTCTCTCTCAGTCTCTCCGTCTCTGCCTCTGTCACTCCCTCTCTCTCATTTCTCCTCTTCCCTTCATGGAGGGTATACACAGCAGCACAGATCAGAAGTCCCTTGGCCAATTGCAAGTCCCATCTGCTCCAGGTACCCAACATGCATGCAGAATCACAAGACTTTCCTGCAGGAAACTACCTGCATGTGGTGAGAGTGGGACTACACTTACAGAATTATAAATGATCAGAGCAATTCAAAGCTTAGCTCATGGAGCATCAGCCTACCGGCCCACTTCCAGGCCTCCAACACCAATTGGATTATTTGTCATCTTGGCTGATTTGCTTGGCGAGAGGTGAAACCTTCCCCCTTGTCATGGTCTGCATTTCTCTTAATGATTTGAAAGCCTGTTTTCACATGGTCATTTGTGATGACTCGGTGATGACTTTCCACCACTCGTGTGCTGGGGAATCTTGTATCACCCCCATTTCTTTCTTAATGTAAGCAGTATTTTATATTTTTCCGAATACATGTAAAGATAGCTTTCAGCATTCATTTTTTATAAGATTTTGAATTCCAGATTGTTTCTTCTTCCCTTCTCACAACGGCATGCAATCTGATATGGGTTACACATGTGGAACCATGTAAACACATTTCCACATTAGTCATGTTGTATCAACCCCATTTCACAGATAGAGAAAATGAAGCCCCAGAAGTCTAGTTTCCATTCAGGAAAGTTACACGATTAATAACCTGACACCTCACAAACATCTCATTGCTCTGGGGAAGAATCTATTTCAGGAATTTGAACACCAAGAGAATCCTCTGGGGATGTCCTCTCCTCTCCCTCTTCCCCCACCCTCCGCTTCCCTGCCCTCTCCCCTCCTCTCCCCTCCCGTCTCCCCTCCACTACCCCCTTCCCTCCCCTCCTCTCCTCTTCTTTCCCCTTCCCATAGTTGAGCAGTCAGATTTAGGACCTATGATGTCAGGGAATGTTCTGTTTTTATTTTTGCATCCTCACTACCAACTCAGTTCATGAAACACAGTAGGCGGCTAATATGTGCTCACTAAGTTCAGTTACATTGGACACGTCCGGACAAGATACTTCCACGCTGGGAGGTTGAAAAGTCCCAAAGCCCCCCAGAAACTCGTCCAATCACCCAGAGGTGTAACTTCATGCTGCAGGGCTAGGCTTGATGACTGTGGTAGGGACCAGACTCCCTAACCGGGAAGAATGAATGAATCCATGGCCAGATACATAAAGGAATGCATGAATTGAAGTAGTTAGTCAGAGCTCGCTGTGTGCCAGACACTGGGCGAACCCTGGTATAGGAATAGAGAAGAAGAGGCCTACATCCTGAGGGGCAATAGAAGGACCCATGGCCAGAGAGATCTGTTTTGGCCCAGACAGTTACAGGAAACAAGATGGGAGACAGACAGTTAGTGAGCTCTTGCAGTGTTCCAGCCTGTCCTAATAGGAGCAAACCAAAGCCAGGTGAGGGAGGGGGAGCATACTCAAGTACTTGATAGGGAGACCAAGGAGCTGGGGTTGAATACTGCTGTGTGACTCTGGTTAAACTGTACAACCTCTCTGAGCCTTCCCTTCTATATCTTGATGCTGAGGTTTGGACCAAAAGATTTCACTGCTAAGATTCTGGGCACAAAAATCCTTCCCTGGGCCCAGACCAGCACATACTTGATTGTGCCACCTTGGAGGAACTGATATCTTACAGGTCCCCAGAGTATACCCTACTCTGGACAAAGGACCCAAAAGTCAAGTAACTGGTTGGGAAAATGACCAAAAAAGGGAAAAAAAACAAAACTATAGAAGGTTACTTTCTTGGTGAACAGATATCTCCTCCCATCCTTTCTGATGAGGAAGAACAATGCTTACCATCAGGTAAAGACATAAAATTCAAGGCTTCTGTATCCCAAACATCCAAAATAAATATTCAATGGACTCAGGCCATGGAAGAGCTCAAAAAGGATTTTGAAAATCAAGTCAGAGAGGTGGAGAAAAACTGGAAAGAGAAATGAGAGAGATGCAAGAGAAGCATGAAAAGCAAGTCAACACCTTGCTAAAGGAGACCCAAAAAATGATGAAGAAAATAACACCTTTTAAAATAGGCTAACTCAATTGGCAAAAGAGGTCCAAAAAGCCAATGAGGAAAAGAATGCTTTAAAAAGCAGAATTAGCCAAATGGAAAAGGAGGTTCAAAAGCTCACTGAAGGAAATAGTTCTTTAAAAATTAGAATGGAGCAGATGGAGGCTAATGACTTTATGAGAAACCAAGAAATCACAAAACAAAACCAAAAGAATGAAAAAATGGAAGAGAATGTGAAATATCTCATTGGAAAAACAATTGACCTGGAAAATAGATCCAGGAGAGACAACTTAAAAATTATGGGACTACCTGAAAGCCATGATCAAAAAAAGAGCCTAGACATCATCCTTCATGAAATTATCAAGGAAAA
>CM053774.1:127638686-127735931 GCA_028658325.1 Potorous gilbertii | reverse complement strand
TAGACATCATCCTTCATGAAATTATCAAGGAAAACTGCCCTGATATTCTAGAATCAGAGCACAAAATAAGTATTCAAGGAATCCACCAATCACCGCCTGAAAGAGATTCAAAAAGAGAAACTCCTAGGAACATTGTGGCCAATTTCCAGAGTTCCCAGGTCAAGGAGAAAATATTGCAAACAGCTAGAAAGAAACAATTCCACTATTGTGGAAATACAATCAAGATAACACAAGATCTAGCAGCTTCTACATTAAGGGATTGAAGGGCCTGGAATAGGATATTCCAGAAGTCAAAGGAACTAGGACTAAAACCAAGAATCACCTACCCAGCAAAACTGAGTATAATACTTCAGGGGAAAAACTGGTCTTTCAATGAAATCTAGGACTTTCAAGCATTCTTGATGAAAAGATCAGAGCTGAAAAGAAAATTTGACCTTCAAACACAAGAAACAAAAGAAGCATGAAAGAGTAAACAGCAAAGAGAAGTCATAAGGGACTTACCAAAGTAGAACTGTTTACATTCGTACATGGAAAGACAATATTTGTAACTCTTGAAACATTTTTCAATATCTGGGTAGTTGGTGGGATTACACATACACACGTGCACACACATACATACATGCACACATACACACATGCACACACACACAGAGACAGAGAGCACAGAGTGAATTGAATAGGATGGGATCATATATTAAAAAAATGAAATTAAGTAGTGAGAGAGAAATATGTTAGGAAGAGAAAGGGAGAAATGGAATGGGGCAGGTTATCTCTCATAAAAGAGGCAAATAAAAGACTTTTCAGTGGAGGGAAAAAGAGGGGAGGTGAGAGAAAAAACATGAAGTTTACTTTCATCAAAATCGACTAAAGGAAGGAATAAAATACACACTCATTTTGGTATGAAAACCTATCTTACAATGCAGGAAAGTGGAGGAGAAGGGGATCATCAGGGTTGGGGGATGATAGAAAGGAGGGCAGTGGGAAGAGGGAGCAATTTGAAGTCAACGCTCTTGGGGAGGGACAAAATTAAAAGAGAGAATAGAAGCAATGGGGAGGCAGGATAAGTTGGAGGGAATTATAGTCAAACACAATACAACTATTGTGGAAGTCATTTGCAAAACTACACAGATATGGCCTATATTGAATTGCCTGCCTTCCCATAAGGGAATGGGTGGGGAGGGAGGAATGAAGAGAAGTTGGAACTCAAAGTTTTAGGAACAACTGTTGAGTACTGTTCTTGCAACTAGGAAATAGAAATACAGGTAATGCGGTATAGAAAATTATCTTGCCCTACAGGACAAAAGAGAAGATGGGGATAAGGGAAGGGAGGGATGTTAGAAGAGAGGGCACATTGGTGAAAGGGGCAATTAGAATGCTTAGCGTTTTGGGTGGGGGAGGGGAGAAATGGGGAGAAAATTTGGAACCCAAAATTTTGTGGAAATGAATTTTGAATAGTTAAATAAATAAATAAATTTTTAAAAAAATAAATAAAATAAAAAGAATTTATTGTTTACTATGGACAAAGCATTATGCTATGACTTGGGAATTAAGGAGACAGACAGAGAAAGAGAGAGATAGAGAGAAAAGAGAAGAGAGAAAAGGGAAAAGAAGAGGGAGAGAAAAAAGAAGAGGAGAGAGAGAGCTATTTTTTGGGAAAAGTTGATAAAATATTTTGGAATTTTTGTTTCACTAGGTGCCAGGCTATGGATCTATAAATGCCCCTATAGACCACCAGAGAGCCCGAACAAAAGAGGAAGGAGGAGAGCTGAGTGGCCTAAAGTGGAGATCTTGGAGATTGCTCCGTGGAAATGATCACACGGTTGTTGCTGTCGCTGCTGCTGTGAGTGGGAAGCCAGCTGGTTAAAGCCCTGTATCCCTATCCCCCTAGGGAGGAACAAGTTTGGCTGCCAGTCAGGAAAAGGCACACTGGGTTTCCAACTAGAAGCCTGGGATCTGGCATTAGCTCCCTCACTTAAAGACTGTGGGATCTAAAGCAGGTTCTTTCACTTCTCTAAGACTCAGTTTCTGCACTGGTAAAATGGAGCTAATCCTCCCTCCTCACTGGGAAATAGCAGTACCACCCCAAAGAATCCCTGGGATTGGAGGGTGCCCAACACTGCTTTCTAGACTGGAGCTGGAGAGCATCCAACCTGGAAGGGAGTGTAAAGGTCATCTAATCCAATCCAGGAATTTGACAGCAAGGGAAACTGAGGCCCTTTGCCCCAGCTCACATGACTAGCTAGTGGCAGCACTGGACCTCAAACTCAGGCATCACGTCTTGGAATCCAGTTCCACTTCCCCCTGCTGTTTTCTCAGCCTCTCCTCTTCCCTGACTCTTGGCCACCTTGAGAAGCTACCCTTGGAAGCAGAGTGGAGGTGTGGCGCAAGCCTCTGCCAGCAAGAAGCTGAGGGATCATTCCCATGTTTGGCTTCTCACAGTTGCTCCAATAGCCTGGCCATGTGTGAGAATGACTAAGTGTCAGCCCATCCCTCCAGGGAGCCAAGGTAAATCTCTTCAGAAGGAACAATCCTCATTTACTGGGAGCTATGCCACATGGGTACGTATGGGTGTGTAGAGTGTGGAAAATATTCCGCTGCAAAAGTCCCTTGAAATTCCCTTGATTGTCATAAAACCCTGAGAGTCAGACACTAGGGAATATTTCCTGGTATCAGTGGATGGCCCTCATCTGTGTGACTTTTGATGGGAATCATGTCTGCGGTGCACTGTGAAGTTGGCAAAGATTTTCCTAGACATTGTTTATTGGAAATTCCTCTACAACTGGTAAAGAAGATGCTACAGGAATAATCTCCATTTTACAGGCTCAAAGAGATGAAGGGACTGATCCAGTACCACAAGGCTAGTAAGCATCGCAGGCAGGATTGGAATCCATATCTCTTGAGTTCTAAGTAACCTAGATCATCATTTCCTTACTCTAAATAAGTTGGAATCAGGAGAAAGGTGGTCCAAATCCTGCCTGCGACATTAGCTATGTGGTCACATACTATTCGTCATGTGAAGAGAGAGAGAGGGAGAGAGAGAGAGAGAGAGAGAGAGAGAGAGAGAGAGAGAGAACACCTTCTCCATGGTGTTGTTCTAAGGATCAAAGTTGGTAAACTGGAAAATACACTCACTCTAGAGCCAGAGGTCCTGGGTTCAAATCCTGCCTGTGAGTGGTGCCCTAAAAAAATCAATCTTGTTCTACATGCTGTATATATGGAGGAAGTCATGACTTCTGACTGGCTGAGAGAATACTGAAGCAACTCTGAGTGTATGCACAAAGAACTTAGCTGAGTCAGTTACTGATACATGGGGAGAGACTTGGAAAGAAGGCGATCCAGAGATGGAGATGGGGGGTGACAGGTGGAGGGATTGGCCTCAAGCTGTCCCTTGACATTCACTGCTGGCAGTCCTTGAGGACTGCCAGCAGTGAACGTCTCTCTCTCTCTCTCTCTCTCTCTCTCTCTCTCTCTCTCTCCCCCTTCCTCCTAGTTTGAACTGAGGTCTTCTCTTACTCTCAGCTGAAGACCTCATAATGAAATTGTATATTTTGGGATATATTCTAATCTGTAGAATTTCTTGGATTTTGGCTTACTGCTCTGCCTACATAAAGGGGTTTACTCAGTGCTTAGCACACAGAAGGTACTTAAAAATGTTTGTTGACTGCCTGATTGTGTGATTAGTAGTTAGCCTAAGCTAAGGGTTTGGAATACTGCATAAAGCATCTTCCAGTCTGTCTAATCCCCTCCTCAGGAGAACTGGATAGAAGAGAATGAGGAGGCAGGCAGTTCAGTCTGGGGACAGAACAGCAGCATTAGACCCAGCCCTGGCCAGAGGGAATGGCCTAAGAAGGGGGAGGTTGGATGGACCCAGGGTCATTCCATTCGCTCTCTCCAAGCCGTAATGGGCTTCAACTGAACCTGAAATAGATGAAGAGAGAGGGAGCCCTGAGGCTCCACGGAAGATAGGACACATGCCAGCTAGCTGAGAAGGGAGATGAGGCCAGTCCAAAAGTACCCCAAATCCCAAGGGGGTATGGCCAAGAGGTGCACAGTAGGATACATCCTTCTTTCTAGGATGCTTGGGAAGAAAACTAGAGCATGGCTTTAGGAAGGACCTCCCAGGAAAGGCCTGAGAGAGGAGAGATGCATGGAGACCAGGGAGGATTCGCATCATCCAGATGAGAGGTAAAAGGGCCTGAACTAAGCTGGGGGCTGCAGCCAGGCACAGGAGAGGAACAGACCAGAGATGGCAGAACTGTAATGGAGATTGCCCGGTTGGGGCGCTCCCTGGCCAAAATGAGGAAGTAGGGATGGAGGAGAATCCAAGGTGACTCCAGGGCTTAGAACAGTCGGGAACAGGGAAGTCTGGTTATGCTCTCCTTGGCAGGGCCCAGACCTCCAAGTGTTTACCCAGAATGGGAATCTAACATTGAAGCTGCTGCCAAGAGTGAATCATCCCCCTCTGGGGCTCCTGGGTCCTCTTGAGTTTGTATCTGGGATGGGGAAAATTGGTTTAGAAGCACCTCAGGGGCTTTGGAGGAAGCTACAGAATCCTGCATGTGTGAGCACAGGTAAGCTCCTTCTCAGTTTGCTTGCACAGCTCTTACCCACACCCACACAAACACATGCATATACACACACATACATGCACACACTCACGCATACACATATGCTCACACATGTGTTCACACGCACTCATACTCATGCATACACATGCGTACGCACATGCATATGCTCACACACATACTCACACACTCATACTCACACATACACACGCACACACACACTCATGCACACTCACATTCACACATTGGCAAGTACCACATGGATTGATCTCTCCAGCTTCTCTTGGTCTTTCCATAGACTCTGGATTCCTAAATCAGTCCCACTGAAAGATAGTCATGCATGGAGAAGGGGTATTTCAGTGAATCCCCTTGAATCCAAAAGCCTGGGACCAAGGCAGATGCAGAATAAACACTCCCACCCATCCATATACAGCACCCAGAGAGGTGACTTTTACCAAGGGGACATTCTTCCTCAAAGTAAAGATTCCTTTCTCAGTGTGCTTTCTTTAGTCAAATCTTTGTCAGTTTTGAAAGTCCATGGTTTCACCCTTCCATCTGGAAAGGCTACCTCAAGAAACAGCACATAGAATGTCCAATTTCAGAGCACAAGAGACCCCAGGGCCATGTAGTAAACTTGTAGGGGACATATCTGGTCAGCAGGTGGCCATGTGGCCCAAGGCCTCAACCAGGGAGAGCAGAGCCCCCTACATCGCTCTTCAGCCCTCTCAGCCTACTTAGGGGTTTTGTAGTCAGGAGAAATTATCAGCCCTAAAGGCTAAATTTGTCATTTCCACCTGTTTTTTCCCATAGTTACACTCTCAGGGACCAGGCGAAAAAAGGCAGTCCCCTTTCAGCAATAAACATCGATTAAGCCACTAAGTGTATATCCTAAGGATGTGTGTGAGGTCAAGATCTCAGACCCATCCTGACATTTAAGGATGTGTGTTAATGGGAGTTCGTTGATCAGAGTATAAAATACTGCTGAGTCTGGACTCAGGAAGACTTGAATTCGAATCTGACCTCAGACATTTCCTAGCTGTGTGACCTTGGGCAAGTCACCTCACCCTGTTTGCCTCAATTTCCTCATCTGCCAAAGGAACCTGATTCCTTCTCAAACCACTCTAGCATCTCTTCCAAGAAAATGCCAAATGGGGTCATGACTGGATGACAACAGATTTCCTGGTATTAAAGAGAATGAGTAACAATGGAAGGGCTGTGAAAATGAAAGAGAAGAGGGGTGAGACAGGAAGCTGCTGCCTTAAACCCACAAAGCTAGACACCCCAGCAGAAGCTAATTCACTGCAGACAGGCTTGCAGTGGGGATTCCCAGTTCACCAGAGACAAAAGCCAAGGACTGGTTCAATGTGAACAGCCATGGCTCAGCAGAAATGCACAAAACAGGGCCATGATTTGGAGGAACTGAAGCTCCTAACAGTCCAGCCTGGCCTCCTCAGTGTTCATCATGAGACTTGGTAGGGGAGACTCACAATGGGAATCCTATACTAATAGAATGTCCTGGCTTTACTGTAAAGGACCAGGCGAAGTAAAGCAGGGAGGCCAGAGGAGATAAAGATAGACTCAGGGGAGGATATGCAAGAAGGAGAGTGGAGAGGACAAGGGAGAAGGAAAACACAGAACTGAGCACTTAGGAGGGAAATGAAGAAATGCTTGAATGGAAGCAATGGCCTCTTTGGAGCATCCTATAGACCCCATATTCCCACAGGCAAGGAGGAATTGACTGCCAGTGGAAAAGTGATGGGAGTGATGGGAAGTGGCCACTTTTTCATCTTGAAATTGGAGAGAGACAGAGAGACAGAGAGGCAGAGAAGAAAAGCCAGGTCTATTCTTACAAGTACCATCTATCTGGGGAGGGGGGTGGGTAACATGACCTCTAAAGTGTCTTTCAACTCTACCTCTGGTCCTACGATCCTATGACCTTGGGTAAGTCTCCATCCCTGGGGAAAGTCCTCCCTAGGACTCAACTACCTCAGGGGCAATACAAGCTGGCTTGGTAGAGGGAATTCCCCTTGTTTGAGGAAATCACTGGTCTTTCAAGCAATAGGATTTTGGTGAAATCCTGGACTGTCTCCAGAATGGCTTAATCCCCAGCTGCTTGCTGCCACCAAAGCCAGAAAGAAGCAGCCTCACTGCTTCTTTCACTCTTCAGAGGACTGGCAGAGATGGTGAGGCATCGGTGGGTGAGGCCTGCCCAGGAGGATGAAGAACTCCAGAGAGATTGGGGACTGCTAAATTCTGAGATGGTGTTTCCCCTAGTTTGGGATGAAAATGAGCAGCAGGTAGTTAGCCCTGTGACTGATCTAATAGGATATTTCTAAAGCCAACACAGTTCAGTCTTTAGGACCTCCTCCATCGTCGAAGTCTGGTTGCCTTATCCCTCCCATCAGTCACAAGCACTCTATATTTCATGAAGATGTGGTCACGCACAAACAGGGCCCACTTGGCTAAACATCAGCTTGATTCCAATGGACGGAGCACGTCTTGGGGGTGCCCCACACAGAGACCAGCACCAGAGGATGGAGATAATGGGTCTCAAATTCATAGAGCTCTTCAAGAAGAACCAAGCTCCATCCCTCCCTGGTCCCTCCATGACATATATCACTGTCCTGGCCTGGAAGCTATGTGTCCCCAGGCTTCCCTTCCAAACTGGCCACCATCTCCACCCCTCAATGGAATCTGGCTGTAAGGTAAGTTCTGGAGGGCAGTTTCACTCACCCTTGTAGCTACCCCCCAGTGTCAGCACTTAATACCCTTGTCCCTAGGAACCCCCTAATTAGTGCTTGATGAAATGAACTGAATGTTCCTGTGAGATTGGGAGCAAAAGTGCCAGGCCCAACTTCCACTGAGGGATCAGGAAGGACAGTGTCTTGCTCAAGGTCTCATGTCTGTGAGGAACAGAGTGTGAAATCTAAGTCTTCAAGTCACTATCCTGAAAATGTGGGTGACAGAGGAGTATATGTGAGAGATGCCCACAGCCACGGACAGTAGGTGCCCTTGGGCTTCCAAGGGACCTGGAAATAGTGTAACTGTAAGGAGGGTGAGGCAGAAGATAGAGCCAATGACTCAAAGACCAACTGCTCCTTCTCTCTCCCCATCTCCTGCAAAGGAGGAAGGATGACATCAGCAGGCTGGCAGACACAGCATCATCAAGGAAATCATCATTTGTGGGATCAGGGAGTGATTTTCTTCAAAGCTGTGGAAAGCAAAACAAAATTGTGGGAAGCAACAAAGAGCCTTGTGCGCCGGGCATCAGAGCAATTCTACAGCAAGAACCTGTGAGCAAGGTGGTCCAAAGCATGACCAATGGCTTACAATCAGCCTCAAAGACCAGCATCCATGGATGGCTCAGCGCTTGGCAGCCAAGCTGGTGGTGCCCGCCCCAGAGATGAATATCACCAAGGAAAGAGGAGACGATGAGAAAGATCTTGCTTAGTCCTAGGGGCTCAGATTGAGAGGGATGGGGGCACCTATTTCCATCTTGCCTTGCAAGGCCCAGAAAGTGACAAAGTCCCAAGCTGTTCCCCAAAGTCTGAAGCTGTACCCCAACACCCAAAGGCTGAAGCTGCTCCTTCCATGAGTGGCTTCCTTTATTTTCTTTGACCCTTTGACCCACAGCCATTGAATCCTCACTCAAGTCCTCACTCTCCCTAGAGGTCCAGTAAATTCCCAGTTCCTTCCTCTGGGATTGAGTCCCATATAAAAGCAGAATTCTGGACGAAAAGGGTTGACTAGCTGGGATCGGTGTAAAAAATCATACCCCTTGGGTTACAAAGCAATTGAATGTACAGGATGGGAGAGGCCTGGGTAGTCAGAGGAGTGTCTGAAAAAGATCCGAGGGTTTCAAGGAATTGCATGCTCAAGGGTCAACAGCATAAGAGGCAAGGAGAAAGCTCAGGAAATCTGGGTTGTAGGAGAGGGGCCAAGCCTTCCATCACAGGGACACAAGGATCCTGCTGTACTCTGTTTTGCTCAGACCTCACCTGGAATAGTGCCTTCCCCTGTGGGTGCCCCAGCTCAGAAAGAGCCTGAATAGCTGGAGGGTGTCCAAGGGATGGTCACTGGGAGGGGGAAAGGCCTTGGGTCTATACCCTCTGAGGAACTGGAGGTGTTGGGTCTAGGGAAGGTGGAAGGGTCTTCCCCAGGGGACACTCGGGGCAGCCAGTCATACTCCATTTGGCCTTGGAAGACAGAAGCAGGGGCAGTGCCGAGAAACTGGTTTCCTGGCCACTGGAGCTGTCGGGGAAGTGGCCTGGACTGCTTGGGGAGGAGGCAGCTTCCTCCCCTTGGGAAGCCTGGATGCCCAGTCCCCGAGAGGAGCCACAGTGAGGATCTTTCTGGTTTGGGTTGAACGGAAAGCCGCTGACACCCCAGGGCACTCCCCGATTTTGGCATTCTGAGACTTGATCAAAGTGAAGCCCAGTCAGAAAGGAAGCATAGGGCAGAGGCAGGCCCTGGGACTTCGCGGGTTGCGTCGGAATGCCTGCCCATCATTCACTTTTGGCATCGAGTGTCTGCCCCACCAGGGTCGGACAGAAAAGAGCCCTATTTTGGGGGGCTTGCCTGGGGGTGTGGGCTCCCTTCTCTGTATGGCGGCTGTTCAGGCAAGGCCCCTTCCCACAGAGATGCGCCCTCGAGCCTAAAAGGGCAATTTGGTGCGACGAGCTGGGGCTCCGCAAGGCTGGCCCGGTTTGCCGGAGATGCCCGGCAGAGTGGCCAAGTTCCGCCCCTCGGGGATCCTCTACTGCCAGGCCGGGGCCCAGAGAGCAGGATGCAGCCAAGCCAAGGGGCTGGGGAAACCCCGCCCCAGGACACCTCCCAGGCTGAGGGGTCCGGAGGTATCACACTCCTACCCACACCAGCCCCGCTGGGTCCAACTGCGCTAAAGGAAGAGGCGACAGGGACTGGGGCGGGGGGGGCTCCCAGATGGTTGGGAAAGGGGAGGAGGGGTTCGTGGGGGGAGATGACTTTCCTCCCGGGGGTGGGGCCAAGGGGTACAGGGGGCGGGGCCGCGGGCAGGGCCCAGCCTATGCCCGGCTCGCCCCCGCCCCAGCCCCACCCCCGCGGCTCCCTGGATGTCGCCCACCCCCTGGCCCAAGCCCGGTGCCGGCGCCAAGGCCTCGCACACTTAAGCACCCGCCCTGCAGACCTCGGGCCACACTTTGGGTCCGACCGCCGGGTGGTTAGTCTGTCTGTCAGTCTTCGCTCCGGCTCTCCTTCCAGCGCGTCAGCCCCGGACAGCAGGACAGGCAGCTAGGGAGGCAGGGACGGCGAGCTGCCCGGCGTGGTCGGTAGATAGGTGAGTCTGCCCAGACTAGGGAGAGGGAGGGTCGGGCTCCGGGTGGGAGGCGGCGGCCCTGAGGGCGAGCCGCTGAGGGGTGTGCGGGGAACGGTCTGCCGCCCTTCCCCGGGAGCCCGTGCCGGGTCCCCTCTCTTCCCTCTCCTCCCCGCCCCGCGCCTGTCCCCGAGGCTCCCGGGCGTCGGTGGTTAAATATAGCCTCGGGCTCGGCTAGACTTGGGGGTGAGGGGACGGCGGCGGGCGCCCCTTCTCCTTCCGAGCTGGCAGCCTGGGGTCCGTGCCCTTGGGGCACAGCGCAGACTGGCCGGGAGGACCCGATCTGAGGGGAAGGGGTCCAGAGGGCCTCCCCAGAAGAGGAGGCCAAATTCTCCGGCTGAGTTGTCATGGGGCTGGGGGAGAGCTCGTCCTAAAGCCTGGCGTCTGAGTTCAAGTCCTTGCTCAGCCCCGCTCACTCCTTGCACACAGTCACTGAGCCTCTGGGGGCCTCAGTTTCCCAGTCTGTAAGATGAAGGGGCCGGGCTGGACTCCCTGGACGTTCCAACCAGCTGTAAATCAGTCGGTCAACGAGTATCAATTAAGCACCTGACAGGTGGACAATAGAGACCCAGAATTCCTCAGTCTCTTCCCTCTGGGAACGTAGATTCTATTGGCATCCTGTGTGCCAGTAAGGAACGGAAAGACACCCCGCCCCCCGCCCCAACCTCCAGGGGTGCGCCGGGAGGGAGGCGCTGCTAACTCCGGAGCCAGAGTGCTGATTGGGAACTTTGCTCGCTGTTAGTCCGATGTTTACAGCCTATGGCGAAAGGAGGCTCACTGGAGGACAGCTCACCTTCCCCTGGCTTTCTATAGGATGGCTCGTTTGGCAGGAACGGCTGTCACCTGGATTTCTTTAGATGGAGCAATTGTCTCCCTCCCTGCTTGGGATCCCAAAGCACAATAAACTGCGAACAGCGATTAAGTTCCGACTATCCACCGACAAAAGCTTGTGCTAGGTATTGGGGAAGACAGAATTTGGAAAAACCAGGATCAGGGTCCTCAAGGGTGGGTCTCCTGGGGCCTTGCCCTGTCTCGCTTCCTCTTCTCCATCTGCCTCAGAATAATGCCCCAGGATGGTGAAGGGCTATGAGGTCCACAGAGTCCAAAGAGTTTGGAGAGACCCTTGGATTTCATGGAAGGAGAAGAGGGCTAGTGCCCTGATTCCAGTCAGAATCCTGCCAGGGCCACTGAGAACAGGGTCTGGAAACAGTAATGGTTGGCAATGGGGTAGGGGTTACAGAAAGGCAGATTTAGGAAAACTGGCCCCACAGACATAATTAGGATGGTCGGCCTTGGCTGCGAGCAGTTGCTGGCCTGCCTCGAGGCATTTTAGTGGAGTTTAGGGGACTACTGGACCCTATTCTACCTAAAAAAGTCTGTCCGGGGCTTTCTGTCCCTAGGCCTTTCCCCCCACTCTGGGCTTCTCCTGTCCTGGGTTGGGGGTTTACTCTCCTCCCTCCTTTTCGCCTGTTTCTTCATTGTACTGGGGTTCCCAAAGAAACATGGCGCTTTGTAAGAAAAGCCGTCTCTGACTTGTAGCTTTCATAGTCCCCTTTCTTGGGGACTTTCTTCTCTCCTGCTGGATTGTGAGCTCCATGAAGAGGTACTATGAGGGGCTCTGGACCTGAAGACAGGAAGGTCTGGCTTCCAAGCCCACCACAAGACTCTTACAAGCTGTCCTTGGATAAGTTTTTTGTTCAGTTGTTTCAGTCGTGTTGAGTCCTGTCTAATTCTTCATGACCCTATTTGGGGTTTTCTTGGCAAAGATCCTGGAGTGGGTTGCCATGTCCTTCTTCAGCTCATTTTACAGATGAGGAAACTGAGGCAAACAGGATGAAGTAACTTGCCCAAGGTCCCACAACAAATAAGTGTCTGAGGCTGGATTCGAACTTAGTAAGAACTTATCTATTTTCCTCCCCTTTTAAGTGAGGAGTTTGGCCTCTATTCCCTCTTGGAAGGCTGTGATATGATCTTTGCTTCTCTCAGGCTCTCTCCTGAATGCCAGGCTTGCCCTGGATACACACAGCAAACAGGGGTTGCTGAAGTGTTATTGTTGTCCATAGGATACCAGGCATTTGACCTGACAGGTGCTTGTGCCCTCATCCAGGTTGGCCATCCCGCATCCAAGATCCAAAAGGGGGTGATGGAATTCAGCATCACTCTGATGCCAAATGGTAAAGATGAGAAAGTTCAGCTGTGTGTGTCCTTGCCCACTGCAGACGAGGATGGGATCCTTTCAGTCCCTCCTGGTCTGCCCTGGCTGGAGAAGCAGCCAGCAAGAAACCTCCCTTCCCCTTTTCCACTCCAAGTCATCCAGCCCTGTTAGAATCTCCAGCCAGGAGTGGTACAAGCACAAGCACAGTCCCTCAGATTTGATGTGAGGAAGGTCAGAAACATGTAGACACCTACAGTGTGTCTCACTGGATCCTCACAACAACTCTGGGAGGTAGACTCCCATTTTACAGTTAGGGAAACAGAGGCAGGCAGCCATGAAGTGATTTGCCCAGGGTCACTGAGGCAGTAAGTATCTGAGGCAGGATTTGAACTGGTGTCTTACTGCCTCTGGGCACTGTAGTGCCACCTGGTTGCCTGCAAGCCAGGGTTTTCTGAGGAATGGATTGTAAAGAAGAGGGAACCATGGTGAATTCTGTGCTCGGCAGAAATGGTCACCTGACAGTTGACCCGGCCACTTGAGCTACCATTTGGAACACACTTCTCCATAGAGGCAGCTCTGGGCCTAGGAAGGAGCTCACCTGACCCTTGAGCCACCGTTGGTTCAGCTGAGTGGCTGGCTAGTTATGCGTCCCGGGGAAAAGTACTTCACCTCTCTGGGACCCAGGCTCCAGCTCTGCTCCTTCTGTCTGAGCCAAGACAGCTTTCAGATTGTTGGCACCTTTCCTTTTAGGAAGAAGGTAACTGACACCTGTGCCCCTCAACTCTCCTCTCCACTGGGGCTTTGAATCGATAGAATCAACATCCCCCTCCTTTCTGCCATATTGTTTTCCTTTGTAACTTGAAGTGTAGGAGGTGTTTGAGGACTAGCTGAGGGCAGTTCTAGGGATGTGGAATGGAAATAAGGAAAGGAGAGGGACCTGGCCCCCCACCTTTGGCAGATTTTTTTTCCTGGAGCCTCCACCTCACCATCTTAGCTTATGGCTGAAGAGGAGAAGTGACCACCCTGCCCAAGACTAGAATCATTCCAACCTCCCTAGGCCCAGCCAAGGCACTATGGTAAGCGTGGGGGTACAAAGAAGGAGCTCACAGTTTAATTTGGCAGCTTGCTGTAGTGGTACAGGGCAGCTAGCTGATGTGGTGGTTAGAATACTGAGCCTAGGGACAGAAAGACCTGAGTTCAAATCTGGATTCAGACACTGACTAGCTATGTGACCCTGTCACTTAACCCCACCTGCTTCAATTTCCTCATCTGTAAAATGAGCTGGAGCCAGAAATGGCAAATCACTCCAGTATCTTTGTCAAGAAAATCCCAATGGAGTCATGAAGAATTGAACACAACTGAAACAAGTGAATGAGAGCAGATGACCTTGGGGTCCCAGAGGACAGGAGGTCTGTCATGGGGGAGATGGTTTGAACCTTCCCTAAACTCTGGAGGGTGAAGTTGGGCAGGATGACAGGTGGATGGGAATTATAAAGAAGTAGACTGAGCTCAAGGAAAGAAAATCAGGACTCCCTCCAGGTGGAGTGTGCTTGCTTCCTTGACAGGGTGGCATTGAGAGTAGTGAGAGACTTGAAATGATGCTAGTCTGAGGGTCTGTGAAGTGTAGGCAAGGGGCAGCCAACCTCAGAGCCAGAAAGACCTGGGTTCAAGCCCCACCTCTGACCCACACTGACTGCATGACCCTGGCCACCTTACTTCACCCCAAGTGCTCTCTGTTATCATCTAAGGCTGTTTCTGGAGAAGAGGCCAGCCTACATTGGTAGAGGAGTCTCCTGACCTAGGAGTTCCCTGTGCCAATGACATCACAACCAGCCTCTTCTGTTAGGAACCAAGAGTTCAAGGGTCAGAGTTCTTCACTATGCACCATTTGGGGAAACTGGGTAGGTTCTGCTTACCCCAGGTGTTCATTTTGGTAAGCAATCTCCTGGAACACTGCAAATTCCTCCCTCTAGGGTCTTTTATACTTTTCCAGAAGCTAATGGGGTGAAGAGTGGTTTGAGGTTGAGCAGCTCCTGTTGGATTCCCACAGAAAGCCCCACAGTTTGCCTCCTTTCATCCCTTACCCAAGGGATGTCTCATTGGAGCTCTGTTTCCCTTTGGCTCTGCCAATCCTTGGAATTGGGCAGCCATTGACTGTACTCCTGCTTTGGGAAATGACGGATTTTCTTCCTTTTTTTGGCTCTTTAAGCTAGAAGAGAGAGACAAGATAGTGGCTAAAGGTGTGTGTGTGTGTGTGTGTGTGTGTGTGTGTGTGTGTGTGTATGTGGAGGGCTATGGGAAAACAGTGCTTAAAGTTGCCAATCTGCTTCAAGAAAGGCTAATTTTTGGTATGTTTTCCAGTGGCCCTAGACCTTGTGTTTTCCCCTCCCTTCAGTGATTTTGGGTGTTTATTTCCTCATTATGGAGTCTACCTTGTGCTCGAGAGGGACTAAATAAATGTTTGGTCTTCCTTTGTAGCCTCTGGTCTTGTGAAAGCTTGGCTCTGGAATGACTCCCTGCTGCCTTTCAGAGATGCTCAAACTCTTTTAATTTGGCATAATGCTGTATTAAGGGTTGTATCCTCCTTCCTCCCAGTAGAATATAAGCCCCTTGCAGAAATAATGTTTATTGATTGATTGGATTAGATAAGAAATTGAACTGTCCTAGATAGACTGATTGACTGCTAGAAGCGATCTTAAAACCTTCATTTTACATGTGGGGAAACTGAAGAATAGAGCATTCATAGAAGTCTAGAAGAACATGAAATGACTTACAGAGGTTGACATGAATAGGAAGTGTGGGTAAAATTTGAACCCAGATCTCCTGACTCCAAAGTCAGAATTCTTTCCTCTGTGCCAAAGAGAGTAAGTAACCATTTGGGCCCAAGTTCTTGGACTTCACATCCCAGGCTTTTGCTTTGGCAGCCAGGGTATGGAGGTACATGTGGCCCTCAGAGCCCAAGGAGGAGATTCAAGCTGCTGGCCCAGTAGGCGCACTGCCCACCCCTGGAAGCTGGATTTCTGGTAGGGGCCCAGAGCTAGAGGTTTGTTTTGCAAAATAATAAATGCTGCTTAGGTACCTTGTATGAAAAGTGCCAACTCTTAGCAGATAGAATTCCTACCCTCAGGATCTCATGGACCCCAGTATCTAAGAAGCCTGTAATGGCCAGCCAACCTCCCAAAGCACACACAGAGGAGGCCCCATCAGAGCCCCAGGAGGCACCGGCCCCTTCTCCCTACTGCCAGTGTTTCTGACACATTGGTACATCCAACCTTATTATCTCCCAATTGGAAGGACTCTGGTGGGGAAACCTTTTTAAAGTCAAAGATCCTTTTAAAAGGCCAATAGTTGGTTGGTTGCTCCTGCATAGAATAAGGTTAGTTATTACTTTTTAGATAAATCAGTGTTTTTCAACACTGGTTGTTCTTGAAGTAGGGCTTAGCAGCTCCTGAGTCCTTTCTGGAGGGTTTAGGGAAGGCACCCATTGGATCCCAGGCTCTAAAGGCTGCCCCCTCATTTTCCAAATGAGTTTCCCTCATGTGAGAAGCATCAGTCAGAATTCAAATGCAGGACCTTGGACTCCATAGGCAGTGTTGTGAGTGAGTGGGAGCTATGCTTTGAGAATCACAAGTTCTGGTGGACAGGTGGAGAGATTGACCCCAGGTCACTGAGTTAGGCTAAGGGCTGAGATGAGAGTGTTCCATGCTGCCTCTTATGGGGGCATTACAGTGGGTCTCCCAGCTATGAAAGGCTCTGTTTGAAATTAGCTGCACATTTAGGTCTTTTCTAAGACTATATCCTAAAGACAGATATGGAGCCAAGAACACTGAATGTGAAAACAGAGAACTGGGGTTTGATTCCTCCCTTGAAGCCAACCAGTTGTTATCTTGGGTATGTCACCTCAGTTTCCTCATCTGTAAAGTGGGGATTATCATGACTTTCATTGCTGTCATCATAGGGTGGTGTGAACTTGGACAACCTTAAACTGCAACAGAAAGGTAGGTTCTTATTAATATTATTAGTTATTGAGTGACCCTGGTGCTTACCTCATTTCTCCATCTGGTGACTTGATTTTGTTTCTCTATTGACACTTTTGATTCTGAGATATTTACTGAGAAACTGAATCATTGACTGTGTTTGCGACTCCTACCTGGTGTTTTTGCCACCTGATCTTTTCCCCTTTTTCTTTTTGAACCTATATGTAACCTAGATTCATCCAGGTTTGAGCTGGGCATATGTTTCAGAGATTCAAGGCTGCTCCAGGGCTTGACTTTCCCTGACACATACAAAAGCTCCCCTTTTTGTGCATCAGTATTTTCCAGTGATACTGCCTGGCAGTGAGTCAAAGAACACCATGATCCCGAAAGAATCCAAAAGATGTTGAAGCTGCCAGGGGGAGGCAGAAATGGGATCTGCCCAAGGAAGGAGGCCACTCAGTCCTGCCAACTATGACCTGGTGTGAAGGAACCTGTCTAGGAAATGTCAGTTTAGAAAAGGACAGGGAGATGGGCACCTAGAACAAGGAAGATTGGAGGGTGGATGCCCACTTAGAGGCAGAGCTGGGGCATGTTGGCAAGTCTTTCACAGGAGAGTAACACAGAATAAGGGTCTGCACTCTGAATCAGAGGACAGAGGGACTGTTACTTGGCAAATAGTAGTAAAGCTTTCCATGCACACATTTTCTAAGTTTTGGGCTACTACTCTGGGTGATGACAGCTCCATTAAGGCCCCAAATGGCATGGCAAGAGCAGTAGGGTTTTTTTAACCAGTGTTCTCATAAAGTTATGAAATACCTTCCTAACTCCCTAATTATATCTTGTCATCTTAGGGCTAGTTGCAGGACATGCCTTTGATTGACCCTAACTTCTCAGGGACCATCTTTTAAAATGGGAGTTTGGAAGGCTGGTTGCCATACGATGGCAGGAGTGCCCAAGAAGATGACTTGACAGTGCTTTGAAGGTGTTGATTACATCATTTCTGCTAAACAGATCTTTTCAAAATGAAATTTATTATCTTGGCAGTCATGGGGAAGTTTGAAGTGAAAAGAGTTGATCAAGAGGCATTATTATTAAGCACCTACTATGTGTTAGACACTGGACTAAATCATAGGGATAGGAAGAAAGGCCACTAATTCTTAATAAGGATTGCCTCATTTGCTTACTCTTTTGGATACCAGATCTTCTGCGGAGGATAACCACACTTCCTTTCTAGCCTTCTTAGTGATTCCTGAATGTCCCAGTTGGAAGGGGCTTCATCCCTGGCAGTTAACCCAGCCCAACCATGGACAGTAGTCTCCTACACATGTTGGTCATCCAACCCTTCCCTCCACTGAGGTAGGAAACCCATTCCCCTTGGGGACAACCCTTATTGCAAGGAAACTTTACTTCAAGTCTAGATTTACTCTTCTACAACTTTCCCGCACTGGACAGGGTTCTTCCCTCTGGAACCAAAAATCAAGTCATCTTGTGTCTATATATGACCTTATCATCTGTACAGACTGTCCTACTCCATGCTCCCCTACTTCTAGGACAGCTTCCTGCCTCTTTCCTTGCTGAGTTAGCACTCCTTCTCCAAAGCTCAGCTTACACACAGTCCTCCCCCAGACACCTCACCTTCTCCCTCAATTCTCCTACAGCCCTTGGGTGTGTGTATCTATTGTATCTGTGTAGTGTTCTCATATGCGTTACTTATCCCTTAGTCTCTCATGCCCACTCTGGACCATGGATCTTTCAGCACCTCGGACAGAGTCCAGCATTCAGCAGGTAGTCCCTGAGTGTGGCTTCTGTTGTATTCTAGGCCAGCTCAGTCCAACTCCACCCCATCCTGCACTGTCCTGTGTGCTAGAACTTTGTGCTCTTCATCTTAGACATCTTCCTGCCACATTCCTTCTGTCATATAGTCATATAAACCTAGATCTTATCCCTGGTTGCCCTCTTCCTCTTGTGCCCCTAGCACAGGGGGTCAGGCTGGGGCTCACCTTCTCACTCCCTGATCCACAAGGTTTTTCCAGATCATCCCTCTCCTCATTCCACGTGGCCTCTGCTGTTTCTCTATCCCTGTTAGCCCACTATCCACCCCCATCTTATCTCCTTCCTTATGATGGTTACTGTCCTTCTTTGTCAGCTGCCAGTTTCTCAGCTCTCTGCTCATCATCTCCACTTCTCCCTTATCTCACTTGAAGACCCCCAAGGGTCATTCTCCTAACCCTCTGTCCCTTAGCAGTTCCACACACAAAGTGTAGGACTCTAAAATTCTCCTTTCGGGTCACACTTAACTTGGCAATTGTTCAGCAAGAGTGTCCTGGGGCACAGCCCTAAACCATATTTCTGTTATGAACTCTAATCAGTTCACCCAGTTCATCCATCTCTCCTTCTCTGATCTCATTTTCTTTCCTTCAGAGTCTTAGTTAAACTCCACAATCATTTAGTAAGTCCTCCTCTGAGCCAATGCTTGAACCTGGGGTACTAGAGATGCAAAACAATGAGGAAAAACAGCCTTGCCCATGGGAGTCTATCTTCTGCTGGCTGAAGCAATGCAGTCTTCTTTGAAGAGGGAGGGAGGGTAACTACCCTGGCCAGGCGATCAAGAGAGCCCTGCTCTGCCCCCATAGCACAGGGGCACAGGAGGCAAACCATCCAGATTCTGTTCAGTTTTACTGGCATGAAGATCTACCCCATCATCCTCCCACCCCCAACAACAAAGCAAGAAGAACACAAGCCTTCTTATAAGATGGTTATTATTCACAGAGAAGGAAACACAGGTCAAGCGACTCTCCCAAAGTCGCATCTAGGAAGCGGCTGGGATTTGAACCCAGGTCCTTCTGGGGAGATTCTACCCATCATGCTTGCTGTGTGGTAAGCACATACTCAGGAATGTTGGGGAAGAATGTTATAAAAGGGCCTTCTTATCATAGGAATTCCTGGCCATCTGCCTTCCTGCTTGGTGCGTGGTTCTGTATTGGCCTGTTTGTTATCCAAACGCCTCTGCCTGGGTATTTACATCTGTGATCCAGCCTGGGGGGATGTAGGGAACATAGTACTCTCTGATCTAGAGAGCTTGATGCTGGAGTAGGGTTTGTATGTGCAGTTATTTATCAGTATAGCCATTGTGGGCACATGGGTCTGCTCCAGGGAGGCCGCTTTGGGTGGGGACACAACTGAGTCTGTAGGACAAGAGCTGTCCACATGAGGCCTGAGCCACCCAGCCTTCCTACAGCTTCATTTCTGGGGAAAGAGGAAGTGAATGAGAGACTATTTTTTTAATGTGCCACCAGAATATTGAGCCCCTGATGGGGAGTAATTCACACTCCTCTGCTGGATGGAGTTTTTATAGAGTTGTGTGGTTGCCTCAGCCACAATTCAGCAGTACCATGTTATGACCCCATTATAGATATGGGAAAACAAAGACTCAAGTATCTCAAATGGAATTGTCTGCTTGAGAGCAAGGGAGGGATCCCCCGAGTAGAGAACACCATCTGGTATAGGGGAAAGAAGAGTAGACTTAAGTCAGAAGGCCTGCTGACCATGAGTGACCTTGGGCAAGGCAAAGGACCTTCCCTTCTGTAAAATGGGTAAAATTTTTATTAGTTCAAAAATTCCAAAAAGTGATAACTTGTTATGGTCAGAAACATCTCTAATATATTTCTTGAGATGAACTTTTTGATGGAAAATGACTTACTGACAAAGAGTCAATGATGAGCCAGTGACCTAAGGTGAGTTGGGCTGGATCTTTCATTAACTGGGAGAGAAAGTACAGAGTGCCCTAGTCTGATCCTGACATTTTCTAGACAAAGAATCTGAGGGTCCGAGAGATTGTAGACTGGCCAGGGATCACATGGCTGACAGCCATGCAAAGATTGGAAGTCTAGGTCTCCTGATCCCCAATGGGAAGTGTTGAGGTGTTAGTCATTTCCCACTTTGCTGCTTCCTTGTCGAAGAAAAATTGAACTAATGGAGGTCCCCATTAGAGGAGCTTCATTGCTGGACAGATCTTGCACTTACAATGTTCTCAGAACTTCATTATATTTCAATAAGACATTTAATACATTTCAAAAATGCATGTCATAGTCTCAGATGGCTCTCACCCTCATGGAAGAATTTAGCTCCACACCCTAATAAAAGACCACATGGTACAGTAGAGAGTGTGTTGGCCCTGGAGTTAGGAAGACCTGAGTGCAAATCCTTTGGATGTGAAGTAGTTATGTGATTGAAGGAAAATAGCCATCTCCTTGAACCTCTATTTCCACATCTGTAAGATGAGAATTTATACTCAATTGGGATATCCTGTATATAAACCCATTGCTGTAGCTCTGGGTAAATGTCATTTAAAAATTCATAGTATTTTATTTTTTCCAATTACATATAAAGACAATTTTTAACATTTACTTTTTAAAAATTGAGTTCCAAACCATATCCCTCTTTCACCACTCCTTCCATAAGATGGTAAGCAATTTGATACAGTTATGTATGTGCAATCATATAAGACATTTTCATATTCATCATGTGTGAAAGAAGAAATGGGACAAAAGAAAAGAACCACAAAAAAATAAAGTGGAAATAGTATGCTTTGATATGTGTTCAGAGTCTATCAGTTGTTTGGATATGGATAGCATTTTCCATCATGAGTCCTTTGAAATTGTCTTGGATTGTATTGCTGAGAAAAACAGAGTAACTCACACTTGAGCTTCACACAGTGTTACTGTTACCTTGTACAATGTTCTGGTTCTGTTCACTTCACTTTGCATCAGTTTATGTGCTCTTTTCCAGTTTTTTCTTCAGTCTGTCTGCTGGTCTAAATGTCATTGTGCCCCAATAAATGGTCATCCAGGCAGGGAATGAAGGCCTTCAGTGTGAGGGAACTCACTACCCCTGCCTCCTTCACCAGAGCAGCCCCCATTTCTCTTTGGGGTAGCTTTCCCTATTAGGAAGTTTTTTCTCAATTCTAGCCTAAATTTGCTTCCCTACATTTCCCACCCATTAGATCTGGTTCTGCTTCTGGCAAAGGCTGATGTCTTAGTCCTTATGCCACATTAGCATACTTCAAATACTGGAAACCTGACCAACCCTACCATGGCCTGTTCTGCAGGCCATCCTTTCTGTCTTCTCCTGGACGCTCTCCAAGCTTAGTAATACCCCTAAATGGGGCTCCTGCACCCCCCACTCCAAATGTGGCCTGAGCCTGGCCTCCTGATGATCAATGAATTAAGGGCAGGGGACAGCACGGATCTCCCAATGTCACAGACACCTTCTGTCTCTCTCAACACAGCTGACTTTTGAAGCTTGTGGTTCCCTTCTGGTCCAGATTTTGATAAGTGGAGATCTTTTTTACTTTAAAAAGCTATAATCTATACTTTTAAATTTAAAAATTAAATTCTTTAATTTTTTTAAAATCCTGTTTCAGTTTTCAAAACCAGTGTTAGAGAGCAGGTTAGAAGGATCCAAGGAGTAGCTGACTGGGGCTGGGGGGGGGGAGGGAGGGAGAATAAGCAATGTTTCTCTGATTAAGGAATTCATTGAAAGCCCCACCTCTGACACAGTTTGAGTGCAGCCCCCTCTCCCTCCCCATCCCAGCAATTCAGGTCCCTTTGTATAGTGAGGAAGGCCAGGAGGTGGCCACTCAAATTGGCAGAGAATGTTTCCTCACCCACAAGTTCCATATACCAGTGAGAACAAGGCCTGAGCCCTCAGTCTCTCCATTCGCCAAAGGCTTTTAAGGGTTAAGTTTCCAAAATGGTGTTTCACCTACGTGAACCCAGTTTGACTCACGTGATCTCTTCTGTCTCATTCTTTTATCAGTGTTTGAATCTTTTCTTTCTCTGATGGTGTTAGGTAACAGATGGTTTGCACTTAGCTCAATGAAGCAAACACACAAAAAGCAGACTTTGCATAAAACTTTTGTGGATAGTGCATTTCATCCTGGTGAATAATTGATAGCCTATTGACATTAATCTCACCTTATTGACCAAACATGGCACTGTGTGGTCACTTCTAAAATTAAACTTTGGTAGCTTCTTGAAACGTTTTCCTGAGCCTGGCCCTGGGGCCCAGCAGAGAAGATGCCTCACTGCCTCTGGGGACTGGCAGCCAGGGGTACTCAGAGAACTGGATTCGAATTCTGCTTTGGTCTCTATTGGGACCTTTGGCAAGTGTCTCCACTTCTCTGAGCCTCAGGTCCTCTTCTATAATAATAATAGCCCACATTTAAAAACATCGCCCACCCATGTCACAGTGGGTGTGGATGAGCTGAGAACTTTCCAGCTCCGAATCTATGATCTAGATGGTGCAGCAGTTAGAGCACTGGGCCTGGAATCAGGATGCCTTGGGCTCCAATTTAACCTCAGATTGGGTAAAGCACTTCACCTTTATCTGTCTCCATTTTCTCAGCTGTAAAGTGGAGACCATAGGAGCCCCTCTCTCCCAGGGCGGTGTGAAAACCAAATAAGAGGCAGTCTCTGAAGTGTGTCGAACAGTTCCTGGCACACAGTAGTTACTAGAAGAATGCTAGCCATCATTAGTGCTAAGCACTGATCCAGGGCCTTCCAGCGTTCTCAGTGAGTGAACCATCAGTACTCAGCCTGAAAGGAACACTGATTCTTTATTTCTTGGATCTCACACTTCAGGATTTTCAGAAAGTCCATACTGTTTGGATCACCAGGGGTCACCATTAGCACATCTCTCTTCTAAGAAAGGATGCATTGGAGAGGGCTGAGGCAGGAGGGGAGTGGGAAGCTTCTCTTTCTCTCTCCTTCATTTAGGGAACTTGAGGGGGTAGCTGGAGCCTTGGATTCCAAAGTTTTGGGCTATTGTTAGGGCCAGCAGCCTGTTAATCCTGTGAGAAGCCCCTGTGCACCTCCTTGGCTCACTGAGCAGCTAGACTAGCTGGCCACCCCAGGTCCCCTCACTTCTGGCTTCCTGGCAGCTCTCCATGGTCTGCCCCACAAAATCCGAAAAGGAGAACTGACCACATAGCCCAGGAATGTGGGTGCTGGCGGCAGCTGCTGGCTGCTGAGAGTACTGCATCCAGTCATTCTGTCTGGCAGAGAGGGGCTAGCTATGTGGTCCTTAGATTAAACAGCCTCCTCTTTCTGGTTTTCATGCTCCCACCCTCCACACAGAGCTCCAGGTGAGACCCACACTTTAAATCCTTTGTTGGATGGTTTAGCTGACTCTTTGCACAGCTGGGTCCATGGCCAAAGAGTCCTTGGGGACTGTCTTTGAGCAAAGGTAAGCTCCCTTCTTGAGTTCCTGCACCCTGACGTGATGCGCCAGGCACTGGGCTAAACCCTGGGGGTACAAAAAGAGGCCAAAGACAATCCCTTCTTTTGAGAAGCTTAGATACACACACATGCAAATATTTACATGTATATACAAGATAAATATATAGAAGATACATACACACAAATAGGGGGAAAATTCATGGACAGAAAACACTTGAACTAAGCGAGGTTGGGAAGGGCTTCCTATGACAGATGGGGTTTTATTTGGGACTTGAAGGAAGAAAGGACAAAAGGAGAGTGACCAGGCATGGGCACGACCGGACAGAATGCCTGAGGCCTTGTTCACTAAACAGCTAGGAAGATGGCCGAACTAGAGAGTACAGGTGAGTAAGGTGCAAGCAGACTGGAAAAGTGGGAGGGGCAGGTGGGAAAGGACTTGGAAAGCCAGATTGACCTGAAGGTGATAGGGAGGGTCAAGGTCAGACACCTTGGGGACCTTCAGAAGAATACCTACTGTACCAACACAGCGGCAGACTCACTGAACCACATGGCCCACTCTTGCTCTCTCGATTCTGCTCCTGTTTGCTTTTCCCTTGGAATCCGCCACCTCCAGAGGCCCCCTGGCTGGTGTGTACTTTTCTATAAGTACTTCTTACTGTCCAAGGCAAGGCTTGACCTTTTAGTGGAGATGGGACTGGTGATAATGGATTCACACCAAAGAGAAAACATTACGACTTGGCTAACAGGGCAGACAGAAAAACAGGGGAGTTTTTCAAGTTTTGAAGGCAGAACCCAAACAAGGCAGTAAGATATAGTGACAGAGGACTGAGTGTAGAGTTGCTAAGACCATGCTTTAGCCCTACCACTCAGTAGCCTTGTGACATTTCCCTGACCTTTTTTGAACCTCAGTTTCCCCACTCTGTAATATGAGGAGTTAGCATGTCCAAGGTTCCTGTGGGCACAGACTCCTGTCATGTAAAACAGCCCAAGACCCACTGCCAGGTTCTGTACTACATAGGTGGTTTGGTACTTTTTCCCTACTATGTGCATTGTTTCTCTTTTTCCCTACTATGTGCATAGTTTCTCTTTGTAGTCACCCTGACTAGAGGGTGGACTTTTTACAGACCAAGATGGTGAGGGGCCACAAGATTATGCCATAGGGAGGAACTAGGAGGTATATTGGATCTGGAGGCACAATGAGCTGTCTTCAAGTATGGGAAAGGGCTGTCCCATAGAGGAGGAACTTTGGCCCCCAAAGACAGACTGAATTGCTGTAGATAGAAGTGAAGAAGCAATTTTGGCTTGATGGAAGGGAAAAACTAATGAGTGCTGTCTCAGTGGGATGGGTTTCCCTGGGAGGTAGTGAGCTCCCCCCTCCAGAGAGTTTCAAGGTTCTATGTCCAGCATTTGGCAGAGGAGGTCCCTTGGCCTGGAAGGCTTCTCAGATAGAGCTTTCCAGCGTGGGGGCTTCTGATACTGGTCACCAAGGGAAGTGCATAGAGCTTCTCATGGGAGTCATGTTGTCCTAGGGTGTTTCCGCCTAGGACAGCTGGTCACCTTCCTGATGGCTTGGCCCCGCATTTGTGGCAAAGCCTTCTCGTATAGCAGGGAAAAGAGAAATATTCCCATGTTCGTAGCCAAGACCAAACCACAGGGACATGGGACCAGAACACAGTGACCTCAATTCTCCTGGAAAGGGGAGAGAGGAAGGGAGAAGGAGGGTTGAGCTGTGGGAGCCCACCCTAGTGGACTGTGGAGAGCTCATCCATGACCCCCTGACCTACATGACAAGAATAAGGAGGGAACTTGAAAAGAAAAGCAAGTTGTTGAAGGAGAGCAAATGTGCATTGGGAACATTGGATGATTCAATAGGAGAATCGATACGTTTCCGTTCAGTCTTGAGACCTATAATTCACAGAATTCTGGACTTGGAGCAGGAAGAGTCTTTAGAGACAATCAAGCTGCCCTCCTCACTTTGCCAATGGGGAAACTGAGGCCAGAGAAATGGCGTCAGTGGTCACATGGCCAATGCTTTTGGAGGACCACAAAGGATGTGACAGGAACCAACTCGGCAGCGTGTCTGGCAGGTATGATTCTTTAGCTTAAGTTTGTCCCCTTCCCCAGCGTGTCCTGGGGTCATGGTAAAGCTCCCCCAAGAGGCTAGTTTGGAAAGCAGGCCCCTAGAGGTTTCCCATCCTGTAAATGGATAGAGAGGGAGAGGAGATACTGGGAAACAGTACTCACTCCCAGCTGTCAGGGAGGCTGCCCCAGGCCGTTCAGGATGAGAGGTTTTCCAGAAATCCCTCTTTTCTCAGGGGATCTCTGAAAGGAAGGAAATGTGACTTAGCCCCAGATGAGTCTGTGACTGGGAAGGAATCTTGAGGGATCAGCTGGCCTAGCCCCTTGTGAATGGGCTGGAAGGGGAATCAATGCTTGGGGTCAGAGAATCTGGGTTTGAGTGGTAGCTTCTCAGTGACGTGGCCTGGGCCACGTTCCTGTACATCTTAGGTTTCCTTTCCTGAGCTCCTGGCAGGTGGATCAACTTTAAAGCCTTCTCAAAGGAGTAAGATCTTGTTCTAAAGCATTGGAGCCCTGCATTCCCCTGGCTCATGAAGGAGCCCCTGAAGAAGGTGGTCTGGTAGACTGGCACTGGGTTCCAGCCTCCACTTTAGGCCCTTCCTGCCTCACTTCCTCATTCTCCTCCTCTACTGCCCTCCTAGTTCCTTGGAAGTCTTGTGACCCCCACACTAGACTCAGCTGGATGCACTACCCTGAGGGTGACAGCCTCTTGGCCACCATTTTCCCTGTACATTTTTGGCTTCTCTGGTGGGAGGAGGGCAGGGTCTTGTTCTGGCCTGGCAGAAATCCTGTGGGTAGGCATATGCAGGCAAGGTGGGAGGAGCACTGGGGGCAGCAATCTGACCAACCTTAAACGTGAGCAGAGGTTGCTGGGAATGGGACATGAGGAAATAGGGCTCTGGGATTGTAGCTCAGCCGTGAAGTCATGTTGCATCATATGAACCTTTAAACTGGAGGGGCTGTGGCCAAGTGCAGAGGTGTTTGATCTGAGGAGGGGTCTGGGATGGAGAAATGTTTCTGGCCACACACCACCTTCTTCCCTAAAGGTGGTCCTCAGGAGTTTCCCTCTGACAAGCCAGGCTTGGACACAATTGACTCCTTTCTGTGCTTATTGGAGCACAGATTTAGGGCTTGAAAAGGACCTTAGAAGTCATCTCGCCCAAGTTGTAACTTTCATTTTTAAACTAACAAGTATTTGTTTCTCTCCCTGATTTTACACTTAAAAGAAAAGAAAACCCTTGCACCAACCCTACATAGTCAAGCAAAATGGATCCCTCCATTGGTCATGTTCCAGAATGCACCTTGTGCCCCCCAAGTCCCTCCAAAGGGGGAGGGGTATACACTGTCTGTTGTTAGTTTGTTTATTGAACACATCTCTGATTTTACGGTGAGGACCTGAGACATGTGGAGTTAGTGGACTTGTACCCTAGTCTTCTGACTCTAAGCACAGCTCATAGTGGATGGTGTTGGCCGCCAAAATGTCTCTGGGTGACTTGTAAAGGAAGCCCATGGGGGCTGGTGGAGTGGCTCGAAAGGCAAGCGTCCAAGCCAGGAAAGGAATTACGACTCAGATCTTCGAGCCTCCGGATGTGAGCTGGTTTGCCAACACTTAATTCTGTACAGACTTTGGGGATTTGTTTTTCCGTTAAAGATAAATAGTTCCTCCAAGCTTCCCAGGTCATTGAGTGGAATGTGAAGGGCCCATTGTGCATTTGTTTGGATGCTGGATGCCTGTGGTGAGGGTACAGTCCAGTAGGGAGGGAGGGGTAGGACCCAGGCAGGGCTTCCAGGCCACACCTTGGCCTGATCAGTGTGTTAAGGGTAGAACCAGGAGCTGGGGGAGCTCCCCATACAGATATCACCCTGTATTTAGTACATCACTGCATCCTCAGTGCCTGTGAGGCCAAACATTCTTGTCCCCATTGTACAGATGAGGAAACTGGTGCTCGCTGGCATGAAGGGGTTTGCTCTCCTGGTCATGGTACTGGGCTTCTCTGAGGCTTGGTTTGAGATGGCTCTCTGAAGATGCCACGGAAAAGTCTGTGCCCTGGCTGGTGTGGAGCATGTTTGAGCTTCACCCTTTGTTGCTGGAGTCAGAGCCCTGAGTGTGGTAACAGGGGTCTGGGCCATGCTGCTGTTGTGAGCCCCCTCCTTTACTGGCCACTTTGGGTAGACAGAGAAGCCAGTCAGAGTCGTCCTTAAATCTCTGTGGATCTTGGAGTGCGGTGAAGAGGACAGTCCTTCTCACCTTTCGTGAGGAAGCAAACTCCAGTTTCTTTTGTAGGCTCATAGGACTGAAGTTTAAGACCTGGAAAGGAGGTTAGTCATCCCCCTCCTTTTCCAGATGAGGACACAGAGGCCTCCACAGCCACTTGGGGACTGGTTGTGGTTGTCTTTCCTTCTGGAAGAGTACCATGACATTGGGGAGATGATGGGACTTGGAATTTACTTTGATTTGAGTGAGGGAGGGCTGTGCAAGGTCACCTACCTCACTTTCTCCTCCAGAGTCATCTACATTCAGTAGCCAGATATTCCTCAGGATGAATGGAGGTGGTCCAGGGTGCCATGAGAGATCCTTGCCCTTTTAAGTTAAGGTCTTTTCAGGGTCTCACTTTGAGTGAGGCAATATCCATTCAGTGAACAGATCTCTTTAAGAAATGAGTCCAGGGATGGCCTCTTTAATTAAAAAAATCAAACTGGGAGAGAAAGACCCTCAGGGTTGCTGGTCAAAAGAGAAACTGTTCCTATTGACATTCAGCCTGAGACAGGAGGGCCCAAAAAGAACCATCCTGCCCTATCGTTGTTCCATCCATAGGATCCATTAGATTTAAAGGCTTGGTCTTTGAAAAAGAAATCTAGTCAGCAAAGTCCAAGTTAACCTTGAACCTGAGTGTCCAAGCAGCTCAGTCAACAATACATTTCTGGAGAGTTAATAGTTCTGTAAACCCCCTGCCATAGGCTCTTAGGGCTCACAGTCACCTTAGGGTCAGTCTTTCCCCAGCTAGTGAGGAGAAGAAGCAGGGTAGGGACAGATACTGTTTCAGGAAGGAACATAGAACTGTGTGGAGACCAATTGTTTTTGCTGGTATACGAACAAGTACCTGTACGCTGTTGAATTGAAGAGGTTTCTGGTGTTTCCTCTAGTGACTTTGTAACTCATGGTCCCTAAAGAACTGAAATGAAAAGACCATGGGGGGTGGGGAGGCTAGCTGATGTACAACAGCCCAGAGATCAGGCAGGAGAATCAGAGTGGGGACCATGAACATCCAGGGGGCCTACTCTAGCCCCCTTAGAGCATGATGGGAAGGGGAGCAGCCTGCCCAAGGTCATCCCAGCAAGAGGGAAGGTCATCACCCTAGAGCTGGAGAGAGGCCTCCCAGCCATCTGATGCCACCCTGTCCTTCTGCAGATGAGGAGGCCCAAGTGACCTGCCTAAGTAGAACAGGGAGTAAGCCTCAGGTGAGATTTGAATCTAGACCCTCTGACACCAGAGCCAGCCGTCTATCCAGCATGCCATGCCAAATAACCAAACTATCCAGGCTGCTCGTTTTGCTGGCTGGGCCTCGAGGGCTTTCTGCTGGATCCCATTTTTCTTTGCTTTGGAGAACAGTGATTCACACAGACATCAAGCACAAGGGACTGTCGCTAAACAAAATGGAGCTACCACAGCCCCGACCAGACCGAGTGGGAGGCCCTAGAATGTACTCTGCTTGTAGAAAGCGGGGCTGGCCCATCTGATAACCATCAGGGACTGAGGGAGGCCAGCCAAGCCCAAATCTAGTGAAGGAAAACACAAAGGCAGGAATTTGCAGTGGCTGACAGAACCTGATCTGTTTCTAATGCAGAAAAGTGAGCAAACCATGAATGCCAGATGTTTTCAAGCCCAGGATAGACAGAGCTAGTTGGAGCAGCTGAGGGTAGCACCCTGGGGGTGTTTTCATCAGTTTCTGGGCCCTCCTGCTGGACTCTGGGGAGAGGAGTCCAACTGCTGCCCCAAGGTGTGGGGATGGTGCAGGGTGAGAGTGTGAAGGTCACCTAGATGGTGACAGCTTGTCCTGTGAAGGGAGGCCATGGAGTTTGGGGGCAGGACCCAAGGACCAGAGGCTCTGGAGGGAGGAGTAAACCAAGCCAGAGATCCGAGTCAGACAGCACTGGGACTCTAGCCTCAGGGTCCGGGCTTGTGCTTAGAGAGAACATTTGATGATCCTGGCCAGGCCAGGTTTGACAATCTAGGCAGTTACTAGGACCATAGGTCTGTAAAGCCGGCCAGCATCTATGATGCACCTACTATGTGCCTGGCCTAGGCCCTCTGACTCAGCATTCTGGGGCGAGAAGAGTGCATTACACCACAACAATACATGTGTGCACCTGAATTCACACAGGTATATAAGTATGCACATCACAGCTGTAGATTTATGACCTAAGTACACGTGTAAACCAGATCCACACCACAGGAACTTTAGTGCCTGAGCCGGGGCGGGAGCAGGAGAAGCCCCTTGGACAGGAAGAGAGGCTAGCAGGCCAGAAGGGTCAGGACTGTTGATGGGGTGAGTGGTTGGAGTGGGGGACCTGGCCTTCTAACTAGAGGACTTTGTGTTGAATCCTGGAGCCCACCCTCTCAGAGAGGAGACCTGCCCAAGATCCCACAGGCCCAGAGGTTATTGACAAACCACATACCAACTTCTGTCTTGACACACTGCCTCTCACCATGCTGCCGCTTCATTCTCTGGCCTCAGTTTCCTACTCTGTAAAAAGAAGCATTGGCCTGTGTGGTCCCTAAGGTCTTTCCTAGATTGCACTGACTATGTGACCCTCAGCCCATGTCCTGAGGAGTTCACTGGTCAGCAACTTGGGTTCTTGCTTTGGAACATTTGGAAATGTTCCCAAGCCCAGTTGGTGGGAAGGGGACTTTTCCCAGGTTTTTCTGCAGGAGTCATCCTACAGCCATGGAGTAGCCACGGCCCATCTGAGGATGTCCACTGCTAGCCAGCAGACAGTAAGCTGGCGGTGGGGAGTTGCTGGAGAGGGGGAGGACATCAGCCTCCACCTGGCTTTGCCTCTAGGGAGCATCCTCACCCATTCCCCCTTCACTTAAAGTCTCTTCACTTTCTCCTCCACCTCATTTGCCTGTCCCTTCTGATTGGAAGGTGGAGCTCTGAGCTCCTCCCCAAACTTCCTCCATAGTGGGCTTCAATGTCCCTGGTGACTCCCTAGCTCTGCACCTCTGGTGGCTGCCCCCTACTCCCCCCACCCCAGTTCCCTTTGTATGCCATCCTCTCCCATTAGGTTGTAAATTCCTGGAGATCAGGGACTGAGCTTTTCTTCTCTGGACCTCTAGCACTCAGCACAGTACTAGGCACACTTTCCTCCCAATGACCCTGAGAGGGGAGGGAGGACACCCCACTGAATCTCCAAGCTGGAAGGGATTTCTAAGGCCAAACTGCATCTAAATTAGAATCCCCTTCTACTCAAGCCAATGAACATTCATCTTAGGGATGCCAGTTATCCAGGACAGCCCTCTCCACTCATGGACTGTTTCGTTATTAGGAAACCTTTCTTTCTGTCAAGTCTTTGTTGTTCCATTGTATTAATCTTGTTCAACTCTTTGTGTGGGGTTTGAGGGTTTTCTTAGCAAAGATACTGAAGTGGTTTGCCTTTTCCTTCTCCAGTTCATTTTGGAGGTGAGGAAACTGAGGCAAGCAGGGGGAAGTGACTTGTCCAAGGTCACACAGTATCTGAGACCAGATTTGAACTCGGATCTTCTTGACTCCAGCTTAGGTGCTCTACTCACGATTCCACCTGCCCTACATCATGCCTAGATGAGCTTCATTGTAACCTCTCCCTCACTGCTCCCTGCCTCTTCCATCATTCCTTCTCCTGCTGTCTTGGGCCAGACAGCACAAGTTTTATGTCTTCCCCATATGATGATACTTGCAGTAATTAAAGCCAATTGGTACCTTGTGGTACCCCTGAGTCAAATCTCCTTCAGGTATCCATCCCATTTCCTTCAGTTATTTCCTAAAATGTAAGCTCAGAATGGAATGACATCTCCCAGGTGTGACCCAATGAAGCTGAGGCAGCAGGATTCATTTCTCAGAATGACAGCTGTCAGTCTCATGTTGGACTCACCACCCATCACTCTCCAGACAAGGGTTTTCTCCCATAGACTCTTGTCCAGGCATCTCTGCTGGACTTGTGACCTTGAGCTTTTGGACTGAGGTATAAGACTTTCTGTTAAATTCATCTGACTCAGTTCACCCCATTGTTCTAGCCTGTCAGTATCTTTTTTTAGACCCTGATTGATCCAGTGTGTGGTCCCTATTAGCTTTGTCAAATTAGACAAGCCTTTACCCGAGGAACTGATCAAAATACCGAGCCAATTAGCTATCCCTTCACATACATCCCAGTGACAGCAGCATCTGGTACTTCTTTCCATAAGCACAGCTTTTCTATAAGAATAGCTGTAGAGATGTGATTCAAAACTTTTTAGCAACAGTTTGTCCATCTTTGATCTCAGGATCCCTTTGTGCTCTTAAATTATTGAGAACCCCAAAAAGCATCTCTTGATATCTATTATCATAGAAAATAAAACTGAAATTTAAAAATGTAATTCATTTAAAAATAATGAACTCATTATGACACTGCAACCCCAATAACATTTTAAATGAAAAACAAAAAACTCCAGTGAAAACAATGGCCTTCTTTACACATTTTAAAAATTAATTTATTTTTAGTTTTTAACATTCTCTTCCCTAAGATTTTGAGTTCTAAATTTTCTCCCCCTCCCTCCCCTTCCCCTACCCCAAGCGGGTGTGCAATTTGATATAGTCTCTACATATGTATTCATATGAAACTTATTTCTCCATTAGTCATGTTTCTTGACACATTTTTTACATGCCTCCAAGGTCTGATTTAACATAAGCCGGTTGGATTCTTAATAGTGGCATCTGCATTCAGTCTGTTGTGAATGTGCTATTTTGGTTGAAGTCTATGAACACAGTCTGGCTTCCCATGGATATGTCCCAGAAAAGCAAGGAGTATTTTTAATGAAGAATGTCTTAGCGTTATCATGAGCGTGGTTTTGACCTCACCCTCCTGCCCCCCACTGGGGTCTTCTTCAACCATAAGAGAACCTCTGGACTATATATAGTATTCCCTTGATCTTCTAGTTCAGTCTATCTGTGGAAAAAGAAAAAGAAGACGACATCATAATCTGTGCTGGAGGAAACCAGACTGAGTCTTTCATCATTGCCTCCCTTTCTACATGTTCACAAATCATCCCTTTTATAACAGCTTCGAGGTTTTTGCCAGGAGTGAAAATATCTTCATTTTAGAGATAAGGAAACTGAGGTGCAGAGAGGCTTAACTTGCCCCCGGTTGTAGATAGCAGAAGCCAAGGCAGGGAGGAGGTGGCAACGGATGCGCCAACTTGCAGTTTTCCTGTCTTGCTTGAATGTCAGCCTGGGTACTGTTTCATCCCAGTTTAGTGTGCCCGCCTCACCCCAAGACTATTCCTTGGCAGAGCCCCATCTGCATCAGCCTTGGCATACTAGGGTATTTGGACACATTCTTCCTCAGAGTCCTTTGCTTCCAGCCTGTCTACAGTACGGGAAATTGGAGAACTCCAGGGTCCTCTTGTGGGGGTGTGCATGGTTCCCATAAGTAACCACCAGTTGGAAAGGAGAAAGGGGTGTTTGTAGTCACTGGGTCTCAGGCTATCCTCCTTCTGAAAGCGCCATCTTGTTGGGACTTTGGGTCATCTGTGGGAAGGACTGATTTTGGCCTCTACCCTGGGCATTCTCTCAAGGCCTCCTCATGGGAGCCTTGGCCAGTGGTCTGGGATCACTTGCTAACATGCAAAGACATCATGGGTGGACCCCAAATGGATTCTGGGTCTCCTGTCCCAGGGCCAGCCTGGCTGAGTGTCCAAGTCATGACAAAGAGTTTGGCCCTCAGGGGATATGTTACTTTGGCCACACCTCCTGGGCACATTGCAGTCTACACTGAATGACCAGTTACTTACTAGAAAGTGCGTCTTGAGTACCTGCTATGTGGCAGCCATTGCACTAGTGCTGGGGATGGATAAAGTCGAAAGCAAAATGGCCTTGTCTTCACTTTAGTATCCCTTTTGTGACTGTGGGTATGTGCCACTTCAGGCATGTCTGACTCTGTGACGCCATGTGGGGTTTTCTTGGCAGAGATATTGGAGGAGTTCACCCTTCCCTTTTTCGGCTCATTTTACAGATGAAGAAACTGAGGCACACAGGGTGAAGTGACTCGCCCAGGGTCACACAGTTAGTAAGTGTCTGGGGCTACATTTGAACTCAGGTCTTCCTGACTGTGAGGGGCACTCTGATCACTGCAGCGCCACCTAGTGGCCCACTTCCCCATTTCGTTTCTGGTAATGGTCTTGCCTGAATTAGACTTTCCTCTGAACCTCCTCCAAAGCCTGCAGTGGAACCCCTCTCTCCACAGCTGTCTGGGAGCCCTCCCCAGGCTGATGGGAACAGAGCTGGCTATGGTGTCTTTGACCCTGCCCAGGAGAGGGGCACAGGGCAAGCCTAACGTGAGCCTGCAGCACTCCAGGACAGCTGACAAAGGGTTCACCTGCAGGGGTGGAGGCCCATTCAGCTCCCTGTCTGCTTCGAGTCCTTGGGTCAGTCACCTAACTTGAAAGAGCCTCAGTTTCCTCATCTATCAAAAGGGAGATAATCCCCAGTGCCTACTTCCCTGAGCTCTTGTCAAGTGCCCGAGGATGGTGCCCTGTGCTTATGTGGTTGGTTTTTTAGCTATAATCTATGTGATCTATATTCTTCCTATACTCTCTCTTCACAACTGTCCTCGTTCTCTGAACTAGTTAGAAATGCTTCTCCAACTGGTGCTGATGGGCAGACGTGGGCAGAGTCTCAGCTAAGGAAGACATTCAGTGGGCAAGGTGGCTTTTTGCCCCTACTCTACCCCACCTAGAATGGAGGCCATGTCTCCATGATGGGCCAGACCTGTTTGAGGCAGCTGCCTTGAGCCCTCCCTGACCTGCCCGTGCTCACCAGCGTGAGCAGTGTCCTGCACAGCCTTCTTCTCTTGGCCTGGGACAATCCTTTCAGTAGCTGAAACAAGCAGAGGGGGAGTTATCTGTGGGCAGCTGTGTGTTCTCACGGTGGATCCAGGATTTAAGATTTGTCAGGGCTGCCTTCATGGCTGGACATTTTGGAAGCCTGTCTTTTCCCCTGGCATCTTATACTTGCTAACTTGAAACAGTGGCTGGTGAGATGGCTGGTGTCGGGGGTGGGGGTGGGCTACACTTCGAGACTCCAGGGGAAGCAGCCTTATTGGTAAATCATCCATGAAAAAATACTGTTTTTCAAATTTCCTCAAGGCACATACATGAATCCCAATCTCAGACACAGATAGCCACTCTTTAAAATGAAAAAGGGGTCTTGATGTAGCACTGGGTGAATTGTGTCAGGCTTTTTATGACCAATGAATAATGAAGGGGGAAAAATCTTTTGTGTTTTGTGGAAATTCACTTTCTTTGAGATTCCTCCTAAAACTGTCCCAGTTTCCAAGAGTGACTTTCCAGTGAGACGTGTCCAGAGTCTGAAACAAACCCCATTAGGAGACTGGGGATGGGGGGGGGGCTACTCTCCAAACAGTCCTAGTTCAGGAAATGCCAAGTCCCCTTCGTCGCCTCCTTCTGGCTCAGAACTGACAGTGCCTCTGGTGGCCCCAGGATGAGGGGTGGGTCCAACGTCCTCGTTCTCCAGGGCAGGAACCTAAAGCTCTGAGGGAGCTTTATCCCAGCTGGTAAGTGCTGAAGGTGCTGAGCTTAGCCCCAGGAGGGCTAGAGAAACCAGGTGCATTGGGGAAAGCCCCCAAATGAATGGACCAGAATGAAGCTAGGGCCTGAGATGTCTCTAAAGCCAGAAGGGAGAATTCATTAGGGTGCCCAGCCTTCTTGCCTGATGGTCAGAAGATGATGGTTTTATCCCCCCATTGTCTTTCTAGAGTCAGAAGGGCCCTTTAAGATGACTGTGCCCCAGTGCCTGGCATTTCAGTGGGGTCTGGGGGTGGATGCAGTTCTACTCCAGTACATGAATTAGGTGCCAGTTGTATACCTGTATGGAGACATAGGTAGGCAACAATTGGAGGGTCCAACATCTAGCATCTGAAAGGAGTGCTGGGCAAGAGAATAGTGGCACCCCGTCCTTGGTCCTGGGGTGAGGGGCTGTTACAGAGATCTCTGCACCCACAGAGAACTTGTTCTAGCATGTGCCTGAGAAGGAGGCTAATGGCTTGAATTTTGTTGGAAGGAGGCAAGAGCGATTAGTCCTTTGCTTTAAACGACAACAACAAATTCCTCGAACCCCAAATTTAAGCCTTTATTCTAAGAAATGAAAACCCAAGGGCTCTAGAGTAGTCTCATTTATACTCTTGGGCCCTGAAGTCACTCAGCTGGAAGGGATGCACGGTCAGAAGGGCAGGCGTAAAGCCTCCGTTAGGCGCTGACCGGCTCTGGGGTCCTGCGTAAGTCACTTTCATGTGCCTTAAAATTGTAGTATCACAGATGAAGAAACTGAGACCCAGGGAGCAGAAAACACACAGCAAGTAGGAATTAGTGGCAGGATTTGAACCAGGTCTTTTTGACTTCCCACGTGCATGTGTGAAGGTGCAGTGCTGCGTGTCAGATGTCAGAATGAGCACGTAATGTGTACTGTACTTAATGTGTCCTGCCCTGGGAATCCCATAAACCCTGGATTGAGCCTGAACCTTCTGGCAGCAAAGGGAAGCAGTGTGTGCATGTGTGTACATGTGTGAGCATTCATGTGCACATGTGCATGTATGTATGTGTACATGTGAGTTTATATGTGCATGTGTGTGCATGCGCAGACATGTGTAGACACAGATATCTCCCAGAAAGCCCAGTGTGCTGGATTATGCTGTCTTTGACTCATGACCCACTTGGAAATTCATCATGGAGAGTGACCAGGGTGAAAACCTGGGCTTTGGTTCATAAGATATTCCCAGTGAGTGTTGCTAAAAGTGGGAGTGTACAAACAACCATATAAGGGACCTAAGTCTCCAACAGGGAGGTATTCTCTGGCAGAGAAGATTGGGGGATGGGGCAAGCTGACCTCATAGTGGGTTTTTTTCCCCTTAAGAAACTATTACTTAAGTCCTGAGACTCAGTAAATGACTACTTTTCTGCCATCCTAACTAGCATATAACCAAGATAGAACTTGAACCGAGGTTTTTCCTGACTTCCCAAACTAAAGCCTTCCCCACCATGCTGTGCTACAGAGTCACAAAGAGGGCATGAGTTGGCATTGGGGAAATGCCACCAATCGAAGAAATACCATCCTTCCCTTTGAGGTTGCCCCATGTAGCTCCAGGATGGCTCATGATTTTCACCCATGTCACTGTGTCTAAGCCTCCTTGAGCTATGAGAAGGCTGACCAGCTGCTCCTTCCTCTTCTTGGCAATTTTGAAAGCTGTTTCCTGTCCCAAGCTCTGAGTCTTCCAATCCCCAATAAAAGGAAGCAGAACCTGCTTCATTTTCCACTGTTATTTGTCTGTTGTTGGTTTGGGATTTTTGGTTTTTTTTTTAATGAAGCAGGGTCCACATCTTCAGTGTCTGGCCAGCTGCATTTGTCAACGGGCTATTCAGAGCCCAGCTCTGGTGCTGCCCTTTTAGGAGGCTCTTCCTGATGTCTTCCCAGCTGCTCCAGCCTGCTTTCCCCCCTCCCCCTCCCTCTTCCCCTTGGTATTTCTCTCATTTGTGTTCCTGTCTCTTGAGTCGTGTGCCTGCTGTCTGTCCTGATGGAAAGGAAGCTTGAAGGTAGATGAATGGATATTCATAGACATCTTTAGGCCTCTTGGTTTTCCCTGTGGAAATGTTTAGGTTGAGCTCTAGAACTAGGCCATCTACAGCACTTCAAGATTTGACATAGCCAACACTACTACAGGCAGATGTCAGTTATTCCAGTAGCTGCCAGTTAGACTCCATGCTAGACCTTCTCCATGACTGTGGTGTTGTTTTAAGTCTGGTCTGATACGGATAATTAATCATTGTTTGGTTCAGTCATTTCAGTTGGGTCTGACTCTTCATAGCCGCATTTGGGGTTTTCTTGGCAAAGATATTAGAGTGGTTTACCATTTCTTTCTCCGGCTCATTTTACGGAGGAGAAAACTGAGTCCAACAGTGTGAAGTGACTTGCCCAGGGTCACACAGCTAGTAAGTAACAGAGGCCTGATTTGAACTGGGAAAGATCAGTTTTCCTGACTCCAGGCCAGGCACTCTATCCACTGTGTCATCTAGCTGGCTCACTCATTGGACAAAGTTAGTGCTTGTTTGTCTTTTGAGGACTGACACTACAACCCTGAGGCTCCTGCCCCTCCCAGTGTGATTTACCTATTGATTTTTTTCTTTTCTATTAAAGGGGCCATCCCTCTGACTACTTTTTAAAGAGGCCTATTCACTGAGTGGGCATTACCTCACTTTAAGTGAGTACCTGAAAGGGCCTTAGTCTAAAAGGCCAAGGTCTGCCTTTGTATCCTGGGTCCTCTCCAGTCACCCTGATGAATATCTGGTCACTGGATCCAGATGGCTCAGGAGGAGAACGTGAGGCTGCTGACCTGCACAGCCCTCCCTCACTCAAAACAAAGTCAAAGGCAAGTCATGTCATCATTTCTCTGTAATGGTCCTCTTCGAAAATGAAGGATGAACACAACAAGAGATGCTAGACAGATACCTTTTTGGAGATGAACTTTTAAGACAGCACTTTATTCCAACAAAATTAATGGTTTTTGAAAATAACTCACAGAAAAATGGGATACTAATGCACTGTTGGTGGAGTTGTGAACTGGTCCAACCATTCTGGAGAACAATTTGGAACTATGCCCCAAGGGCTATAGAACTGTGCATACCTTTTGACCCAGCAATACTACTACTAGATCTGTATTCCAAAGAGATTCCAACAGCAGGGAATGGGGAAGGACTTACTTACTTAAAGGTGTTTATAGCAACTCTTTTTGTAGTAGCTAAGAATTAAAAATTGAGGGGACCACCTATCAATGGGGGAATGGCTGAACAAGTTGCGGTATGTGATCATGATAGAATATAGTTGCGCTATAAAAAATAACAAGGGAGGTGGTTTCAGAAAAACCTGAAAAGACTTACATGAACTGATGCAGAGTGAAGTAAGCAGAACAAGAAGAAAACTGTACACAGCAACAGCAACATTGTAACAATGATCAGCTGTGAATGACTTAGCTATTCTCAGCAAGACAACCCCAAAGGTCTCATGATAAAAGATACCATCCATCTCTAGGGAGAGAACTGACAGAAGTCTGAATGCAGACCAAGGCACACTTTTTTTGCCTGCATTCCATTTTCTTCCACAAAATGACTAATATGGAAATACGTTTTCCATTATTTAACATGTATAACCTATATCAGGTTACTTACTGTCTCAAAAAGGTCAAAGGAGAAGGAGGGAAGACGAGAATTGGGAACTCAAAATTTAAAAAAAAAATGTTAATTGTTTTGACATGTAATTGGAAAAATACAACATAAAAATTAAAGGCATGTAGGACCAAAATAAATAAAACTAAAATAGTTTAAAGAGAGTTAGTAAAGCTGTAGAATAGAATTTGTGAAAGCCTTGCCATCTCCTTCCTTTACCATCATCAGCACTGCTTTTCAAAAAGCTTTTGTAAGGATGGGAAATTGGAATTAGTTTAGTGCTTTAAGGTCTCGACTTTTAGGGGATGCTAATTATGTCTTCAATTTTCCCCCGTTTCTGTTTGGTTTCTTCCCCCTCTTTCATGTAGTTTGAGAACTGGCCAAGCAAGCAAATAATCATTTATTATTGACCCCACACACACACACACACACATCATAAACATTCCTCAGGACCAAACCTCCTTTTTGGATTCTTGTTCTGGTCTCACTGCTTTTCTTCCTTGTCTTCTGATGCCACTTTAATTCTTTATCAAGTAAAAAATCTACTGTCACTGAAAAATAAAAAAAAATTGACCTGTACTATTTTTTTCTATCCATTTGTCTTCACTCCAGCTGGAAGCACCTGACTTGGTTGGGTCTCATGCCAAATTTTCTGAAATCTCTCGACTCTACGCTCTTGGATCCTTTGTGGCCCAATACTACTCATAGTATCATAGATTTGGAGCTGGAAAGGAACCTTCAAGGTTACTTCCATTATTTACAGTTGGTGAAACTGAGGCTGAGCAGTGACTTGTTCAAGGTCATGCAGGTAATAAGCGGCAAAGTGTGACTCCAAACCTGCTACATTCTGCCACACAATCTTGCCTCCCATTCTCCTCTTCCTCCATAAGGTTAAATAAATAAATTTTAATAAACGAGTTCATATTTTAAGCTGACTACCCCATCTCTGCTTCCTAAGGAGAGGACATGATTAGGCTCTTTTGGTCTCTTTACTAGGGCCTTTGCTTTATGTTAGCAGTTCAGCTTCCACAGAGAATGATGTTAGTCTGTATTCATGTCTGTTCTTTTGTCCATTTTCCATTTTTCAGTGTCAATAGATTGACTTGTAGAATAGTTTTAATGTTTATTCTCCTAATGTGTATTGATCTTTGCCCAGTAATAGGGCATTTCCTATTTCTGTTCAGATATAATTCACTTCATTTGCTATGTTTCCAGCTTGCTGGCAAATTTCTTCTGAAGAAACCAGTCATGATATTCTAAATGTGAGACATCTGTGTGGTCCATGATGAGCTTTTGGCTTTTCTTTCAAACTGACGTTGAAGTAGATGCCATTTTAACTAATTGAGCTCTTCTCTGAATTTCTCTGGCTTTCTCACCTTCTATAGAGGAGGCTGGCACAAGATATCGTAGTTATTTTCATGGTATAAATACTTATCATAGCCCTGGCTATATGGAATAACCATGGCCCCCATGACATACTGCTTCTAGTTGTCTTTGGCTGGATGGCAAAGAGTATTGTCAGCTCCTTTGTCTCTGGGAGAGCCTCTGGGCCATCCTTCAACTTCTCTTTTGATTTCCTTGTTAAGCAAGGACCTCAAGACTGATCTGATTTGCATCAACATCTTTGTTGTATTGTACATGTTTCATTTATTCTATTGTCTCCCTGTGGATTATCTTTGCAGCAGCTTTGTCCAGGGAAAGACTTTACTTTGTGGGGGTTTGGAAAGGAGGCTAGAGAACAAGGAAAAACAGGACTAACAGTGTAATGTAGTGAACAACCAAAAAATACTGGGTTCAAAACCCAGCCCTGCTATTTAATTCCCCATGTGACCTTGTATGAGACACTTTCCTTTTCTGAGAGGACTCGGTTTCCTCATCTAAAAACTGAAGGAGGTTTGACTGTATGACTTATACTTTTCCTTCTGACATTGTGGTGCAGAAACAGTGTTGGATTCAAAGTCAGAAGCTTTGGCAGTTTGGGATCCTAGCTCTACCTCTACGAGATCTTGGACAATTTACTTCATGACTCTGTGCCTCAGTTTCCTCATCTGAAAGTAAGAGTTTGGTCTAGAAGGTTTTAAAGCTCCTATTCAGTCATAAAATTTCCCAGGTCTCCCAAGTCAAGGGAGAGAGAGAATTGCTCAGACTAGTGATGTGGATGGAGTATTCCACCCCCAACTTCCAGTAGTTTAATTTGATAATGGATTATTTGCCTTTCAATTGACCGATGTAGATATTTGCATTCTTGAATTATGATTGGTTGAGTCAGTGGGATGTGTTCAGAAAGTATGAGGCAACCTCCTTTCAAAAAATGATGAAACCTTGTTTTTGAGGCTCTGGTACCACGACCTTCCCTGCAATGGAGTTTGGTTGAAACCTCCCCCCACGAAAATCTCTTAAACAAACTGCCTGTTTGTTGACATAAGATAAATGGAATATAGATGATAAACAGTGCACACTGGGAAGAGGGAGGGCCAGAGGGTTTGCACAAGTTTGGGAGAGTCACCTGCCTTTACTTAGTGGCACAACTTTAAATATGTAGCCTAAACTTTGAGAGAGGATCCATAGGGTATGGGACAGTTGGTTGACCATGGAGTGAGAAAAATCTAGGCTTAGGTCCTGCCTCTGAAAACAGCAGCTGGATTACGTGGGCAAGGCATTTCTCAGTGCTCTGAACAACTTTCTCTAAGACTACTTGATAGGGCAGGGACATAGGGTAAAGAGTGAGTACCCTGTCCCAGTGAGCTCCCTAAGGAAAGGTGCCTAGAGCTGCAGCCTACAGCGAATAGATTCCCTCATTTCTTTTCAGTTTTTAAACTTAGTCTGGATGGAAATTCTGATACTTTAAAGCATAATAATGGTGGGGGGGGACCATTAATCTATGGGTTTTATGATCCCATCCAGTTAGTAGGCACCAACTCTATGCCAGGCACTATGCTGGGTGCTGGGTATATGGGTAAAAGAAAATGCTTCTGTCCTGAAAGAGTTTACATCCTTCTGGGAGGTTATCACATGTAAGCAGATCACTGCGTGATATCCATCTATGTTTTACATCTACCTAATGTGTGTGTGTGTGTGTGTGTGTGTGTGTGTGTGTGTGAAGGGGGCTTCTGATGATCTTAAACTGAGGGAAAGATGTGTGGGCAGGAAGAGAGATCCCGATTTTCTAACCTCCCTCCTGATGATAAGGGAAGCCCACATTAATTCATTTAGTTCTTTAGTTTACAATCCCCTTCTTTGAGTCCAGTGTAAAGATTTCATTGATCTGGGACCCACCCTGGGAGGTCAGTGAGCAGAGCCCTTGGTATGGGAACCAGCTAACACAGCACTCAAGTCCATGTGGGAGGATTTGGTGCTGTTGGCATACTAGGACCCTCAGTAAGCATGGTTATTTATCTGTTTTGAGTCAGCAAGTAATAGGGAAGGTGGGGACATGTGGCAAACCATCAAGAAGTAAGTTAAACCCTGCCATCTGGGAAGGAAGATGGCATAGGGCCTCAGTGTAGAGACAAGCCCTCATCCATTCTTCCAGTTAGTGCAGTGACTTTCCCTGCAGCCCACGGCATATGACCACAGACTTCAGAGCAAGAGGAAGATGAACTTTTGCCCAACCACATTGGCCAAAGTCATCCAGCCAGTTAACTGACCCATCCTTGTTTACAGCCTAGAATCTCTCCATGCCTCGATGGACCAGCCAGGCACTGAGCATACTGAGATAAAAAGGAAACAATTGCTTCTCCAGAAATCTACATACTAGCTCAGAAAACATAGGTCCATATAATTGTGTGCAAAATATGCTAAGTTTGTCTATGAAGTGAATACAAAGTAATTTCCACGGGGAGGAGTGCATGGGCAGGGAGTGGAATTAGTATAGGCTTTATGGAGGAAGGGGCACAGGACCTTAACTTTAAAGACACTGGGGGGGGGGGTGATTAAGAGGAGAGGGTCAGAAAAGAACACAACTGGCGAGGGGGATCAACAGGGCAAAGACCTGACTGAGTAAAAGAGAAAAATAGCATAATCCAGCTGGAAAAGTCGTCCTGTGGCTGGGCTGGAAAAGACCAGACCTCTAGGAGGACATTCTGTTTGATCTAGAGGTAGTAGGGAGCTAATGGAGATTATGGAGTAGCGGGTGACAGACCTGATCAGATTTTTGTTGAGGAAAATCTCTTAGCAGCAGCGTGAGGAGGATGAGGTTCAAAGGAAGGAGGAGAGACCATGTAAGAGGCTGTTTGCCTTACTCCAGAGAAAGGGGTTGGATGTCACCTGCCCCAGAAGAGTGGCCAGGAGATCATGCAAGAGGGGTTGTTTTGGACACATCACATTTAGTTTGTTTGTGGGACATTCAATTCAGAATACCAGGAGACATTGGTGATTGGGAACTGGAGCTCAGGAGAGAGATCAGGACTGGACAGAAAGACCCAAGGAAATGGAGCTCACCAAGGCTTCAAGGGTCAATGGGACATTATCGGGAGAAAAGAGTTGGGACCCCACAGCAGAGCCCCTGACTACAGCCACTCATGCTGTGGGCAGATGTCCAGGACATAGATGAAAGGACACAAAAAAGAGTAGTCAGACAAAGTGAAGGAGATGCAACAAGATAGTTGTCACAGAAACCCATGGGGGAAAAGGGGAGCCAGGCCACAGCAAATCCTACAGAGGTTTCCAGGCACATGAGGACTGAGGGAGGGGGGTGCGATGGGGAGGGGAAGGAAAAAAGTGGCTGAGAGATTGAGCAACTGAGAGATCATTGGAGGAGAGAGAGATGGAAACGGGAGTGGAGAGAGAGGAGGGGAGGGGAGAGGAGAGGAGAGGAGTGGAGAGGAGAGGAGAGGAGAGGAGGGGAGGGGAGGGGAGGGGAGGGGAGAGGAGAGGAGAGAGAGGGAGAGAGGGAGAGGGAGATAAAGACAGGCAGAGAGAGGAGGGGAGAACAAAGGGAGAGGAGATGGAAAGGGGAGGGAGAGGTATGGGAGAGGAGACAGACAGACAAGAGATGAGGAGAGAGAGAAAAGAGAGAGGAGAGAGGAGGAAAGGAGAGGAAAGTAAGCACCCTGGAGTCCATGCCCACGCATTGGTCTGGGGAGGGGTGAGGTCACTTACGCACAAACCGTACAAATTAACAGAAAACAAACACAGATTTGCGTTTGTTCTATAGCCCAGCCCTAACACAGCCTGTTGTCTCTTTGTCGTGGTCCCCATGGGTGCAGACCCGAAGCTGCTGATCTCATTCTGCGTCACTTCATGCAGGTTTCTCCACATTTTTCTGTCTTACTCTTTTTTAATGGCATTTACAACATTATTCCATTACTCTACTGCGTGCTGATATATTCAGCTATTCTCCAGTAATTGGACATAGAGGTTGTGTACAGGTATTGAGGGGTTTGGTTTGGTTTGGTTTGACAAATACATCATGATTATTTTGTATGTCTATGAAGATTTATCCTCTGCTAATGCCTTTTTGCACCGTTTTAACATAAAATCCTGTGATCAAAAGGTAAATTGGTTTTGTGACTTCCATTATATGTTGTTGGATTGATTTTTAAATTATTTGCACCAGTCTGCAGTTCCACCAATAATGTATTAAGTAGCTGTTTTCCTCACAGCCTTGCTAATGTTAAAAGTTCTTTTTTTTTTTGCTGTTGTGCTATATTGAGATTATCTTGATTTGCATTTCTCTATTTATTAAGATATTTGAGTATCTTTTTACTTAGTAACAAATTTTGTTTTCTTCAAAAATTCCCAATTCATGTTCTTTGACCTCTGAGGAGTATTCACCTGATGGCTGTTCATTCATTAGCTTTAGCTGAGGATGATAAAATTGCTACCACTAATTTCTAATTTTTCCTTAAGGAAAATGAGTATTTACCTCTCACTTTAGAGAGGTAAAGTGTTTTATGCAACATCATTTTTTGCCTATGTACAATCAAATCCATTTGTTTTTGCCTCTAAATAATGCCTTCTGTTCTTTTGAAAATACTCCTCCTCTCTCCTTAGGACAAATGTGTTATTCATTTTTCCGGTTTTCAAGTTGGCAAAGTCAGCTCTTTTACTATCTGATTGTTAGACTGGTCTTTCTTCTACCTCATAAAAAGAAATAAAATGCCTTTATTTTTATTTCTACTGTTTAACCCAAACTTCACTAACCACCCTAAACAAAATTTCTCTGCCTTATACTCATAAGCACATATGTTTTCTTTGATTTGGACTTTCTCTTTATGAAATGGAAGTTTTGCTTGGAGATTATTTGTGTCCCTTTTTCTACCCTCCTCCTCCCATTTAGGTGCTTTTGACTATCCTTTCTTAACTCCTCCACTTTCTCTTTCCTCTTTCTATTTTTCTGAAACATCGTTCTGGTTGAGCCATTTTGGTTCTCTGAGGTTCAGACACTGTCTAGCAACTGATCTGTTTGGATCAGAGACACGTGCTTTGCTCTACACACTTCATTTTTTGGCTGGTAGGGCCAGGAAGACTAGTTTAGTCCAGTGAGGTCTTTCTTTCACCTTTTCAAAGTTTGTGTTCCAAACATCCCTCTTGCCTTGAAGTGACTGAGTTTGCTGGGTAGAGAGGATGCCGGATTCATGAGCTGTTCTTTGTTTCACACATATTATGCTTCCTTTCTTTGATTGTCTGACGCCGCCACTAAAAATCCACTGGGATTTTGAGTATTGTTGTTGGAGCTTTGTGATGGAAGCTTGGATTTTTCCCCTTCGTGATGATGCTTAGTGGAGTTTTAACCATGCTACGTCTAGGTGTATTCAATCTTGGGTCCTGAGAATTCTGGTTGTATGTTGCAGCCTGTTTTTGCAGGTTCTGGGAAATTTTCTTTGACAATTTTTACTTCAGACTGTCCTTCATTTTCTGGGAAGTTGGGAGATAGAAGTTTTGAATTTTCTCCACTTTGATTCTTTGTTATACATTTAATAAGCATTTGCTGAAAGGTGCTACTGCCCCATGAGGCTTCCCACTGAGAACGCTGCTTCATATTTTTTCATTCTCCTTGTCTTTGGGGCCTTTCTGCGTCTCTTTTCCCTCCATACTTCGCCTTGGCTCTCACGCTGACTTCTACCATAGAAAACCAGTTGTTAATCCTGTTGATCTGTTTGGGTTACCTTATTCATTATTTCCTTTCATTCGGGTTCAGGTAGTTTTTAATTCTGGGTTCCAATTCCAAATGGTTTTTTTAACCTTTGTACAAACTCTTCCTTCATTTGAGCTTGATATTTTCTGATGAGTCTTAAGACCTTTGGCTCAGATGTGAGCTATGATGGCTTTTAATGCCTTACATTTTTCATGTTTTATTTTATTTTATTCTTCCTTTTTGTATAAATGTATTTATTTTTAGCTTTGTTTTTCAAATCTCTTTTATATTTTAATCTCTGAAAATAATGTTTAATTAATTTTAATCAAACCACCCCCTATAAGTAACACTTCTTGTACTACATTAAATTGTCAGTGTTTTATAACTAATCTCTCCAATCATCAAAAATAAGCATCCAATCAAAAAGTAATGGCTGACACCTAATAAAATGCTAATCACCAGTAAAATAAAATATCAAAAAGCTTTCAGAGTTCACAAATGTTATTGTCAGCATGATAAGTGATGCAGGTAAACATGGGTGCATGTTGAACTTTATAATGGTTTGCTTTGAATTTACTTTGTAAATAAAACTAACATTTTATCACCAGACAATGAATTATGGGGTTGCTGATTAAATGGCCCTTAAATATTAAAACAAGCAAAATAAAAGAAATAATCCCAAGAACTGCTTTATTTTGTCAGAACAAATCCTTTACAAAGTCATCTAAAACACCTCATTTAGGTGAGTCATCTACTCATCCTCCATTAGTTTTCACATTAAAAAAAAAGTCATTTTCCTCAAAGGATATCATTGCTTATAAGCCTGAATTTTTATTTTTCCTTTAACATTCTTAGAATGTCTACTCCTGAACATTTTGATTTTTAAGGCACTACACAATGAAGTTCCCTTTAAAACAAATTAACAGAAGTGATTTAGGGATGGCTGAGCTCTCTTCTAAATTCTCTCTTTATAAAGTAGAGGTGATCTGTTATTTAAGATCCTAAAGCAAATTACATCCAAGTAGATTTTCCTAAAAATCCAATGTTTGTAATAGCATTTCTTTAAAAAAAAAAAGCAAGCAAACTAAAATTCAGTCAGAACTTCAGGTACTTAAAAAGAGAAAAAGTACATGAAATTAAAAGGGGAAAATTGAAAGAAAATTTTAGCTTATAAACCTTCTAAATCCTTTTTCAGGTTATAAGTATTAGTAAGACTGGTGTTAACATTGTAACTGCACAACTACAGCAGAGCTTCCACATTCTTAACACATATAACTTATATTTAAAATAAGTTAATTAACTTTAAAAATATAGTCTCTAATTTAATCGGCCTTTAAATGTTTTCCCTCTGGGAAACATTAGCTGAGTTTTGGCTTTTTCTATCCAACTGGGTAATTCTGACTATTCTCCCACCGCCCCCCTAAATGAGATACTTTAAAAACCGGGATTGTTGCAATACTTAAAGTTTTGTTTTTCTCAAGTGGAAGCCAATAATAAGAGTTAATGGTAGTGGAGGGAAAGGACTAGATACGACACTATGCATAAAGATCACAAAATGGAAAGAATATTATGAACAGAAATTAACGTTTAAGGCTTCAAATAGTACCATCTATAACAAAAGGCCAGAAAGCACATGGAAAATTGAGAGCTATTGTTCTGAACTATTTTAAAAATTCAAAAATCAGCAGAATACAGGGCACGAAAGTAAATATAAAATGGAAGACAGTGTAATAAAATGACCCTAATAAGAAACTTCTTTTTTAATAAATAATCCCCAATAAAATGAAGTTTCACAAACTCTCTTCTTAAAACAATACCTTACACCACGCATGGTAAACACAAATCCTACCATTTCTTCCTTCCAGAGCATTAGACTGCCAAGATACCACACAATCTCCATGGCATCTAAGTCTAGTGACATTAGTTTAAAGTCAGAAATAGAGAATCTGTAGCTACGAGAATGATCTCTGTTCTCATCAGCAGCCAATGACTTAGAGCTACCCGTCAGTTTTTACTTAAGTACATATTTTCCATCATAAAAGAACTTAAGATCCTATTCTGCTCTCTACTTGTATTGTAGCCTGTTTCACCAAACTTCTGTCTAATTCAACATATTTTAAAAATCTTGATTTTTAAATGAACCTTTTTGGTGCTGTGCATGATGAATTTAATGTCACTAATTGAAGCCTAAAATGGCTACTACATTGTATTATATAAACTAATTCACAGCTATTGGGAAAATTTTCTTAAGCTAACCAAATACAAGACCACCACAATGAAAAAGAGGAGTGGAATACAAGGAAAAAGTGAATAAGGAAATAAAATGACTTTTGATCAGTGGTCATTAATTATCTTGCTTTCTGGCATATGAAAGAAACTATCTTAGAGTTTCCAATGTTCGGGTAAGTCCAGCTATCTCTTGACTTCTTCAATATCATCTTGAATTGCTGAAATAAGGTCATTGATAGAACCCAAGTTTTTCTCTGGCCTGATGTAGCCAGTAATGACCACACTAAGGAGTTCCCTATAGCAGTCCTCTTTGAAGGTTTGCATAATGGGAGTTTCCACTGACTCTTTAGTATTCTTGCAATATGGGATCCATCCTATGCTTAAAACCATCTCATGGACATCTCCATTTCCAACAGAGGCCCAACCACAGTAAATTCCAGTAGAAAAATCCCTTGGAAGATTATCTACTACGTGGTCCAGAAAGGTAGTTGTAGGAATACCAAGCTCCTTGGAGCCACGCCCAAAGCCTCACTTTACCCCAGCAGAAATAAGGCAGGTGCTTCCAGGGGAGCCACCATAAAACTCAGGACAATGTTTCCCCTGACCAATCAGGAGTGGAGGGAGAGGCATTCTGAAGGGCTTGAGGCTGGCAGGGACCAGGTGCTCAAGTCTCCAATAGCCCTGCTGGAACACTGCGGGCAAATGGTGCACGCCACTGACCCAACAAAAGTCACAATAGCTCCCAGGTTTCATATATCTTAGAAAGTGTATTGTCAGTCTTCTTAACTTTGCTCTTAGTTCTGGTTGGTTGATTTAATTCCTTTGTTTTTTTAAAGTTGATTTTCTTTTTGACATTCTTTTTTGGTGTTTGATAATTATGAGCAACCTATCTTTCCTTGACCATCCAATTTCTCCATCATGACCAGAAAACCCAAGAGTTTTCTCTACAATGCTGCTCTGCAATGTACTCTTCTTACTAGGTCAGGGAAAGGTGTCCTATATTTAGGAATTACCTGATTCCCATGACATAGCTGCCTCCCTTCCCCTTCCCCCAATCAAAAAGATGTTATTGTAGTCATCTTGGTGCTGGTTTGAAGAACTCAGGATTGGATTTCTAGGACAAGCCTAGAACAAGAAAAAGCCTGAGTTCATTTCTAGATTCTCCAGTTGTGAGCTGTGTGACTGAGCCTTGGTATTCTCATCTGCTGTGCACAGGATCTGCTGGGTGGACTTGAATGCAGTCTCTTGCCATGTGACTTCAAACTCCTAAAACAATCCCTCCATAGTTTCCCGTTGAACCTTGTGAGAGCTTTCCTCCCACTGGTGCAGATCAGGAGCCCTCCTCCCTCTCTCATCCTGTTCATTTCTTACCCAGGTCTTTCTGTAGACAATTTGTCCAACTCATGGGAGGTCTTTGACAGCACAACTGTCATACTTGATCAGCACCTACGCAAAAGTGGAATGTTAGAGACTTGTATTCTAACTTCTTTGTAGTTGGTGGTCAAAATGGAAGGTTATAGGATGGGGTCCAACCTGGGAGCATTTCCTGCCTGGAAAAATGTTTCTGCATTTGAATGGGAGCCTCCTCCCGGCTAACCAAGCCATATTTTAAGATTCTCTTGTCCCCATGAGGACAGATAGTAAGAGCTGCCTCTTGGATGTTTTCTTGTTCTGCTCCATATTTTGAGGTTACCTTTCCTCCCCATATGACAGCAATGGAAGGATAGCTGGTTCTCATGATACCCAAGGAAGCCTATGATGGACGAGGGCTCACCTCCCAAAGTTAGATCTCCTAGTCCTAGCTTGAAGAAGCCTTGGCTAGGTCTGCTGATGCATTGTGTGGCCTCCCTCTCTGGGCCTCAGTTTCCTTCATTGTAAAATGAGGGGTTTGAGCTGAGCTATTGAGATGATAGGATCATAGAGTTAGAGTGGGATGGGTCCCTTAGGCCATGGTTCCTAGCCTCCTCATTTTCCACATGAAGAAACTGAGGACAGAAAATTTGGGGCCCCTTCCCACCTGTGGCATCTTAGAAAAGTTCCTTAATCTCTTGCTTTAAATTTTTGTGGCTTTCTCAAACTTTCATGGATTGGAAGAGGCTGAACTGAGCTTTGGATACACGGCCTCTGATATCAAATCTAACATTCTTTCCCTGCTCCAAACCCTTTGATTTTGTGAGATGCTGATGGCTGCCTCCCAGGGCTCAGGGAGACTTGGAGAGATGCAATCTCGCCCTGAGTCTCCTCGACAACCAGTCATGCAGGCAGTCTCCTTTGAGTAATTACCCTCATCTTGGAAATCCCTCATTCATTTTAGGCCAAGCTGTTATTTCTTGCCCTATGGAGTGACCAGTAGCCCAGAGCAGTTACAGACACCAGGACACTGGGATATGATAGGGAAGCAAGAGGCTCCAGGATACCTGAGGCAGATACTGGGGAGGCTAACACCCAAGGGGAAGACAGAGTGAGGCCCCATGTCATCAGGAGAGGCAGCTCAGCTCACTTTGGGATCCAGTCCTGGGGGACCTCAGTGAGGCTTTTCCCCACTAAATGTACCTATGTGGGAGTAAGGGAAGGCAGAAGCCAGGGAATGCCCTGTATGGTGCTGGGAGAAGGCTTGCTGCTAGCCATCTCCGCTACCCTTAGGATGTGGTAAGAATGTGTAAAGACCATGTCGGGGTACAAAGGGCTATATAGCAGGTCCCAGCTAACTGGACTGCAGCAGTGTCCTGGCCTGAATGACAGGGAGCAGGCACACAATATTCAGTCTTGGGGACTGCAGGTGAGGGAAATATTCCTACTTATAGCTTGGTTCCCTGCTCACAACAGAGAAGGCATGCTTTCTCTCCCTGCCTTTCCCAATTCTCGGTCGTGCTCCTGTGTCATGGGCAAACCTGGGAACACCAGCCAAGGGCCTTGCTCACGTGTGCTTCCCCTTATTTCCTGGCTACAAATCACTCCAAGGTGGGGGACGGTTGGTATGGGGTTGGGAGTCTCACCTCCATCACTCTCTTTCTGCCTCACACCTGGTGGTCCTGGCTTCCTTCCTGCTGTTGTGGCTGCATGTGTCCTTCCTGTCTGGGCCTGTTAGGACAGCATCACCAGCTGACACTGAGGGGAGGGGAGTGAGACAGAGGCTTCCCCGGGAGGATGGGGTGAGGAGGCTATTTTAGCCATTTGGAGAGTTCTGTGAGACAAAAGTGGAGAGCAAAGGCCAGGGACTGCTACTGTCCTCATTGCCTAATGACTCACAGTCAGAATGGCTATAGATCAAGTGCTGGGGTGCCGGCAGTCATTAACCCCTCACAGCCCCTTTTGGCTCTTGTGCTTTCCACTTCCCTTCCTGCTAGACCAAACATTCTTTCCTTCTAAGAAAAGTGGATATGCCTTTTAGAGAAGTCACCACAAACTGAGAAATACCATCAGGGCCTGTGAGAGCCTGGTAGTCAGCCTTGGTAGTCAGCCAGCCTGGGTTCCATCCATCCATCCATCCATTCATCCCTCCATCATCTATCAAAGTGCCTGCATGAGTCGGTTGGAAGGGGGCAACTTTAAGGTGGTAGTCTCTCTGCCCTCCCCAGCCTGGGTTGCAGAGGGGAGCTCTTGCTGGTCTCCACTCATACATCAGTGCACAGGATGAGGACTGGTCTTTCCCGAGTTCACCAGCTGATGCACTGCCCCTTGAGGCAGGGAAGTGGACATCCTCACCCTCGTGCCTCCCAGGGAAGTGTCCTGGAATAAGTGGGCAGCATGCATTCTCCCTAAACCACTAGGTGTCACTGCCAACTTGAGCTATCCACCCAGGCTACTTAATGTCCAGGGTGGGGTAGAGATGTGGCCTTCTCATAATGGGCATTGAGTGCAGAAGGGGTTGCGTATGGTACAGTGAACAGAGCCCTGGGCCCTGGAGTTGGCAAGACCTGAGTTCAGATTCTGCCTCAGGTGGTTCCTAGCTGTGTGACCCTGGGTGGGTCATTGAACCTCTCCCTGCCTCAGTTTTCTCAGATATAAAATGGAAACAGCAATGGTCTCTCCCAGGACTGTTGGGAGGACCCGGTGATATTGCTATTTGTAAAGAGCTGACGCCCATGCCTGGCAGGTAGGAATACTTCATGAGAACTGCCTGGCCAGCCTAATATTCTCATGGAGAGGAAGGACAGTCCCCTCCCTCTTCCTGGCAGCTGCATCCCTCTTGGTTGGCTTTGGGGGAGGGATCTGAAGAACGCCACTAACAGACGGACTCACCTGATGGGGCCTGGCAGTCCAAGGTCCCTCCATGTCCCCTCCATCCTCCCCCACAGTCCCTCTTGTCCCCTCTCCGGAAAGCTTTCCCCAGTGTTTGCTGAATGACTGAGTAATGTTAAATCTGCTTTGGGCCTTTACTTTCCCCGTAGGTCACTGCCCACAAGATGATTCCCTGTAGAGCCGTGCTGACCTTCGCCCGGTGCCTCCTCCGGAGGAAAGTCGTCACCTTGGATAGCCTGGAGGACTCCAAGCTCTGCCGCTGCCTGACCACAGTGGACCTGATCGCCCTTGGGGTGGGCAGCACCCTTGGAGCTGGTGTCTACGTCCTGGCTGGGGAGGTGGCCAAGTCCAGCTCCGGTCCCAGTATCGTGCTGTCCTTCCTCATCGCAGCCCTGGCCTCCGTTATGGCTGGTCTGTGCTACGCAGAGTTTGGGGCTCGCGTCCCCAAGACAGGCTCGGCATACTTGTACACCTATGTCACTGTGGGAGAGCTGTGGGCCTTCATCACAGGCTGGAATCTCCTCTTGTCTTATGTCATAGGTGGGTCTGGGCAGTGGGCAGCACTGCTGAGCTGGTTTAGTCAGTGAGCACGTCAGGCACTGTGCCCAGTTTAGGGCAGAAACAGTCCCCGCCTGCCCTCAGGGAGCCCCCATCCAAAGGGGGGACATGGAACGGGGAGAGGCCAGGGCTCCTGGAAGGAAAGAAGGCCCCACAGTGCTCTGGAAGTGGCTGGTTTTGTTGCCATGGGCCCTTCCAGGATACGTGTGGCCTGTGGCCCTGGTCCGAGGGGGGAACGTCCTGTCTGTTTCTCTCCAAGAATGATTCCTGGTGCTAACTGGATGTCCCTCGTGTCCCCACTATTCTTGTGAAGGAACCTCCAGCGTGGCCCGGGCGTGGAGCGGCACCTTTGATGAGCTACTCAACAAGGAGATTAGCAAATTCTTCCGGAGCCGTCTCAACATGCATTCCCCAGGGCTCGCGGAGTACCCGGACTTTTTCGCCGTGTGTCTCATCCTCCTCCTATCGGGTAAAGTGTCGGGTTGTCAGTCGATTCCTTTACAACTTATTAAGCCCCTCTTTGTGTGCCAGGCAGTGGGGATACCAAGGCAAAAGTGCCCAAGCTGTGGAGACCACGCATATGGAGAAAGCCCCACACAGGGGCCCCTAGCCGACAGAAGGGGGGCCAGCAAGGGATGCATATTGAAGGCAGCCCTCAAGGAAACTAGGAATTCCAAGAGACAGAATAGAGCAGGGAACAGTACAGCAGTGAGGGTAGCAGGCCCTGTGTGAGGCCCAGGGGGCACACCATGGATGGGGAGAAGGAGAGTCATGCACTAAGAGGCGGGTTGGAGTGAAGCTAACATGGCCGCTGACGCCCTTTCTCTCCAGCTCTGCCTAGGATGCCAAGTCAATGCCTGCCTCTTTCAAGGCTGGCCCCTGAGCCCGTCCTTGGTAGATAGGCACTAGGCTGCCTTCCATGGGCACATCCCTTCCCCCAGAGTACTTCAGTGAGAGGTGTTGGTTGGCTCTGCCCATGCACCCCTGCCTTTCCCTCAATGCCTGCCCTTGTCTTCTGCAGGTCTCTTGTCATTTGGAGTCAAAGAGTCAGCCTGGGTAAATAAAATCTTCACAGCAGTTAACGTCCTAGTCCTCATCTTTGTCATCATTTCGGGGTTTGTGAAAGGCCATATCGCAAACTGGAAGATCAGCGAGGACTTCCTCAAAAATGTCTCTGCCGCCACCCAGTAAGTGGGTCCTCAACCCTTCTCAAGGGGCATTGTGGGACTAAACCCTGGCTTAGGAGGTACAAATCTCACCTCTGACAGAGTCAGGCCTTCCCTAGCCTCAGTTTCCCTCTCTGTGAAAGGAAAGCATTGGGCTCCCTGACTCCGAGGTCCCCTTTCTGATCTTAGGCTTCTTTAGGTCCTTCCGAATTGTCTTCCACCTTTCTGCCCTCTCCACCGCCCCCCCTACAGACAGATTTATACGCACATTCAGCCGCCAGCAAGGTCAGGAAGGACAGATGTGGCGTTTGCCTGGTTTGGGGGAGAAAGTCTGCTGCTCTCTGATCCCCACCCCTCCCAGTTGCCTCTGTTTCCCCAGGGGCAAAGTGAGGGGTTTGGCTCAGATAACCCTTGTGGATCCCTTCTAGCTTGGCATCCATCTATTTTGTGACCCCTCCCCACTCTCAATCTGGGTCAGCCAGGCTGGCTCCCACCTCTGCAGCTTCCATTCGAGCCCTAGCTGGGACCCAAGCTTTCCTGGAATCTCCATTCAGCTCTGGCAGTAATTCTGAGGTCTTGCTTTGAGAAGGGGGTGCTGCGTTGGTTCTAAATAGGACCAGATTGTAGATGAACTCTCTTTCCTCCCTCCCCAGCAACTGAGGAGGAAAGCAAATGGGGACAGGCTATCCCCCAGGAGTCATGGGGAATCTTCTTGGAGGGAGTAGCATCTGAGGTGGGCCTTAAAGACTAAGGAGGAATTCAGTGGCAGAAAAGAAAGGGAGTCATTTTAGGCATCAGCAAGAGGCACTAGCCGAGGCCTGGAAATGTGGGGAGTGTCCCAGGTCAGGGGTGGTCAACATGGACCAGAGCAGAGACTATGTAGAGTGGCTGTTCGGTCCTGATCAACCCTTCATGACCCCATTTGGGGTTTGCCTGGCAAAGATACTGGAGTGGTTTGCCTTTTCCTTCTCCGTTGGAACCATTTTGTCAGGCAATCAGAGCTTAAGGGACCTGCCCGGGTCACACCACTCAGGCTGGATTTGAACTTCCTGACGCTGGGCTCGGCGCGCTATCCACTGAGCCCATGACAGACTATGTAGAGCGAAAGTAATAACTAAATGTATGTGACAAAGGTAAATATTGGGAAAGATAAGAAGTAAAGAATCCCAGATCTGTAAGAAGCCTCATAGTGTGGTGGGTTAGTCCTACATTCAGGGTCAGGAAAACCTGGGTTCAGATCCTGTTACTAATGCTTCAGCTCCGACTCAGTTTCTTTGTCTGTAAAATGAGCTAATAAAGCCCCTCTTCCTTTCTTAGGAAGGCCAGATATATGGTCACATGGGAAGTGTTTTTGCTGACCTTAAAGCAATTTAGGAATGTAGTTACTGTTAGTGACCACTGGACAGATCTAGGCCCACCGTCCAGTGCACAAGAGGAAAATGAAAGACTAGCCTTCAGTTGTCCCCAACCTGCTCCTCTTGGAGGGTGACATTTAAAAGACTCCAGAGACATCATTTCTGGGTAATTTAATCATTTTATTAACAGCACCAGCATTTCAACAAAAGGATGGTCATTTGGCCAGCTCTCTCTCAGGTCAAAGACAAGCTTGGTGGCCAACTCGCGGGCTCACTGTTTTATGCCTTTCAAAGAGTAGGTGTTCCTTTGGCAATCAGCTCTGATTGGTTAATGATTAATGACAGAAGGAATATTACATCTTGGTTCTGTCATTGACTTGTTAAGTAAACCTCAGGCTCTCTGGCAATGTGTTCCACAAATTAACCCAACCCACACCGGAGTGGCACACGGGGCTGTCCCACCTGGATAAGAGGGAAAGGTTAGCTCAACCTTCAGAGACCCCATCCTTGAAATGAGGCTAACAGATAAAGGGAGGACACGTCACTATTCTTAATGGTCATTTCTCTCAGGAGTGTGCCTGAAGCTGGCCCGGGCTGCTTGGCCACGTCTCCTCCAGAGTGGATGTGTCTTCATCTCTAATTATCAGACATGTTTCATGCCAATAGGTGACCAGCTAGTAGAACCTGACTTAGAACCACAGGATGACCAGTATTGATAGGGACTACAAAGGTCCCTGAGTTCAGCCCCCTGGCATACATGTGGGGAGGTCAAGACACAGAATGGGACTCCAGGTAGAGTTCCAAGTGGCCTCACAGACCACCTGGTTCCACACCCTCTGAGGCCCTGAGGGTTTCAGTGAAGACTAAATTGAAAGCCCCCTGATGCCCTTGCTTGGTATGGGCTGAGCAGTGGAACCAACAGTCCTGTCTACACCTTCCCCATCTCTAGAGATCCATCTACAAACAGAACAAGCCACTATGGGGTTGGAGGCTTCATGCCCTTCGGCCTTAAGGGGACCCTGGCCGGAGCTGCCACTTGCTTCTATGCCTTCGTGGGTTTTGATTGCATCGCCACGACTGGTAAGAAACCTCTCTGATCTCACCCAGGGAGGTGGGGCACCCATGGGGATGCTGGAGGGGCCAGCTCCCTGGGAGGGTGGCACAGAGGGCAGGGGCTCCAGCTTCATCCACACGCTGGCCAATGCTGGGGAACCACCGATCTTATGCCCAGCGTCTTCCACCTTTACCACCCTGGGCATGCCTAATCCTCCTGTTCCCTGCTGAGTGCCAGGGTGACCAAGGACTGAGTGTCCTCTCCCCAAGCCTTCCTGCCTTTTCTCCCTGTTGCCTCAGGGGAAGAGGTACGGAATCCTCAGCGTGCCATTCCCATCGGCATCGTCACTTCCCTGCTCGTGTGCTTCATGGCTTACTTTGGGGTGTCTGCGGCCTTGACCCTCATGATGCCCTACTACCTCCTGGATGAGACCAGCCCCCTCCCTGTGGCCTTTGAGTACATCGGCTGGAGCCCTGCCAAGTATGTGGTGGCCGTGGGCTCCCTCTGCGCTCTGTCCACCAGGTACGTGCTTTGGGGGCCCAGAAGGCAGGACTCGAGAGGGCAAGGATGCACAGAGTCCATGAGCTCCTATGCTGGGGGGGGGGGGGCAGGCAGGGACTCCTAGGTCACTGGGCTGGGCCTACTCTGGGTCACACAGAACCGGACCACCCCCATTGCCATGTAAGACCAGGGGCCTCTCAGACACGTGTTGAGGTGTCTGTTGATGGACAAGGCTGCTCTGACAGGTAGTGAGTTCTCCCTCACAAGAGGTGTTCAAGGTGGGTTTGAGGCATCTGTTCTGGATGTCAGGACCTTGTTCTAACCAGCTCAGTTTGCCCCATATGATCTCCTCAGAACATTCTGGGGGCTGCTCCTTTCCCATGTGGTACATGTGTGTCTGTTTAAGCAGCAGAGGGGCTAGGGTCCTGTCAGTAACAGGTGGCAGAGGCTCTACCAGGGCCTAGGGTGGAATCTGATGGTGTGACCAGACTCTTTCCTCATATGACCCCTTTGGGAAAAGGAAGGATGATGGCAGTGAGGGAAGGGGATCCCAGAGGACTCAAGCATTTCTCATCCTTGCTAGCTGATTTCCAGCCCTTAGAGAATCACTGAGTACTGGACCCAGGGTTGGGTTCAGGGTGGACCTGCCCATGGACCCTGAAAGGCTGGGCAGGGTTAAGGTATTGAGCTCCCACTGGCTCTGATCTTTAAGACAGAATCATGGCTCTCTGAGGGGAGGCATGCAGAGCCACAGATGTGATCAGGACCCTGCAGGGAGTTGGTTCCCAATCAGCCCTGTGAATTAACAAGGGTTTTGGAGCCAGGTTGGGGGGTGCCAGGCAGGGGCTGAATCAAATGCCATTAGCTGTAATTCAAAACTAATGCTGCTCCAATAAAAATTCCTTTTTTCCTGATAGAGGCAGGAGAGTTAATGGCAGAGTTGCTAGCTGGGCTTGGAGGTAGGAAAATCAGGGTTCCAACCCTGATTCAGATACTGGGTGAACCTGGACAGGCCTCCGAGGCTTGCCCCAACTCTCCAGCCTCCATCCTATTCTCAGGCTTTCAAAGCTCTTCAGACAGAGAGACCCTGAACCTGCCCTGCCAAAGGGGCTTGGGTGGGCACCGTGTCTAATCCAAGACTTGACTGCAGTCATGGTCATGATGGTGTTTTGGGGAGCAGCGCAGCCTTGACCTCCTTGCTCATTTTAAAATTTAGCTCAGTTTTCTAAAGGCCTGCAATTGAAGGAACCAATCTCCTCATAATCGTTATAAAATAAAAGTGTCACTTGCTGAAGCATTAAAGTCTCCTTAAATCAGGGGTTCATGCTTTTTTTTTTCTTTCATCATTTTATAGCTATTTCCATTCAATTAGTCAATTTGTAATTGTGTAAAACATACCCTGAGAAAGGGGGTCCCATGGCATCAAAAAGATTAAGAAGCCCTGATCTCCCCAATGCCATGTGGGGGGAGATGGGAAAACTGATCACATGGAGAAATGAAGGATTCAGATGATTGGAAAAGCTGATCTGAGTCAATATCTTCCTTCCATTTTCCCAGTACCACCACTGACCTAAGCAGCTGCCCAGGGAGAGGCAGGCCCTGGCTCACTGCTTGTGCTCCCTAGATAAGGCCCTTGAAGGTCAAATGACTTACTCAAGGTCATGCGTAGGACTATAAGCCTAGAGCTGGAAGCTACAGAGGGAAAAACTGAGGCCTGTGGAGGTCCAGTGCCTTGTCCAAGGGATCACAGAGTAGTTAGTGACAGCCAGATCTTGCCACCAAGTCCTATCATACATACTCATGAGAAGCAGCTAAGGACTAGCTTATTAAGTACACTGGAGAAAGTCAAAAGATGTGAGTTGGAATCTGGCATGTGCCATTTATTAGCTGTGAAACTTGGGCTCATCCTTTCTTTGCTCTGGGCTACCTCAGTTTCCTCTTGCTAAATGAAGGAGGAGTGGACTTAGATGTCTCAGAGGTCTCCTCCTACTTGATCCAGGATCTTCTCAGACTAGAACCTAGTGAATTAGATTCCCCGGGTCTCAGTTTCCTTGTCTTTCAAATCTGGGGGTTGGATCAGATGTCCTCTGAGTTCTTTTCCAGCTTTCTCCCAGGTCCCAAATAATTGGTTAGACTTTAACCAGTTCGATGCATCTTTTATGAGAACAGGCCTGATGACATGCTGTTTTTGAAAGGACACAGTTGGTGGTGTTAGGGTCTTTGGAGTAAGGGATAGATATTGGCTCAGCAGCCTTGGCTTCCTAATGACAGGAGGTACAGCGGGGACAGCAAACTTGTGAAAAAAAACCTTGTGGGACCTCATGCTCTTGTTGGCAGGAAGCCTGCCATCAGCGACTCAGTTGGACCCCTGAATGTGTCCCCACTGTGCCTTGCCATAGGATCCCCCTCTGAGGAGGGGGCAGCCAGGCTGAATGGGGACTGCCTCTGTGATGTGATCTCGCTTGCTCTCCATGTATGTTTGCTTTCCATCCAGTCTCCTTGGAGCCATGTTCCCAATGCCGCGGGTAATCTATGCTATGGCAGAAGATGGTTTGCTTTTCCAATTCTTAGCTAAAGTCCATCCCAAAACGAAGAGCCCATTCAATGCTACTTTGACATCGGGTTCCGTGGCAGGTGAGACTCAGTTGACTTTTATACAGAGAGGGGAGCCTTTGACCAAGGACATGGGGGCAGTAAAGAATGCCGATGTGGTCTCTCCAGCTTGTGCTGCTCTTGCCCAGGAAGGTGATGACATGACGCAGTTGCATGGTTCTCTACAGTCTGCTTTGTCCAGGTTCTCCCACCTGAGTGGGTCCCATCCATGTTTCCACCCATGGAATGACTTGTCCCTGAATTCTGCATTTTTCTGTTTTAGTCTTCTCGGCTCTATGTTTCCTTTGCCCCGAATTCTCTTTGCCATGGCGCGGGATGGTTTACTGTTTAGATTTCTTGGACGACTAAGCCACAGGCAGTCTCCAGTTGCCGCCACCTTGACGGCAGGGGTCATCTCTGGTAAGCTTCACAAAACCAGGTTTCTTCGGCATTCACCGCAAGCACCACGATGCATGGACCTTCCCTCAAGAGCTAGTGCTTGCCATGCATGTGGGGAAGAGACTTTGTGAAACAAATGAATGAGATGGGCATGGACAGCGGGCTTCTCCTGCAGTGGGTAATCTTGGTGGTGGCATACTTGGAATCCATAAGTGATTTAGCCCTTTGCAAGCAGGGTTTTACCTTTGAATTTTTTCCAACTCTTTCAGTCTCTTAAAAAAAAAGTGACTGAAATGGTGAGTCTTTCTGGATATCAAGTATTTGAGAGACAATGATCTGGAGAAACTGATCCCTTGGAATTACTTGCCCAATCGATTAACTGAGATCAAAATCAAGGCTAATTATTTAATTGTCTAAATATTAAACAGGAAAAATGATTCATGGATTTCCCGTTGGTTTTGAAATGATGCTGTAAAATTAACCCAGCCTAGGCCTCTAACACCCCCTACCCTGTCCAGTATTGGTTCCTTTTTCCATGGAAACATGTCAGGTCAGGGTTAGAGTAACCCCAAACCTTTAGGTTTCTCTCAGAAACCCCCTATGAGCCAACCCTTCCTCCTCATTGCTTTGGTGAGCTTCCCTGGGAATGGGAGTCAGCCAGGCCAGCATTTAAAACATGGAGGCTCCTACCATGGGAAAATCATCCACCCCAGGCCTCCATCTACGGGCCTCCCCACCTCCAAGTAGGCTCGTTGGAGCTGTCTGAGAAACACCAACTCCACTGTGCTGGCTGGCCTCTCCAGGCTAATCCAGCGAGCTGTCCTATCTCAAGGGGTGGTCCTAAGACCGAGGAGGCCCAAGCCACAGGGAGGGGCTCATAAAGAGTGTGTGCATCCCTGGGTGCCAAGCCAGACTGCATGGCAAGAGTGAGTCAGCTTCTGGGCCTTCTGCCATGTTAGTGTGTTAGCAGGGGGTCAGACTACCAGAGACAATGTCTGCAAAGATGTGTTGAAACTCACACAAAGAATACACACATACATATACACAGAACATACATGTACACACATACGCACATGCATGTGCACACACGTGTATTCCTCCCTCAAGCCAGCCTCCCCATGAGGCATCTCATCATCTGCACACTTCCAGCAAACACGTCCCACACCACCATAAGGAAGAGACATCTGTGTGTGACCATGGGATCGTAGGCCTAGGAGCTGGAAGGGACCGTTGCTGTCATCAATTCCTGCTACTTCTTGGAATCCCAGATAGGGTCTGCTATAAAATGTTTATTTTTCCCATGATAAATTTGATTATAGGATCCAAAACCTGGAAGGGACCTTAGAGGTCATTGGGTCTCATCTTGCAGAGAAGGAAACTGAGGCCCAGGCACATGAAGTGAGCCTAGAATTCTCACTCCCAAGCCAAAAGGGACCTCTGAGGAGATAGTTGAAGCCCCTCGTACTACAGGAAGAGGACAGGGAGTCCCAGAGAGGTCACTCGAGAATTACTGCCCAGCATACACAGGTGGATAAGTCTAGTGGTCTACAAATGCAGCAAGGCCAAGGGAGCCCCCTCCTGACCCACTCCCAGTACTGTCTATAGAGTCTCAGGGGTGCCCAGGGTCACATGGCTGATAAGGGTGAGAGGTGGGGATTTAACTCAAGCCTATCTTGACCCCAGGTGGCACACATTCTATCCCTACAGAGGCTCTTCAATTTCATCTAAATGTAATCTTGCTAAAATGGCCTTTTGTTTGAAACCAAAATCTGCCCACTATTAGGTAACCTTGAAATAAAATAAAACACAGCTCTGCACCTTGCTGGGCTAGTTAGCAATTTTAAGTTAGTTGTGGCTTCCTAAAAGCAACATCTGTAAGATGACAGGGTTGGACTAGACGGTCTCTAAAGGCCCTTCTGACTCCAGACCTGGATCCTGTGTGTGACCCTGGACAAGTCAGTTCCTCTCCACAGGCCTTAGTTTCCCCTTTTGTAAATGAGAGGGTCAGACTAGATGACCTCCCAGGGCGCTTCTAGCTCTAGCCTTGGATTCCTATTGAATCAAAAAGAGCTTTCGTTGAGTTCTGCCACAAACCCTGCTTCCCTCCATTCCCACCTGGGGATTGGTGAGAGACTGAAAATCAAACCTAGGTTTTCTTGGCCAGCTATGAATGGAAAGTCCAAGACTCTGAGTGTTCCCAGCATTATTCAACCAGGTGACCTACTTTTTACTATGCTCCCTGTGTGTCATCTCTGTGAGTCATAGTATCCCCACAGAAAAGGCTTGGATTTCACGGTTTCTGAGGAGACCTTTCTGCTCTAGAATTAGTGTTTTATGTGGCCTTGAGCCTCCTGTCCCATTCTCCATAAATAAGATGAGGGCTTGGGTCATTCATGGGTCCTTGGTCAAAAGTACTTATTCTTCTGCCCTCAGTTTCTCCTTCTGCAGAATAATTAGGTTGATCTAAGTGGCTTCTGTGGTTCCTTACAGCTCCAGTATCCTATGATACTTTGGTTTGCCCGGTTACACACACGTGCATGCATGTGCAGACACACACATGCATACACTTGCCCCTTTTAATCAGCTGTTCCTAAATGAATAGCCATGAGTGACAGACTGGGGCTTTGGTTCCCTGTGTTTATCAATCTGTTCTCTCCGGACAGCTGTCATGGCATTCCTCTTTGACTTGAAGGCTCTGGTGGATATGATGTCTATTGGGACCCTTCTGGCCTATTCACTTGTGGCAGCTTGTGTCCTCATCCTCAGGTGGGCTCCTCACTCCTCAACCTCCCCCCATACCTTCTTCCTCCTCATCATCCTGCATGGAGGTTCACTTCTGGGCAGAGATCTCTTGCTAAGAATCACTAGGCTGGGTTAGCTTGAGGGTGGAGAAAGAACCGGGCAGATCTTACTCTCTAGATAGTGCATTCAAGGCCCAGATTGGGAACCTCAGGAGGGCATGTGGTTCAGTGCAAACATTGTTGAATCTGGAGGTGGGAAGACCTGGGCTGACTCTTGTCCCTGACACATAGTGGTGTGTGACCTAAGGTATGTCACTAAGCTTTAGTCTTGAGTTATTGAGGCCAAGAAATCCCTTGTCACAAATCTCAGGTCCTGTGATCCTAGAAGGGATTCAGCTGCAGTGACTTGTCTAAGGTTACTCTGGTGGTATGTGACAGAGGGAGAAGTCATGCCAGGTTAATGATACAGTCTGTCCTTGGGAACAGGTACCAGCCCAGCTTGACTCACCAGAAGACAAAATGTTGCCTGGAGAAAGAAGTCTTGACTTCAGATCCAGCCATAGTCCTATTGCCAGGATCCGGAAATAGCAAGCAGTCCTTCATCAAACCTTCAAGGTTACCCACCCAGCGCTCGGCATCTCTTGTTACCTGTTTGGTGGGGCTGCTGGGTGAGTCCTCTTCCCCAGAGTTAACAAGACTCACACTTCCCCATAACTGACCATCTTAACTAGTGACTGGCACAGAGTTGGCGTGAAGTAGGGCTGGCCACTGCTGATGGGGGATGGAGCCAAGTAGTGGGAGAAAAGCCACCTTGGATGATGCTGTCACTGGTCTTACTTTAGTTACAGTACTGCCCATGACCTGAGGGCACTGAAATGTACTCCCTGCCCTAGAATTTCCCTCACAAACTCTCATCTCATCTCCCTTTAGAGTCACTGATGGCTAGAGATGGCAAATGTTAGAACTTGTCCCCCCAGGTCCAAGGTCCCAGGTCTACCATTGTAACAATACACAGAGACCAAGGAGTTAAGTGCAGGACAGGTTGGATCAGTCGGAGGTTATCATGGCAACTTGGAATATAGGGGCATGTGTAGTCTAGTGTTAAAAAGGGCAGACCCGGGGTCCCAGAACATGTCTTTGGTGGGGGGTGGCATAGAAGTCACAGTGCAGGTCAGCCCAGCCTCCCATCCTAGTGCATTTGCCAGCATTAGGGAAAGAGAACTGGATTTATTTGGAGTCAGAGGACCTGGATTTGAATCGATTGTAACCAAGGTGGTGTTGAGCAAGTGACTTCCATTCTCTGGTCCCCTGTTTCTGCAGCTGTTATGTATGGGACTCAGATGACCAATCCCTTAGAAAATCTCAATCTATACTCCTGTAACCTCATGTTCTGTATGAAGTCCAGACCAAAGAAGTCCGTAGTCATCATGCAGTTCTCCTAATACCCTTTTTCTCAGGGGACAAATACACTACCCATTCCTTTGAGCTCCAGGGCACAAATCCTCCTCAGCAAAAGCCACAGTACTGGGAAGAGACCAGTCTGGCCAAAAAACAAGGTAGATGAAAAGTAACTTTTGGAAAGCTCCTTTTTTTTTAACTTGAATATTTCCCAGACCATGGCATGCCACTTGGCCAGTGAGGGAGCTGGCCGCAGAATTGAACTGCAGAGCAGGCAGGAGTGTATTTGAGAAGTTACCCAACTGTATTTCAGAAGAATCCAAATTACAAGTAAGCTAAAGGAATAAAGGGAAGCTCTAGCTTCTATCATGAAATTTGCTATCTTTTCCCTTTTTTAAAATAAAAATAAATCTCATGATTTTATCTCCATACTTAAGTCCTTGCCAATGCATATTTGAACTCTCTCTGCCCCTTGGAGTCTTTTGTAGCCAGAAGTTCTGGAAGGGAATTCTGTCTCAAATGCTCAATACCTGAGGGATCTTGAGTCAAGTCATTTCACCTATGGGCTTCTCTTTAAAATGAGGGGATTGAATGTGATGACCTCCAAGGTCCCTCCCCACTCTAAATCTCAGACTCTGTGGGTCAGAGGTGGGACACAGATCTTCCTGCCTCTGAGGCTAGCTTTCTTCTTTTTAAAATAAATTTATTTGGTTTCAGTTTTCTACAATCACTTCCATAAGTCTTATATTTTCTCCCCCTCTCTCCCTGAGATGGCATGCAATCGTATATGGGTTCTACACATATATTCTTATTATACATATTTTCATATTAGTCATGTTGCGTAGAAGAATTAAAATAAATGGGAGAAACCTGAGAAAAAACCAAACATAATACAGGAGAAAATATTCTGCTTCATTCCGTGTTCCAATTGTATAGTTCTATCTCAGAATGCGGATGGCATTTTGCCTCGAGTCCTTGGGGAATATTTTAGGTCCTTGCATTGCTGGTGAAGGTCCATGTCTACCAGAAAAATTCCTCACACACTGTGGTTGTTACTATTTATAATGAACTCCTGGTTCTGCTCCTTTCACTCAGCATCAGTTCATATAAGTCTTCCCAGGCCTCTCTGAAGTCCTCCTGTTCATCATTTCTTACATCACAATAGTATTCCATTATATTCCTGTGCCATAACTTGTTTAGTCATTTACCAATGGATGGGCATCCCCTTGATTTCCAGTTCTTGGCCACCACAAAGACAGCTGCTATAAATATTTTTGTACATATGTGACCTTTTCCATTTTTATGATCTCTTGGGGATACAGTCCTAGAAACAATATAACTGGATCAAAGGATATGCACATTTTTGTAGCCCTTTGGGCATAGTTTCAAATTGCTCTCCAGAATGGTTGGATCAGCTCACAGCTCCACCAACAATGAATTAGTGTTCCAACTCTCCCACATCTTCTCCAACATTTATCATCTTCCTGTTTTGTCATGTTAGCCAATCTGATAGGTGTGATGTAGTACCTCAGAACTGTTTTGATTTACATCTCTCTAATCAATAGTGATCTAGAACATTTTTTATATGACAGATATCTTTAATTTCTTCCTTTGAAAACTGCCTGTTAATATCCTTTGATCATTTATGAATTGGAGAATGACTTGCATTCTTTTAATTTGACTCAGTTCTCTATATATTTTAGAAATGCAGCCTTTATCACAGACACTAGTTGCAAAAATTCTTTCCCAGTTTTCTGCTTCCCTCTTAATCTTGGTTGCATTGGGTTTGTTTGTGCAAAAACTTTTCAATTTAATGTAATCAAAATTATCCATTTTGCACTTCATAATGTTCTCTATTTCTTGTTTGGTCATAAATTTCTCCATAAATCTGATAAATATACTATTCCTTGCTCCCATAATTTGTTTATAGTATCAGTCTTTATATCTAGATCATGTATCCATTTGGACTTTATTCTTGTGTATGGTATCAGGCATTGGTCTATGCCCAGTTTCTGCCACACTGTTATCCAGTTTTCCCAGAAGTTTTTGTCAGTGAGTTCTTATCCCCGAAGCTGGGGTCCTTGGGTTTATCAAATAGTAGATTGCTATATTCACTGACTATTGTGTCTTGAGTACCTAACCAATTCTACTGGTCTCCCCCTCTATTTCTTAGCTGGTATCAAGTGGCTTTGATGATTGCTGCTTTATAATACAACTTGAGATCTGGTAAGGGTTAGGCCACCTTCCCTACCATTTCTTTTCATTAATTTCCTTAATATTCTGGACCATTTGTTTTTCCAGATGTATTTTAATATTACTTTTTCTAGCTCTAGAAAATATTTTTCTGGTAGTTTGATTGACATGGCACTGAATAAGTAAATTAGTTTAAGTATGAGGCTGGCTTTCCATCCAGCATGAGTGCTTGACTGCCTCTCTAGATGGTGACCAGGGGGTGTATTGGAAAACTGACCCTTTCAATGAAAGGAGATCCCTTTCCCTGGTCTGAGCCATAATCCTTTCTTTCTCTCTGGGTCCGGGATGAAGCATTCCTGGTTCTTGGCCTCAGCATCCTGATGACCTACAGCGTGAATGCTGTTACGGATCTGGAGCCATGGAGCCTTGGACTTCTCTCTGTGTTCATCTTCCTTATCCTCAGCATCGTCCTTGTCATCTGGAGGCAGCCCCAGAATAAGCAGAAAGTGGCCTTTATGGTAAGTACTCAGAGCCCCACCCTGCCGGAACACCTTTGAGCAGCTGGAGAAAGTGGTGACCTGTGGAAGGGAAGGACAGCTAAATGACAGCTCAGAAGCCAACGATGGCCAGCCACTGACAAGTCCTGGGAGTGGGCCTGGTGGGCCTTTCCTGATGTCTGCGCTCCACTCCCAGCTTCTGACTGAAGATTTCTGCTTCACATGAGCCAACATTAACTTTCTGACTCTTTGTGCTTCAAGGAGAATTTAAATTCCTTCAGAGTAGGCACAGTTTTTCATCTCTGCTTTTATAGCCCTAGTACAGAGCCTCCCAGAAGTGCACTCTTCATCAAATGCTTGCTGACTATTGAATTGAACTGAATTAAGCCAATGTATTGGAGCCCTCTACTAAAATACCTACTAGGTGCCAGGCACTAAGTGCTGAGGATACAAAGAAAGACAAAGAACAGTCCTTGCCTTCCAGGAGCCCATGGTCTACCAGAGTGGACAACATGTAAACAAATTTGTACAAACACACTATAAATAGATCAGTAGGAAATAACCCAAGAAAGACTCAAGAATTAAGGAAGGTACGGCCCTTGTCCTTAACAAGTGTATCATCTAATAGAGATCTCTTGATCTCATTCCTTTCTTTTTTATGAATGGCACATTTTGTTCTGGTTTTTGTTTTTATTCTTTGTCTTTGCTTTTTAGATCTAATCTTATTCCTGTCTCAAAAACTGGGGCCAACTTGAAATCCAATGTCATAATTTGCTCTTGAATAACTCCTTTGTGAAATACTCTTTAAAAAATGCACTTTAAAACATGGGAAGCACCCCCAAGAAAATACTCCCAGAGGACTGGAAAAACCACAGAGTCATTTCCTTTTCTTTAATTTAATATTTCATCTTACCCAATTACATGTAAAAACAATTTTAACATTCTTTTTTCAAATTTTGAGTTCCAAATGCTTTCTCTCCCTTTTTCCCACCATTCATTGAGAAGGCAAACAATTTGACATAGGTTATACATGTGTAGTCATGCAAATCACATTCCCATATAAGTCAAAGGAAACACAGCTCCACCCCTTAAAAAAACCAAGAAAAATAAAGAAAGGAAAGAAAAAGTATCTTCCATCAGCATTCAGGGTCCATCCATTCTTTCTCTGGAGATCTTTCCATGACTCTCTGTATTTGTCATACATTATTTCTTATAGCACTATATAATTTGTTCAAGCCATTCCCCCATTGATTAGCATCTACTTTATTTCCAATTTTTAACTATCACAAAAAGCATGGTTATAAATATTTTGGTATATCTTGGGACTTTCTTCTTAATCAGCAACTTCCTTGGAGTATAAGCCCAATAACAGAGTTCCTGGTTAAAGTGGTTTCATCGCTTTATTGCATATTTCCATATGGCTTTCCCAGTGGTTGCACCATTTCACAGCTCTCCCAAAAATGGATTGATGTGCCTATCTTTCCATAACCCCTCCAACCTTGACTGCTTGTCATTTTTGCCAGTTTGCAGGGTGTGAGCTGAAACTTCAGGGTTGTTTTGTTTGCATTTCTTTTATGATTACTCATCTGGAGCATTTTTCCAGAGGACGTGTCCATTTTGGCAGAACGACAGTGACATGCATTGGTTCTGTGTGGTCTCTTCCAAACCTCAGGGTGCTTATGAAATTCGGATGCCTTGATTGTCCTTTTAATGTGGCCATAACTTACCTCACTGATGTGTTTGCCTATACTTTGCCCACCTTTCTCTGTGTCAGCTTCATGTGTCTCCATATCACCTTGGACTTTTCAAATACACATCGAGGCAGCCCTGATTAATGGGCACATTTTGGTTCCTGGGCAAACTCATTTTAATTATGCTTGCTATTTCCCAGGAGGCCCTGGGTACACATAGTTGGCTCCTGGGACCAGGAGTTCTGTATCTGTTAGTTTGGAGGTGTGGGAGCAGTCACTACAGAGGGACAGAGCTCTGGGGACCCTGGGAGCCATGTGTTCTGGGAAGAGAGAGCTGTGAAGAGATGGTCGTGGCAAAAGCCCTGGAACCTTCCTGAGTGTCTCCCTATCTGTCCACAGGTTCCCCTGCTACCATTTCTGCCTGCCCTCAGCATCCTGGTGAACATTTACCTCATGGTCCAGTTGAATGCACAAACGTGGATCCGATTCAGCGTCTGGATGGCTATCGGTGAGTGCCTCCCAGCCAGCAGCAGGCTCCAGGTTTGTGCTGCTTCCCCTCCCTGTGCCTGTGCTTCTGCAGAATGTGCAGGGCTCCACTCTGGTTATCTTGTGGTTGGTTCAGACAGGCACCGGGATCGCAAAGTCCCAGAGAAGGAAATGGGTCTTAGACGGCTGTCCCCCTCCCCCTCCCAGGTCCAGGATATAGCAGGGCAGGACCTGAACCCAAGTCTTGCTGGCTCTGAGGTGGCTTCTTTAGCCCCTGGGCCGGTGTGACTCTCATGAGGAAAGCATTTTCAAACCTTTAATCACTGCAGAGATTTACGGGGGGCAGGGGGTATTTACTGGGGGCACAGGGTAGAACTGCAAATAAATGAGTTCAGCCAACTAGCTCAGCAATTAAAGAGCTGAGGATGTGATTGGGGTGCAATGAGAAAGCACTGCTGTGGAGTCAGGACCTGGGTTCGAGTCCCATGTCTACTGTTTACAGCCTGTGGGACCAAGGCATATTCCCTTGTTGGGCCTCAGTTTCCTCATCTGTAAAATGAGAGCCTTGGGTCAGAGGGTCTCTGAGGTTCTTCCACTTCTAGAAGTAGGAGCATGGAGCAGGGGGCCAAGAAGATGCTTCATTTCATACCAGGTGATCCGCCCCAAGGAGACGGACATGTGCGGCTTGGCAGCTATGCCAGCTGAGGTAAGAACTGCCAACTGATGCCTTTTGTCTGTTTTTGAAGGTTTCCTGATCTACTTTTCTTACGGCATCAGACACAGCTTGGAAGGGCACCACGAGCATGAAGATGAAGGTGTGTGTGCAGAGAGTTCAATGGGGCAAATGGAAGAGAAAAGCCCCATTGAGGCCAGCAGCCTCACATAGGGCAAGCCCAACGTCCATTCCTCCTCTGGACTGGACAAGTCAGTGTTGATGCTGGGCAGCCTGGCCCTCATGCTCCGTATGTCTTTTGTTGGAAACAAGGACAGGCTGTTTTTGCCAGTTCCCCCTGTCCTCAGCCTGCTGCTCTTGTCCCATCTCCCCTCTGTGGTGTTTGTGTCTGTAGGCTGAGTGAGCTCAGACAAGAGCAGCGCGTCTGGGGACCAGCCACTTCCTTGAGGACCATCTCCTCAGAGATGAGCCCAGAAATAAATGGGGGAGGGGAGGCCAGAGTTGCACCTTGCACCTTTTGGTACTTGGAAATTCTTGGTGTTTTGTTTTGTTTCGTTTTGTTTTTTAAAGTTTTGTCATGTATAGTCCTGCCAGTGTTAGCCTTTGTTGGGGAGGGGTGTTAAGTAGCAGGATGCTCTGTGTGTACCTATCCGGTTACATGCCTCACTTGTACTGGGAGAGGGTAGCACTCACCGTGCCTCTGATGGTCTCTTTGGCCTTGTTCCTTTAAGCTGACAGACTGTCCTCCTTCCTATCCACCCCTCAGAGCTGGCGTGGAAAGAGGGCTGAGGGAGAGCAGCAGAGCAGAGGGAGGATAAGCATCCTCTGGCCGTTTTTTAGTAAATGCCCACAGTGGATCCCTTAAGCTGACCCCCCTCTAGTAAAGAACTATTTCTAATAAATTAGTAAATATGAACATTTGCTTCAGACTTATCATACACTGTAGAGATAACATTCCACAGCAATGAATGATGACTTCATTCAACAACCTTTTCTTAAGCACCTACTACTGTCATGTTGGGAAGAACTCTGGATTTGCTATCAAAGGACCTGGCCTCCAGCCCTGGTTCTGCTGCCTCTTAGCTGTAAGACCTTAGACAAGTTCTGTACTATCTCTGGGCCCCTCTTTTATGGGGAGAGTGTTGAACTCAGTGGCTCCAGCTTAGCCATCAGTCCTATCACCATTGGGCGAGTTCCCTGTCAAAGCATGTGTGTGGTAAGGGGGAGACTTCCAGGCAATGTCATCCTCCAGGAGAGGGTGAGAGGCACAGGGTGCCTGGGGTTGACTCATTGCCCTTTCTCTAGTCCCAATTCGCTGCTTTGCTTTGGCTAGGATTCTCTCTTGTTTCCCTGCTGCCCAAAGCTTTCATTTCTACATCAAGGAAGGGGGTGGAAGCAAATAACAGGACAAGACAGATCTGCTCCTCTCCAATAGTCAAAGGCAGCTAAGCCCAGCTGGAGGCCATACCTCTCACCCTGTTTCTTCTGGAAACATTTCCAGGCACATTTCTTCTTTCCTTGCTCCCATTCCTTTTTATTAAGTATTTCCGTCTGTTTGGCCCTATAAATCAGGGACTTGTTTTAAACAATGACATGTCAACACTGGTAACAGCAGCCCCTTCCTATATCCTAGTAGGGTGAGGCTGGCACTGTGCCCGCTCAGGGATGCGATAGTCAGATAATGAGGGCCAAGGAATGAAATAGAAATGAATGAGAGTCCTCAAAGTTATCCAAGCCTAGTGTCCAGACCTGTTTCAAGAAGACCTTTCAGGGGCAGTGATGGAGGCTCGGTTTCTGTAGCATGGGTGAGTCAGGGCCTTTCTTAGTGGAAAAGGAGATACCCTTCTAGAGTCTGGGGATGGCGTGGGAGTGCTTAGCATAGCACTGAGTCTCCAGATACCTGTAGGGCCTGCCCTGGCCCTAGAGGGCCTAGAGGGCCCAGAGAACATTTAGGAGTCATGGCCCAGGGGAAATGGCTCAGAAAGAGCAACTTTGACTTGTAGTTCCCATTCTAGGGACCCCACATTTCTTGATTCCTTAATTGGTGTGTGGAAAGGGAGAGGAAGCTGTGAGCTTCTGGTGCCCCAAATCACAGGGCTGCTGTTCAATTTTGGAAGGACAAATCTTAACTTTGGATCACAAGACCCTGGGATTAGAGTTGGATAGGACCTCAGAGGCTATTAGTCCAACCTCGTTTTACAAAGGAGGAAACTGAGGCCAGGGGGAATAAAGTGACTTGTGACAGCTGATGGAGATCTCCTCCTCTAACCTTCCCCATGGAAGGAAAGAAACTGACTTAGGGTGTTCCCCTGAAATCTTACCTTAATAATCAGGTGTAGAAATGTGTTTGGCAAGCCAGCTGGCATCTCAGCCAAACCACTAGGGCCCTCTAAAAAAATGTGTTCTCTGATAAGGAATTTGATCATTCTCAGCAAACACAAACATTTTCCATGTACAAAAGAGAAAAGGGGGCTTGCATGGGAAACTAAGAAAGTGCTGGATGGAGTTTTGTTTTGGTTTGTTTTCTAAGTCTGCATCACTTGTAAAATGATGGAATCCACATTGTCCTAACCCACATCCTTTCCTAGTGGGATCCTTGGCTTTGTTTTTTAAATTGAGGTCTCTTTTCCTGAGTCACAGGTTAGTTAATTTAGAGCTGGACCTGCCTGGTCAGTCAGCCCTTCCTCCAGGTGAGGACAGTGGGGAGATACGTATGCACATACATGCGCATGTCCTGTATCTATACAAGCAACATTGACAGAAGTACTTAGTAATCATGAGTTCTGACACCTTAAGGGGGGTCAAAATTCATTGTGGTGTTCTCTATTAACAGGTGTTTCTACAGAATGTTTTTAGGTATTAATATTAAACTATTGTGAGATTCAATGTTATCATGTATATAAGATTTTTAATGATATTTTCCAAGAACAAGGTATTTATATGTTTCTAGCACAAAGTCAGCCTTAAACCCAGAACCTGGAAAGCTTCGCATTGCCATGTGCCTTATTTGTCATCTCTGCGGGGTTCCTGGAGGGCTAGTGTTGCTCAGGGGTTTGGCCATTTCTCCTGTCCTCATGACACACACAGTGAGAGCTCACAGGCCCCAAGGGCTGGTCCACTGGCTTCCCCTAAAAGTGATTGCTTTTTCCAAGCTGCTGATCCGGGGGAAGAAAAGGCATCCTGTTAGTGCCCAGACCAGACCAGCCCTGAGGGACCCTTCTTTTCTTTGCAATGCAAAGGACATTCCAGGCCAGGGTTCAGGAGAACTTGGGAGTAGAATGAAGGGGGGTTTTTTATTTTCATTATTTCCTTCTATCCTGTTTTGTGAAAGAAAAATAAACATGTGGTTATAATTCATGACTCTTCCTTTTCTTTTCTCCCCAGTATTATTGGAGAATCATCCTCTCAAAGGGCCCTCCCTCCCTCCATCATATGACTTTGCACAGTCTTTTTTCTAGAACAGAGATCATCTCTGAGGAATCTAAGACCCAAACAAGCTAAGTGACCTGGCCAAGGTCTCACAGGCAGATTAGGGTAGCTCTGGGACCAAGAACTTGGGTGTCCTGACTCTCCGGTCTGATGATCTTCTCATGGTGGAAGGAGCCCCAGATGGGGCAGTTAAAAGAACTAGGCTCACACCCACCCCTTCCACTTACTCCTTGTGTGTCTTGGAGCAGGTGCTTTCTCTGATTTGGGTCTCAGTTCCACCTCTATGGGGCAGCTAAGTGGCTCAGTGGATGGAGTACCTGGCCTGAAGTCAGGAAGACACCTCCATGAGTTCAAATCCAGCCTCAGACATCTGACTAGCTGTGTCGCCCTGGACAAGTCACTTTCACTCTCATGTATTCCTCTGCAAAATGAGCTGGAGAAGAAAATGGCGAAACACTCCAGTGTCACAAAGTCACAAGTGTCAGACACAACTGAAAAATGACAACAACAATTTCCACCTCTATAAAGTGGTGGGTCCCTACCCCAGAGAGCCATCCCTTGAAACAACAAACAAAAAGGGAAAGACAAGGCAGTCCAGTGATGCTAAGCAGCTCACGACTACATCCAACTGTTTCTATGGGGTTTCATTCTCATAGTCCTACCCCTCTGTGAAGCAAATTTTCTCTTCCAAGCCCAGTCAGGTCCTTCTAACTTGGCCCCATTCCATGGCTTGGCTTGGCTCTTTCTCGTCCTCATTACAGTCACAGTCCCTGCTTCCCAGTGTAGCTGCCTCTTTCTGCATCCATTCATGTCCTGGCCTTCTCTCAGTCCTCAAGTTTCATTTCTTCCATCCCCATCAGTTTTGACTTAGCTGTTCCCATGTTGAGGAGAATTCCCTGTTTCCAGTTCTTTGTCATCACACCAAACATGCTATTAGGAGTATTTTTGCTGTCTTGGGGTAGAGGGGGATGGATCTTCCAGAGGACTTCTGGGAACAGTAGTGAGACCCCTTGGTCAAAGAAGGTGGACATTCTAGTCATTTCTCTTGACTTGATTTCACGTCGCTTCTTGGAATGGTTGGATGAATTCAAGTGTACTGCTGTTCCTGGTTTTCCCCTGATGCCCCTCTCTCCATGGCCATACATAAGAGGACTCCTTTTCCCATCCCAATCTCACCCATCCCCGTCCCCATGGCAACATCTAGACTAGAGATGATGAGGAGGTGGATACAGTGGAGAGCGTTAACTGGTGTGAGAAGGCCTGGGTTCAAATCTCAACTTCAACACAGCCTGCACACAACCTTGGTTTCCTTATCTACAAGGTGAAAGTTAAAGACTTGATGGCCCTTCCCCAGCTGCGGATCTAGGATCTAGGATGGACAGGGCAGCATCCTATGCCCACATAGGATCTCTGGCCTCCCAGAGATGAGTCACTCTCCACTTTTGGACAGTTCTTAGAAGGAAGTCTCTTCTTAAACTCAACTGCAATCTGTCTCCACAGCTTCCCCCATCTCCCATGGCTTGGAGCTCTTCCCCCTGGGGCTAAGCAGAACTGGACACCTGCCCCCCACTCCAGACTTTTCTCCAGGTCAAAGGACTACCTTCATTTCCTCCACCTGGAGCCAAAGTTGGGAACACAGTTTCCCACTGGGATAAGGCACTAGAGATTTCCAGAGCAACCCCAAGGCACCTCTCGAGTCCATGATATACTTGACTTTACCCTCCATTTCCCTCGTATTCTGTGTCCTGAAGATGATGGGTGGGAGGACAAGTAGCTCAGCCCTGCTCCTGCAAAGTGAGAGAAGCTCCCTGGGCAAAGCTTCTCTTTGGTCTCCCCACTCCCTTTCTGCACCCCTCTGGTGCCCAGGCTCTCAGGCTCTGCCAAGCCTCACTTTGGGACAACTGGGCCAGTCTGCCTTCAGAGGTCCTCCAAAATGACCCAACCCCACACCTGTAGTGTGAGTGGTTAAATATTTAGAAGTTGAAGGCCCTAGATTGGAAATCGGGAGCTGGACTTCTTCCCGAGCGACCTTGGGCAAGTCATCTGACTTCTCCGGACTTCAGTTCCCTTCTCTATAAAACAAAGGGTCAAAGTGCTATCATCTGAGGTCCTTTTGAGTTCTAAAATGGTAGGTCAATGGTGAAATGGAAAATGCCTCATCTTCTGGCATCCCCTATGGGCCTCAAGTGGGATCCCACCTGTCCCATCTCCCGAGCTCAGTGGGATCGATGGGGGTAGGGGAGTAAAGGAGGATAGATTCTTCACATTTTCTGCCCTGGTCACTAGGGCCAAGGTCCCCTCTGATGACACTTGCTAGCATGGAGGTTGTTAGGGTTTCTTAAAGGCTGAGCCAATGGAGTTCCAACTGGCAGGGAGCTGGTAGGAAAGAGCACTGAATGCCAAGGCCAGTTAGAAAGATACAGAGGGCTTTTTCCCAGGGGTAGAACAGGAGGGGGAAGATTGAGGGCCACAGTGCCTCAGTGTCCCCTGACCTTGAGAGAGCTGAGGAAAAGCCATGAGCTGGCTGACTAGGGGATGGCCATGTAAATGAAGATCCAGGACCTTGCCATTCATTCCAATTGGTGTAAGGCTTTTCTGCCTTTGAGTAACAGCAGAGGAATATAGCTGTTTAAGTGGGACCACCTCACAAAGCCCCCAAAGTGAAACTGCCCCATTAAGCGAAGGGCCTTTCAGGAGAATCCAAGAGAAGTCATCCTCCCTTTGGTAGCATCTGAATCACCAGAAGGCTCTACCCTTTATCCTTGATCATACCGTTTCTACAGTAGACCAGGAGGAGGGACACTCTTTGATGGCAGGAATCATTTCCTGTTGGTCCTTGTATCTCCAGCCCTGATCCCAGGGCCTGGCCTGTGGAAGGCAATTTAAGGCATATTTGATGGAGTTGAATTGAGTTCAGTTCCTCTTCCCCTCCTTACTTCAGTAGCCTCAGAATAGGTCTTTCTGCTTCCCACCAGCCCTCTCTCCAACCAATCTTCCATACCATAAACCAAAAAAACCCAATCTATACTTGTTGGTTGATTGATTGATGTTCTAGGCACAGTTCTTTGCCATTCCCCTCCTGAAAAATCAGTAGTTGCTCCTTGCCTCTGGGAGAAATGACTCTATTTTCAGTCTGGCACAACATGATGCCCTCTGTGCTGCCATATTGTTTCCTTTATCCATTCTGGTCAACCTGCACCACCAGTCACTCCTCATGGTCAACATTCTGTCTTTGCATTGGCTACCCTAATTAGGGACCCACGTGTATGTCACTTTTGTCTTATCTAAAGCCTAGCTTTCTGTTCAGAGCACAGGCCAGCCCACCACTTCCTGCCCAAAGTCTTTCCTGACAGCCTCTGTTGTCAGTGTCCCTGAAATCACTTTGTATAACTTGGCAGGGCTTGGGGATTTACCTATTTGTGAACACATCAAACATCCCTTCTGAGGAATTGAAGCTCCTTGAGGTCAGGCACATCTTTGAGCCCAGTGGAGTGCAGAACACACAGGAGATGCTTGATTAAAGACTTGTCAAATTGAAGCCCACCTTGACTCTACCTTCAGACAGAAGTTCCTAAGCTTTTTGATATCCTGGCTTCTTTGATAGTTTGGAGAACAGACCAGAAAAAAAGCAAGTTTTCAAATGCATGTAATAAAATGTAGAGGACCACAAAGGAAACCAATAATATCAAAATCTAGTTATCAACATTGAAAAACAACAAATTCTGGACTCTGGTTACACACCCCTGCTAAGCTGAAGGTTTTAAGATCCTAGAGACAGTTCCATGTTCATGAATCAAAATAGCCCCCTGATAATTAAGTTCGCATTCCAACTGGATTTCAAGAAAGCAGGTGCCTGTGAGTTCAATATGAGCTCACACCAAGACTACTAGTCCCATAGGCAGAGAACTTTCAGCCTCAGGGCCTCATGTGGTCCTCTAGGTCCTCAAGTATGGCCCTTTGAGTTGTGACCTAAGGGACCACATGTAGCCTTGAGGTCAAAGGTTCCCTGCCCCTGCCATAGGATAATACGGGAGCCAAATATATGAACACATGACTAAATCAGAACTCAAGAGGCAAGGTACCTCAGAGATCATCTCCACTTTGCTTTACAGGGAGGGAAACTGAGGCCCAGGGAGTTTCAGAGATGTATCTGTTGGAGGTGAAGTAGCTATTGTCAGAGGTGGGATTAGAACCCAGGCCCTTTCAATCCAGCCAGGGCTTTTACAAACTACAGCTTCCTGTTTCCCCGAGAGTTGCATGGTCAGAGATTGGAGGAGAAAAGCCAATCCTTCTCCTCCCCTGGCCTTTCCTGCCTACAGGGGAGGAAGAGAGAAACACCATCCTGTCAGCAGGGAAGCAGAGAAATGCCACCATCCTGGCTCGGTCCATTCCTGACTTCCTGGGAAGAAGAGAAACCAGATGATTGTGCTGAAGACTCTGGTCTCCTGGCCTGCATTGGCCTAGTTTCTCCAAGGAAGGAGAGAGCATCATTTCATGACTCAGGACATCCACACCTTGGCTGCTTAAGGCCCTGGTAGGACTACACCTTGAGGCCAACACCTTGCTCTCCGGACCACTTCCATGTTCTAGCTCTACCATCTTCACTCAGTAACCTGTCCTCCTCTGAAAGGCCCTCAATCTACCTCTTCCACCCACTCACAATTCTGGAAGCTCTTGTCTATGGACTCCCAAGTCACAAGTCTTCTTTCCTCAATGAGCTCAATACAGGGTTCACAATTTTTCTCCCCCCTCCGGTCCTTCTACTAAGGGACTCCATCAAAGATACTGATACCCCCTCAGATGCCTTAACCTCCTAGTTCCTCACCTCACTCATTTCCCAATTACTGCACATTAGTCATACACAAAGATGATCAGTCATATGCCAGATCATGCTATCACCCACAAATGCACCACTTTGGTGACTATGTGCTCTGGAATTTCCTCATCTGATCACACTGTACTATCATTCTACCTCTCCCTCTGCCTGGCAAACCCCCTTTTACCTTCACCATGATCACCAATCCGTCACTTCACTGAAACCACTTCACTGAAAACATCACTAAAAATTAATTGAAACATTTAGTAATTTCAATAAAATAGCAGGATATAAAACAAATCCACAAAAAGCATCAACTTTTCTGTATATTAGGAAAAAGAAAACCCAGCAGGAATAGATTAAAAAAGAAATTCCATTCAAACTAGCCACAGGATATAGAAAACATCTGAAAGTGCCCCTCCCCAGACACAAACAGGAACTTCGTGAATACAGCTACCCAATACTTGGTATCGAAATAAACATAGGCCTAAGTAAGTGAAGAGATAGTGATTGTTCATGTATGAGCCCTGCCAACTTCATAAAAGTGACATTAAAACATTCATGTACAGGTCCAGTATCATGCCATTCAAAGCTCATATATAGATTAGAAAAAAATAACAAATTTTATCTGAAGAAACAAAAGCTCAAGGAAATAATGCTAAACAAGTGGGAAGGAAGGGGGCCTAGCAGTACCAGATGTCAAACTGTATTCCAAAGTAATAAACATCAAAACTATCTGGTACTGGTTGAGAAAATTCGATTAGTGGAACCGATTATGTGCATAAGGCAGAGAAGCAAAGGGAAGGGGAGGAGGGAAGAGCATAGGTATTTACTAAAAGCATCTGCTGTGTGCTGGGCACTTTACAAATGTTACCTCACTTGATCGAGTATAAATATGGCTGGATACTTGATCACCATGAGGGGATTGGTTCCTAAGGCAGAGTACCAGAGACCTCAGTCTAACCACCACAGGCCCTATGAGTCACCCCTAAGCCAGTCATCCCAATGAATATCTGGTCACTGGATCCAGGAGAAGTGAGGCTGGTGACTTTGCACAGCCCTCCCTCACTCAATGCAAAGTCAAGTGCAAGTCATGTCATCATTTCTCCAATGCCATGGTCTTCTTTGGCAACGAAGGATGAACACAACAACCTGTAGGCAGAAGCAGTCAGCTTCCCTCTGGGGGCCCAACCTGCCACTGAGAATGAGGGTTGCAAATAACCCTTGAGGGCGAGCTGGACTTGTACTTATTCCTTTACTTGGAGGGGGAGGAAAACGGGGAAAAGGAGTGAAAACAATAACAAACACAGAAGGGCAAACAGAAGGGCATCAGTGGCACATTCTAAAGATAGACAGGAGAGAAGGAAGCTTGAAAGGGGTGTCTGAGGAGCAGGACCATGTGGAAAGGAGTATCTTAAGCTTGAAATACAGCTTACGACACAAGACATACATGGCAGAGATTCATGGCTTCCTATGCTGTCCAGTGGAACTCATCTCTCCGCTCTCTTCTCCCCCACTTCAAATGTCCCTGGTATTACTGAGGGCCATGCTGTTGTCCCAGCCCAGGGGTGGGAGGGGAAAGCCTGGTGGGGGGAAGGTAGTCATCTCTCTCTCTCACCTTGTACATCCAAGCTGTGGCTAAGGCCTGCTGAGTTCACCTTTGCGACATCTCTTCTCTCTCCACTAATACACCCCCTTCTGTCCTCCAGATACTGTTCCAACCCCAGTGCAGACCCTCACCACCTCACCCTGCCCTCCCTAACCAGGATATTACAATGGTTGCTGGGGGTGGGGGGTGGGGGCTGTCCACCTCCAGTCTCATCCTGCTCTGATCCATCTTCCATCCAAACACTAAAGTGACTTTCCTGAAGCTCAGGTCTGATCACATCTCACACACACACCACACACACACACACAACACACATATATACACACAACACACATACATACATACACACATAGCACATACACACAACACACATACACACACATATACACACACTCACTCCCATGTCTCACCTCCAACATCCAATACAAAATGCTCTGTTTGATATTCAAAGCCCCTCCTCCCTTTCCCCTTCCTCTTCATTCACACCATAATTCAGGCATCATGGACTTTCTGGTGCTCCTCCCTGCCATCTCCGGGCATCCTCCTTGGCTGCCTGGCATGCCCTGCCCCTCCCAGATCTGGTCCCCTCCTTCATGGCTCAGCAGCTCAGATGCCCCATCTACCTGAAGCCCTTGCTGATCCTCCTCCGCACTGCTTTGTTTTTACTCTGCATGTGCCTATGATTTCTGCATAGACACAGACAGGGATCGTAGATTTGTGGATCCCTATCTTCTCCGTAGAATGTAATCTTCTTGAAGGCTCTATGAAGTGCCTACTGCGTGCCAGCCCCTGTGTTAAGCCCTCAGAAGCTGACAATTTAACTTCCCAGCTGGATGAAGACTTTCCAGCAGAAGTGGGCCAACGTCTATGCAGGTCCTACTGTGTGCTAGGCACCCTGAGAGGTGCTGAGGATACCGAACGAGACAGGAATTTGTACTTTTCACATTGGTCGGTACGACGCGTGTAAGGAATACGCTAACCACTGCGCTGTCTCAAGAGCTGCCTCCTGGCTCAGGAGTCAGAGCTCACAAGGCAGCCGAAACAGGAATCCAAGCTCTGACCGTGCTCACAATCTCCGGACTTAAGCGAGTGTGGAGCGGGCTCCCGGCCAGAACCCTGGTGCTGAGCTCACAACCCCCACAGACGTGACTCCAGAACTGTTGTGTTGGGGGCCTGAGGGGCATGTCCTGGAAAACCACTTAGCGTTTGGAGTCCACTCTCCCCAGCTGCGATTTAGGGACATAACCTGTGCCTTTCCTTCAGCTAAGGGAACATTCCTCACACTGAAGTGAATTAAACTGGATTAAGGGCACTCCTGTCTCCAGCCTCTCAGCATTCTCAGGTAGGAGACTGGCTCCATAAAAATCCCGTTCACCAAAGAAAGGTTAAAAATACAGCCTGCCCTCAGGAAGCTGCCGGACTAATGGGGGAGACAACCGGCCAATAACCACCCAACCAACTGCAGATGGATGCCCCAGGTAAGCAGAGGAGAGGGCGCCGGAGCGGGGACCTGGCAAGGGCGTGCAGCTCTTTATTTCCCTTTGGCCTTTGGGGTCCTCAGTAGGTAAGTGCCTACTGAGGGGGGAGGGGGGCAACAATTTGATCCAGACCCCAAAGGGCAGAGAACTAAAAACAACAGACTTTGGGAAGGCCTCTGGTCAGCAATCGATGCCTGCCAATGAGGGGCCTTTGATAGGAGTCAGAGGACCTGCATCAACTCCTGCTTGTGGCAGAATCCAGGCGGGTGACCTTGGCCAGGTGCTTCCCCTCCCGGGCCTCAGTTTCCCCTTAGGTAAAACGAGGGGCTTGGTGCAGGTGGCATCTGCGGTTCAGCTCTGATCCGCGATGCTAGAGGAGACCTTGGGCTGGCCCCTTCCTCCGGCCGATCCCGAGGGCTCTCTCACGGGTCGCGGTCCGCAGGCTCCAAAGGGCCCCTTATCACGGCCAGGGCCGGCCGGACCCTCCTCTCCGCTCTTCCGAGAGTGGCCGCCAGAGGGCAGGTGAGGCGCCCTCAGCTCCGCCAGCCGACTCAATCTCAAACGGAGTTCTGCCCTGGGAGGGGACAGGGAGGAGGCTGGGGCTGAGCTCGGAGCTGGGGCTGGGGCTGCCGAGGAAGATGCCGCGGTCCAGGGGGCCCTGCCTCGCCCCGCTGCTGCTGCTGCTGCTCCTGCTGCTGCCCCAGGCACTGTCCACAGGTGAGGACGGGACTGAGGTGGGGGGCTGCGGGTTGGGAGTGGGGGGACGCTGGCCTCCGAGCTCTGGCACGGACAGCTCGGCCGAAGGTGTCAGTCCCCCAAACCCCTACCACCCCCGTGCGCAACCCCTCCCCGCATCCTTGCCAGCCCCGCCAGTGTCCACCGAGCTCTCCCCACCCATTCCCAGGACGGAGTCCCCCACCCCACCCCTTCCTGGCAGCCCTGGCGCTGCTTTTCTACCCCGGGGAGAGAGGTCTGAAGCCTTGGGTTGGAAGTGGGGGAGGGGAGAAGCCCACTCGGAGAACTCGCCCCTGCCCTGGACTGTCCGAGCTGCAAGGCTGTGGCTGGGGAGGGGGACGAGAATTTTGATGCGCTTGGCTGGAAGCTCCCTCCCCGATTCCCATACACACACAAACACACACACACACACACACACACACACACACACACACACACACACACACACACGATGCTTGAACTGGAAAAACAGGGGAAGGGGGCGGGGTGGGTGTAATGGAGGTGTGGGAAGAAGCAGGGCTGGCTAAGCTCGCCCCAACAATCAATGACAGGATTGGAATTCGAACCCTGGTCTTTTGACTCCAGAGAGCACGTCTGTAGGGCTTTCATATGGGAGGGGGGCAACAATTTGATCCAGACCCCAAAGGGCAGAGAACTAAAACAACAGACTTTGGGAAGGCCTCTGGTCAGCAAACATGTGCTGACCATAAGAGTGTCCCCAAGTGGACCTGGCAGCCTGGTCAGGCCCAAGGGAGGCTGCCGGAGCTCTTGGGAACAGGAAAGGGGAGGGAGAGTTTCAGAGATGCTCAAGCAGACCTGGAGTGGGCTGGGAAAGGAAGCACCCAGAAGGAGGACACCTAGGCTGCGGGGGAGAGGGAGCCATGGCAAGGATAGTGGGGCGTGCACTCTGGGGGCAGGTGCTCCAGGAAAGGCGGGCCATTCCAGTGCTCATCCCTCAGGGGGCACCATGATAGGCACGCAGAGGACCTGAGGCAAGGCATAGAGACTGGTAGGCCTCCTCTGTGCCCTGCAGGAGCCTTCTGGCCCTGTGCTCCATAGGACTCTGGTAGGGAGGAGGAGGAGGGAGAGAAGGAGGGTTGTAATGTCAATGACAGTGATCATGGCATTGGTTGAGGCAGGAGCAGGTGAGATGCAACCCCCAAGGAAGCATTCGCCATCATGGCTCCCAATGACAGGCCCAATTTCCAGACTCGGAGAGAGGAAGGTCCCACTGTCCTCATCAGGGCATCCTTTACTGGAGAGCAGCCAGAGGAGATACCAGGACAGTGAAGGAAGGGCCTTATGGTGTAGACTGAAGGATCTGGGACTGTAGGTCCTAGAAAAGACAGGGCTCCATAGGGAGGTGAGCTCTGCTGTCAGGGGTGATGCTGTCACGGGGAGCAGGGCTTAGGCTTGTTCTGCCCACTTGCCCCCCAAGAGCAGAACCAGGAGCAGCCATGTGTGCAAGTGTGTGTGTGCACATGTGTATGCCCGTGTGTACCAGCCTTGGTGCAGAGTCCAACAAGGCCTTCAAAAAGGCCACTTGAGGCTGGATTCAGCAAACACTTCCTAGCGAGCTGCCTACAGAGATGGGGAGTTCTCCTTCCTTGGAGGTATGTGAGTAAAGGGTGGATCTAGTACTCCTGGGGGCTGGGCGATGGGGGCCTGGAGATCTCTTCCAATTCTATATTCTTTAATGTGACCCATGGGGTAGTTTATGGTGAAGACAGAGATGAGTGCTGGCTGCAGAGATGGCAGAAGCCGCTAGGTGGTGCTGTGGATGGGTTGGAGAAGACCTGAGTTTGAGTCCTGTCTGAGACACATCCTGGCTGGGCAGGTCACTTTGCTGAGGGACCAGGAATGGCCTCCGGCAGAAAGGGCTACTCCTCCACCTGTAGCTTTGGGGAGGTTGGCATCTGACCTCCTGCTGGTTGCCCCAGGGCTCTGTGGGGACGTGTGAAGGTGGGTCCCTACCATCACCAGGGACTGCAAGGCTGGTGTTCCCTCTTCTCCATGTCTTTGTGCCTCAGTTTCTTTTTCTGAAAGATGAGGAGTTGGACTAGTGGGCCTCTGAGATCCTTTCAAGTGTTTAAACATGATCTGCAGTCACTTAATCCTTCTGGGCCTCAGTTTCTTTACCTGTTAGATAACAGGGTTGGTCGAGATTTCCAAAGCCCCCAGCCCAGCCCTCTGGCCCCCATTTCCTCCTCTGCACAAAGAGAATATTGGCCTCTGTGGCCTCAGAAGTCCCTTTTAGCTCCGAACTTGGGACTTGTGAACCTATGGCTTCTCTGAACCTATGGCTTCTCCGAAGCTGTCTCATCTCTAATGTGGGTATGATAATGCCGGTGGTCTTCCTTCCAAGGGGCAGTGAGGCTTGGTGAGATGTAAGGCTGGCTCTCTGAGGGCCCTGAGATGTCTGCCTATGCTGAGGAGGCAGAGAGGGCAACAGTGAGATACTCCTCCACTATTTCTCTGAGTAGTCTTGAGGAAAGATGGCAGACGTTAGGGTCATGCCCTCCTGGGCTGCGCTTTTTCTCTCTTGTCCACCCTGATCTGTCCCTCCTTTTCTGTGAGGTGCCCAGAATCTACCCAGCACAATGGCCTGACTGAAGACAGGTTCACACCTCCGTGGGTCACCCCCTTGGGAGAGCAAATCTCTGCTGATGCCCATCATAGGGGAGGCAAGCCTCTTGGGTCAGCCTTGGGACTGTCAGGAGAGTTGAGCTCAGGTCTGCTGCCCCAACATGGCCTGGTGAAAAGACTTGGCATGTATGCGTATGCACGTGCTTGTGTGTGTGTGCCCCTGTGTGTACCAGCTTAGAGGAGCAGTGACAGTCTGGGCACAAGGTCCAAGGCCTGAAGGAGCCATCAGAGGGGCCAGCTCACGAGAAGACTATTTGCTCTGGCTTCCTGCCCACAGAGACTTTGCAGACAGCTCTCTGTTCTCACTGCCCTCTCTAGCCACCACCTTCCCTGGCCATCAATGTTTGCACAGAGGATGCCCACACAGAGCCCCATGCTTGAAACTGGGTCGAGGCTTCAGACATTTTCTGCCTCCTCTGCTGTTTGGGGTGTTCCGGGCTCTTGGCACGGGCCTCAGGTCCAGATGTCTATGCACTGATTGTTCAGGAATTGGAGTTAGGGCCAGCTCCAGGCATGGTGGGGGCAAATATTTGCTCTGAGTAGCACTGGTGCCCACAGCCAGAGAGGCCCAACACAGAGCTTGTCCGCAGAGCCTGCCTCCATTTCCCGTGCCCCCTTTCAGAGGAAGTTTCTGCTGGCTTTTCCAATACCTTGGAGAAAGGCCATGGATGGGGGCTAGTCTCCACTTCCTTCGCTCAGGTCTGGCAGTGCCCAGCATGGAGCAGGACAGGCTGCCTTCCTCCGGGACCAACTCCTCAGAGCTCAGGGGTGGGAGGAAACCCCCCATGCCGAGGAAAATCCAAGAAGCACACACTGTTCCAAACAAGCCATGGGCTTCCACAGATAGGGAGCAGAAGGGACCCCCCCACACATCTCCCTTGGGCACATACCTCCTCATAGGCTCCTGGGAGCTAGAGCAGGGAAGGATACCAGGGTCTCCAAGTCCAGCTCCCTTGTGTCCTACAGGGGAAATCGAGTCTGAGGGACATCAAACTGTGTCTTTCTTCCAAGTTGAGAATGATGGGTGGAAAAGACAGATGTAGGAAGCCTTGATGTCAGGAAGACCTGCCTCCCAGAGTTGTCCCAGAGTGGAATGGGGTGCCTGGGAAGGTAGTGGGCTCCTGCTCCATTGGGGACTCCACACAGGGACCAGATTACCCCTTGTTGGTGATACTGTGTTCCTGCTTAGGTGCAGTCAGCCCTGTGGGAACTTCCATGCCCCATAGTCCTCTATGGCTGCTCACTGGGCTCCTGATACAATCAAACAGCCTTAGACAAGGGCAGTACTAGCCACCTCAAGGTCCCGCAAGCACATCAGTGTTTTGGAAGCTGATGTTCATAAAGGGGGCATGTGATATCTGGCAGGGTGTGACTTTCTGTCCTTTTAGGTTTAAACTCATGCCCCTATCCCCTCCTCCAGCTCTCTCTCTTTCTCTCACCACTGAGTTCTGAGCCAGTATTAATAAAAGACAGAAAGGAAAGATGGGGGTCCGGAAGGACATCTGGTCCCAGGGCTGTCCCTGGGGTAGGAACAGGTGACTGAGGCTTCATCTGGTGCCAGGGTCTCGGGCTGACCTCTTGGGTCCTGTGGAATAATGACCATCGATCACCAGGGTGGAGAGATGACATTGGATGAAAGGTCTGGGATGAAGCTGATGTCCTAGGTGGAGCAGGCACCTTGGAAGGGAGCTAGGCCTGAGCACTCTAAGGAGTGCTTTGAGACACCCTATGGAGTGCAGAGTACAAACCTGAGGATGCCCATTGGACATGAAGGCGCTGGAGCTCAGAGAAGCATAGTGACATGCCCAAAGCCACACAGCTGGGCAGAGAGGAAGCCCAGAACAAGGGAGCGCTTTATGTCTGGGCAGCGCCTCATCTGTGTCCTGGATGAGCCCAAAAGGCCCTGTCCCTACCGGCCTCCAGGAGGATTTTACTTGGCTCCTTGTCATGCACCTCTGATGGAATAAAGTGGGATTTGGGTTTCAGAGGGAAAAACCCCATAGCTAGGAATGGGGCCCTCCTGATGTGGAAGCCCCCTCCACCACTGCCCATGAATCCTGGTATATTCCTTCAGGTCCACACAGCCAGGAGATAGAAGGAGGAACACTTGGGTCCAGGTCTTCCTGACTCCAAAGCTATGGATCACTGCCTTTCATTGAGCTAAAAACCACAGCAAAACGCCCCATTTCTCAAGTGATTTCCAACTTTACCAGCATCTTGCTCAGAATACCCCAGAAGCAGAGGTTACCCAATGCCAGGATAGGAGAAAAAGTGAAAACTGGGAGTCAGGAGGACTCTTAGGGCTATTTATGCCCCCAGCTCCCAGTGGCTTTGGAACCTGAGCCAAATCATGCCCCTCACTGAGACTTCATTTGCTCCTCTGTAAAATGGGGCCAAGATCCCGTGGTGTTCCTACCTCGTGGAAGTATTGCAAGGATCAAATGATATAGCATGTTAAGAGTTTTCTGCAAACCCTTAAGCATTAAAGAGGGTATTTATCATATTATAAATGGAAATATTGTTATATAGAATAATATATATAAATAATATATAACTATAATAATACTTATTCAGTTAATACAATAGTTATATAGTATAGTTATAAAATATAAGACTATTATATTATAAATATAAATAATCATATTATTTAATTATATCATATTAATATAGTTTATAGTTATATAAATCTATAGTGTATTATAAATATAAATAGTTATAACTATAATATAATATTAAAATATAAATATTTATAACAGCAACTTATAATAAATATAAATAGTTAAATCATGTTATACAAATATTTATAGCATACAGACATAAATAATATACAAATACAATTGTTTATATTACAAATATAAACATAACCACATGTTAAATATTACTGTGAGAGGTTTTTTTTGCTTTTCATGTTCTTTTATATTTTGTTTTACTGCTGCCTTTTATGTGTACATCACTCTCACTTCCAGTATCCACCCGAGGAGCTGTCCTCGCTGGAGCTGGGCCCGCCCTGACTCCCCCCAGAGTCCGAAAGTGCCTCTGAGGCTTTGGGGGCGTCTCTTCTCTTTACCATTGGCTTCAGTCCCAGCTGATTGCCTTCTCCCCACTCAGGCACCAGTGAGTGCCACCTTCTCTCCGTTACCAATTAACATCATTAGCTTTTCTCGGGGATATTTCCTTTGAAGGGACCTTAAAAACAAAATTGACAACATTTCTCCCCAACACTTCGTCCCTTGAACCACCTCGGGCTCTGCGCGGGCTGGGCTCACACTCAGTCATCCGACCAAGCAGGCATCCAGATGTGGCTCGATGAATGCCAGCTCCACCTGGGCTGGTGCCCGCAGGTCGTCTCCCAGTCCTCAGGCACATCAGCAGTGAATTGGCTCCAAAGTTCGACTGGTGCTTCTATCCCGTTCTCGCAGACCTCTGGATGGGATATTCTCCTGACCTTTCAAAACTACCAGGGGCAGAGCCACCAATTTCTCCCCTTAAAATGAAAGAACAAATTTGGAATCAAAGGACTGTTCTCATGGAGCTGTGCTGACTTGGGAAAGACAGGGCTGGGGCCTCTCGCCTTACATGGCACATTGTAGCTCCCAGCCATCTTCAGAAAAGGAAAGAGGTGAGACAGAGGGACAGAGGGGGAAAGGCAAGGGGGCCAGAGAGGAAGAGAGAGATGGGGAAGAGGGAGAGACAGAGATGGGGAGAGAGGGAGGAGAGAGTGGGAGACAGAGGGGGATGGAAGGGTAGAGGAGGGAGAGGGAGAGAGACACCCACAGAGAGAGGAGGGGAGAGCTGACCAACAACCAAAGCTCCCCATTCCCTCCCCCCTCCACCCCCCCCCATAAAGAATGGACAGCAGTGTTGTCTTGAGGTCAGGCTTGGTCATCGCAATCGGTTTTCAGGTTGGATTTTTTGTTGGGTTTACAATGATATTGTTGTCTCCGTGGTCCTGTATTTTCTTTTACGGTTCTGCTCCCTTCCCTTTGCATCAGTTCTTAAACACCTCTGGATTCTCCATCTCCACCACCTGCTGCAGGGCAGCAGTATTCTGTTACCCCACCCACCATACTCTCTTTGGCTGGTTCTCAGTTGGTGGCATTTCCTTTTTTCTAGATCTTGGCCACCATAAAAAGGTCACTAGAGATATCCCAGTGGATATGAGAGCTGTCTTTCTGACTCTGATCTGAATAGGGTGGGTCCTCAGCATCAGGAGCTCTAGGTCAAAGGAGCTGGGCGTTGAAGCCACTTTCTTTGCATAATGCCCAGTTCCAGCTATGACTCTCCTGATTAGTTAGTGGTTATGTGACCTTGGGTGAGACAGGTCATTTTTCTGAACCTTAATTTGCTCAAGAATAAAATTGGGCTAATAATGCCATTAGTACCTACCTTAGGGGCTGTGAGGGTCATGTATGCCAACCTTTAAGTGCTACTGACTGTCAGCTGGCATACACTCACACTAGCCCCAAGTTAGTGCTGTCCAGATGAAGAAGTTGTGTGTCAGATAAGACCACTGGCTCCCCCAGGGCTTGCACCCCTCATCCCCTCAGTGCTCCCACTTGGACTCCATGTCCAGCGTCCCTGCTCTGTTCACAGGGAGCCGTTGGGTATTTCCAGGAGGCACTGATGGAATGCCATCTTCCTTTTCTCCCTCCAGCTGCTGGCCAAGCATCTGCCAAGAGCAAGAGGCCCAAGGAGCCTGGGGAAAACAAAATCAAGCCAGCCAATAAGCGAGGGAAACCAACCCTGGCCCCTGGGAAGGACAGGGACTCTGTGGCCTCTGTCCCCAAGGCCTCCTCCATCATGATGCAGGTGATGGAGAAGGGACGCTTCCAGAAGCCAGCTGCCACTCTGAGCCTGACCACCGGCCAGACTCTGGAGCTGAGATGTAAAGGGAACAAGGTGGGCTGGAGTTACCCCGAGTACCTGGACACCTTTAAGGATTCCCGGCTCAGGTAGGCCTCCTGCTTTCCCTGGGCCTGGGCCGCGCTCCCCTCCATGCTCCTCCTTAGCTGAGGTCATCAGGGCAGTGAGGCCACACCTGGAAGGGAGGAGTGGTTGGCCAGAGGGAAAGCTGGCCATGTTTAGCTAGAATACATTTCTTTTCTTCTCTTCAGACTACTCTGGTCAGCAGAGATTTTGAACTGAGAAACACAGAGTTTTAGCTAGAATTTTTTTCTTTCAGTCGAGTAAAATGATTCCAATTAGGAGAAATCTCATTCTAAATGAAGAGCTCCCATTTTAGGGCAAGCCACTGCAAATCCCATGGCTCCCCTGGGCCACTGAGTGTGAGAATTCTGTCTGTCATGGGTCATTTCAGAGCCGGCGTGGGCTTGGGGAGAAATGCTGCTGACAGTTAGGAGCTGGGTGACACTGGCCAGCCTTGGTGCCCTTCAGCTGCCTGCCTCACCAGCGTGTTCAGAGTGTCTAAGGAGAGAGGGCCCAGCTAGCTCCTAGCAAGGCGCAAATGTCTAAGAGGGCCATTGGCTGGTTGGTTGGTGGTTGTGCTTGGTTCTCAGAGGACCAAAATGGCATCACTGTGCTAAAGTCAAGTGTCAGTGTGTTGACTGTGGCCGATCAGACCAATCCGAGCCCTGGAATGTTCTATCACACATCGGGCTTAGATAGTCCTTGTGAACATTTGGGGTGGTTACTCCATTTGCCCATCCTATCTTTCCTTTGAGCTGTCTCAATTCTGCTTTGCTCATAGAGCACAGCTCCTTCTCTGATATGGGCACATCATGCTAAGTAGTCCTGTGTCATTGTCTCCCATGTTGCACAATCAATTCCAAAGCTCTCAAGAGACCTTGAGATGTCCTTGTATCACTTCTTCTGGCCACCATGTGATCACCTGTCCCATGCGAGTTCCACATAAAATAGTCTTTTTGGCAAGCATACATTTTGCATTCGAACAAAAGAGCTGTGAGGTGTTATTAAAGGAAGTGAGAGGTCTGTCACCTTGGCCTCTCAGGGGGGAAGGGATCTGGGGCAACTAGCCCTCATTTTACACCTCAGGAAACTGAGGCCCAGAGAGTGGGAATGATTTGCCCAGTCTTGCCCATGTGCAAGCTGTAACAGTTGACATTTCAAAAGCTGACGCTGCAAAGCACTTTCCAGACCTTAGAGCCTTGGGAAGAGCCCTGGGAACGAGGCATTCCATCTCACTGCCCCAGGGGGAGGCTGAGGCCAAGAGCAGGGCCACCGAGTGCCAGAGGCAGTGCTCAGCCCAGCTGTCTCCTAGCCCCTTCATGAGCACCATGGCCTTTACCCACTTGCCCTGACCTGTTCAGAACTCTGGCCTCTCCCTCCAAAGGCCTTGAACCCAACCTGTTGGAAAGTTCTGTTAAGGTTTTGTTCATGGAGACTGAGCAAGAGACCCTTGGGAGTATCTCAGAAGGGAGAAGCCTCGCCTGACCACAGCCTTCCTTGGCTGCCCAGGTGCAGGGCCTGGGACCAGTGGCTGCAGCGCCATATGGGCTTCTGGCCCAGAGGTTATCTTTAGGAAGCCAAGACGCCAAGGGTCCAACTGAGGTTCAGAGATTAAGACATTTGGTGGTGGCCACACAGTCAGGACCAGAATGCGAGGTTCCAGCCCGGGTCCTCCTGACTCCCACTTTAGTGTTCTTTCCATGACACCATCTAGGCTAGAGTGGGAAAAGGTAGCCCAGGGAATATCTGAATGTCAGGAAGGTCAGGATTCAAATCCCACCTCAGATACTTAGTAGCAATCGAACTCAGAGCAAGTCATTTGCCCATTCCCAGCCTCACTTTCCCCATCTGTACAATGGACATAATGGCAATTACCTACCTCTCATATGTAAAACACTCTGCTAGACAAATGCCAGTTACCATTAAGACTAAAATAATTTTTAAGAATATTAGCCTGAAACAACCTGGAAGGATTATCGTATACTTTAGGATAATCTAATTTATATATAATATATTTTATTTATGTAATTTTTATTTATGTGTTTATATAATATTGTACTCATATAATCTATATAATATAATATATGTAGTGATATGTAATATTATATGATATATTATTCCTGTATAATTTGATATATTATTGTTGTATAATTTAGTCAGTCAATAAGCATAGACTGAGTGCCTCCTATGTGCCAAGCATTGTCCTAAACCCTAGGGATACAAAAAAGGCAGAAGACCGCCCCTGCCCTCAGGGAGCTCAAAGTCTAACAGGGACAGAACAGGAAGGTAAATACGTACAGCCCAGCTCCCTACAGGATCACAGAGCCGCAATCCACATAAGGAAGGCACTAGCGCCAAGGGGGCTGGGAAGGGCTTCCTGTAGAAGGTGCGATTTTAGTAGAGGCTCAAAGGAAGCCACGAGGTGGAGATGGAGGTAGAACATCTCAGTCATGGGGGACAGACCCAGCAACATGTGATGAACGCCCAGGAATCAACCATTGGACTTGCTGTCTTTTCAGTGGGTGCACAGCCGCAAGGCAACTGGCTTTCCTGGTGTTGATGGGTGCATGCAGGCAGGGATCCATTCTGTAATATTAGTGATGGTCATCCAGACTTTTTGAATGCTTCCAGTGATAGGGCACTAAACTCCCTTCACTGCTCAGCCAGCTGTGTCTTTTAAAGGGCTTTCTGACCCACCCAGCCTGTTTTCTTGTGACTTCTAAACCATCTCAGCTTCCCTTCATTCTTCTTCAATTGCTTTCCACAAATTGCTTTTCCCCATGATGTCAGATGTCCCGATGGACTCCTTGGCAGGCCACAGAACCAGCCTTGGGACTAGCAGCGGATGGCTTAGGCTTGCCAGGACAGGCAGAGTCAAGCCTGGGTGTGATCAGCAGTTTGTAAGCATAGCAGATCTGACCACTCCTCCCTTGGATGCCACTGGGGAGCTGGCCATAGGGGACAGGCAGGGAGAATCAGCGCAATCCCAGGACCCCAGATTTAGAACAGACCACAAAGAAGTTGCTCTGTGACATAGTACACAAGTGGGCCTCTGGCCTCTGCTGGAAGGTCTCCAGGGAGGAGAGCCCATTGCCCTCTGAGAGGATTCTGATGAGCTGCTCCTTCTCTGCTCCAAGGGGGTCCTTCCTTCTCTTTGGGTCAAGCAGAATGAGGCTGATCCCTGATCCAAATGGGAGCCTTTTGGATACTTGGAGGTGGTTCTCGTAGCTTCCCTGAGGCCTCTCCCCTCCAAGCTAGATATCTTTTCTTCCTTCTCATAAGTCATGGATGTGGGACTCTTCATCACACTGGGCATCTTGCCCTCCCCTGGACCCTCTCCAGTTTATGTCCTACTTAGTGTGGAAGGGATACAGAAAGGGACAAGAAAACCAGCACCCTACAAAGGCATCCTTGCCACTAATTGGAGGTGTGATTAAGACATAGTGCTAAGGCAAAACTGTCTGCAAAGCCTGGAAGGAGAGGGAGACAATCCAGACTACTTGGGGGGAAACTCCCTAAGAAGCAGTGCAGTGAAAGTGCTGAGTTCTGCATCATTGGAGGTATGCAAGCACAGGCTAGGACTGCTGCAGAGAGGATTCCAGCTTTGGCCTGAATTTGGAGTCCTGGGTCATGAATCCAAGGTCACTCACGCCTTCCGTGACACCACAGTTGGGGAGACACCCTGGGAAGGAGGCAGTCTGACACAGCTGGATCTGGGGTCACAGAGCCTCTCTGTAGGGCTGCAGTACTAGCTTCCTATTCAGTCTCCTGATTCCAGGCTCCAATTCATCCTCCCCAAGGCCACTAATTTTTCTTTTCTTTTTTCTTATTTAAAGCACAGAGTCTTTTTATTCTTTTTATCTCCAAATTCTCTCCCTCCCCCTACCACGCCACCCACCAACCTACTAAGAAGGCAGGAAAAATAAAACCCGTGATAAATATGTGTAGTCAAGCAAAGCAAATTTTCATTTTAGCAGTGTTCCCGAAATACCCAAAGGAAAAGAAAATGTGCTTCAGTTAGCCCTCTGAGTCCATTCAGTCTCTCTCCAGAGGAGGGCAGCATTTGTCATGGAGTCCTTTGGAATGGTGGTGGCTCATTGTATTGTTGGGTTACTAAGTCTTTCATGGCTGATGGGCATTACACTATTACTGTGACTGTGTACAATGACCTCCTGGTTCTGCCCACTTCACTTTGTGTCAGTTCACACAGGTCTTCCTAGGTTTTTCTGAAACTAGCCCCTTCATCATTTCTAATGGCACAGAGTATTCCATCACATTATTCTAACTTGTTCAGTTATTCTCCAATTGATAGGCATTCCCTCAGTTTCCAATTCTTTACCACCATTAAAAGAGTTACCATAAATATTTGTGTATATATGTGCCCTTCTCCCCATTTAAAAATAAATTTACTTATTTTTGTTCGAAATTCTCTCCCTCTTTCCCCACCCATTAAGAAAACAAGAAATATGATTCTCATTAGACATATGAAGTCATGAAAAATATATTTCTGTATTGACCATGTTCTGAGAAACGAAAAAAGGCACAAAAATAAAGGAAAAAATCTATTTTAGTGCGCAATCTGAGTCTACCAGTTCTCTATCTGTAGATGGGTAGCATTTCCTTTTTTCTTACATCTTTTTTTAAGAATTTCTTTTCAGTTCCAAATTCTCTTCTTCATTCCACCCCCTTGCCCACCCACTGAGAAGGCAAGAAAGATGATACCCATTATACATATAATTATATGAAATGTATTTCTGCATTAGCCATGTTTCCACCCTCCAAAAAAGGCAAGAAAAATACAGAAAGAACAAAAAATACTTTAATCTGCTTGAGTCCATCAGTTCTCTAACGGAAGGTAGACATCATGAGTCCTTTGAAAACGTGGTTGGTCATTATATTGATTGGAGTTTCACCAAGGCTTTCATAGTTGTCTACCTTTACAATAGTACTGTCATCATGTACATTGTCCTCATGGTTCTGCTCACTTCCCTCTACATCAGTCCATTTGGATCATCCCAATTTTTCTGAAACTATCTCCTTCATCACTTGTTACAGCACAATAGCATTTCTTCACATTCATAGGAAACACTATGTTGACTCATTGCCCAGTTGATGGGAATCCTCTTAGTTATCACTTTAAGAAGAGCTATTGTAAATATTTTTGTGCACATACGTCCTCTCCTATTTTCTTTGCTCTCTTTGGGGATATAGACCTAGTAATAATATTACTGGATCAAAGAGCATTCAGTTTTATAGCCCTTTGGGCATAGTTCCAAATTGTCCTCCAGAATAGTTGGATACACAGCTCCACTAGCAGTGCATTAGTGTACCTAGCTTTCTACATCCCCTCCAGCATTTGTCTTTTTTATTTTGCTATCTTAGTTAATCTGGGCATCAGGTGGCACCTCAGAGTGACTTTAATTCACATTTATCTATTAATGATTCAGAGTATTTTTAATAAGTTATTAATAGATTTAATTTTTTTCCTCTGAAAACTGCCAGTTCAGCGTTAACTATCATTTGGAGAATGACTCCTGTTCTTGTAAATTTGATTCAGTTCCCGATTCTAATTTTAGAAATGAGACTTTTATCAGAGAAACTTGCTGCAAAGATTATTTCCCAGTTTCCTGCTTTTCCTCTCATTTTAGCTGCATTGGTGTTGTTTGTGCAAAAACCTTTTAATGTTATATAATCAAAATTGTTGACATTACCTCCCATGGACCTCTTCGTCTTTTATTTGGTGAAGAACTCTTCCCCTTCTCATAGATCTGACATGTAATTTCTTCCCTCCTTCACTGATATCACTTTTTAAGCCTAAATCATGAACCCACTTTGAGATCATTTTGTACAGTGTGAGATGTTGGTCCATGCCTAGTTTCTACCAGACTACTTTCCAATTTTCTGAACAGTTTTTGTCAAATAGTGAGTTCTTGCCCCAGTAACTGGGATCTCTGGACTTATCAAGCACTAGGTTATTGTGCATATTAATGCTGTCTATTGTGTACCTAATCTGTTCCATTGATCAACTTCTCTATTTTTGATGATTACAGCTTTGTAGTATGTTTGACATCTGGTACTGCTAGGACCCATCCTTCATATTTTTTAAAAGTGGATTCCCCTGATATCCTTAACCTTTTGTTCCTCCAGATGAATTTTGTTATTACATTTTTCTCACTCTAGAAAGTAATTCTTTGGTATGGCACTGAATGAGTAAATTCATTTAGGTAACATGGTAATTTTGTTATATTGGCTTGGCCTACCCATAAGCAATTAATATTTCTTCAACAACTTAGGTTGTCTTTATTTGTGTAAAGAGTGTTTTGCAATTATGTTTATATAGTTCCTATGTGTGTTGTGGCAGGTGGACTCCCAAGTAGTTTATACAGACTGCAATTATTTTAAGTGGAATTTCTCTTTCGAGCTATTCCTGCTAGATTTTGTTGGTAATATAAAGAAATGGGTTTATTTTACATCCTTCAACTTTATCAAAGTTGTTCATTGATTACTAGTTCTCTAGCTGACTCTAGGGTTTTCTAGGTAAACTATCCTATCACCTGCAAAAAAGTTACCCGTTCTTCTTCCTTCACTTTCTTCACAACATTTTTGGGACGATAGTATTTTATTTAACATGTTCGTGTCCCTTGGGGAGTTGGTCCCCGGTTTTCTTCCTGTCTTGACTTTCCCTGGTTCAACACCATGTTTGTGTCATAGAAGAAATTTGGCTGGACTCTCTTTGCTTATTTTTTCAAACAGTTTACATAGTAATTCCTCCCATCCTATTTTTTATGCTTATCCTCCTCTTTTTGGCACTGTTGAGAGTTTGTTATGCTTTTGGCCACTGCCCCTCTTAAAGTACCCTCTCTCTTATTTTCCCCCTTTCCTTCTGATATCCCTATTGAGGAAGATAAGTTTCTGTTCCCAACACTGGGAGCATGTTTATCCTTACTTCTTTAAACCAGTTCAGATGATAGAGAAGTTCAAGTGTCCTTCATTCCCTCGCATGTCTTCCATTGTATAAATGCTTTCTCATGTGCCCCATTCTTCCTCTTCCTTCCCTCTTCTCCCAGTGCATTTTTCTTTCACACCCTGCCCTTCTCTTTTGAGACCAGTCCAATAAAACAGATTCACACCCAGACCCTGGGTCTGAGTAGACATCCTCTAACAGCCCTAGTGATGATGTTCTAAGGGGTTACATATATCCTTTCCCCATGTAAGAAAGTAAACAGTTTTACCTTGTTTAGTCCCTTGTGATTTCTCCTTCCTGTTTACTTTTCTATACTTCTCTTAAGTCTTGTGTTTCAATGTCCAATGTTCTGTTCTGCTCGGATCTTTTCAATCAGGTGTGCTTGAAATCCTCCTTTCATTAAATATCCCTCCCCATCCCCCAGGATTAGACTTTATTTTGATACATAGGTGATTCTTGCTTGTGATCCTAGCTTCGGTGCTTCCCAGAATATCATGTTTGCATAGCATAGACTTGAGAGTGATATGTAAATACTAGTCATCATCATCATCACCATCATCATCACCATCACCATCATTATCAATCATCCATCATCATCATCACCATCATCATCATCATCATCATCATCATCACCATAATCACCATCATCATCATCACCACTATCACCATCAATCATCAATCATCCATCACCACCATCATCATCACCATCATCATCATCATCATCATCACCATCATCACCATCATCATCATCATCATCATCACCATCATCACCATCACCAGCACCACCATCATATCCATCATCCGTCATCATCACCATCATCACCATCATCACCATCATCACCATCATCATCACCATCATCATCATCATCATCATCATCATCACCATCATCATCATCATCATCATCATCATCATCATCACCATCATCATCACCATCATCACCATCATCACCATCATCATCATCA
>CM053774.1:127600670-127638186 GCA_028658325.1 Potorous gilbertii | reverse complement strand
GGGCCCTCCAGGAGGACCTCCGGGGTCACGGCGGGCGGGCGGGCGGTCTGGGGGGGGGGCCCGGCCCCCCACCACGGCCAGGTAACCACGCGCGCCTGGGGGTGCCAGCGCTGCCCGCGAGGGGCCCCAGGACAAGCTGCGGCCGGGCCCTCCCCACGGGGGGCGCCCACAAGCAGGGCCCCAGGCCTCCCGACTCCCCTAACAGCCTGCCCGGCCCCCCCCCCACAGCAGGGGGTGGCTCCGTCCGACCGCGCCCCTCCTGCGAGGGGGCCCCGAGACGCCACCCCCCACGTCCCCGCGCCACCGCCCCCAGGGACGGGACGGGGCGGGATGGGGGCGCCGGAGAGCGGGACCCCCCCGCGCGCTCCCGCATTTCCACGGTCAGGACGCGCCCCTGGCAGCCCCGCTCAGGCGACGACGGCGGGGTAAACTGAGGCCCGGGGCGCCTCGCTCGCTCCGTCTGCGGCCACCGCCCCCCACCCGTCCCTTCTCCTGGGGATGGGGGAGGGTCTCGCGCGGGCCCCCCCCGCATCTCCACCGCGCCCCAGGGCCCCCCCGGACCCCAGGCCTCCTCCTCTACCTCGGCGCCTGCGGCCCAACCGCCATCTTAGGAGCTCATTGTGGTGGCCAAGGGGGAGGCGGGGAGGAGGGGAGGGGGCGCGCGCCCAGACCTGCGCCGTCGCCTCGGCAACCTACGCACTACGCACGCGCGCACACCCCGCAGTCGACGCAGGGGAGAGATCACATGATGCGACGCGAGGCGACGTGACGCAAGACGAGCCGCCGGGCCAGCCACGTGGGGGAGAACTACAAGTCCCAGAAGGCAGAGCGCGCGGTGCGCCGCCCGCGGGAGGCCGGCCGCCGACGCGGCTCCCACAACTAGGGTTCCGCCGTCTGAGCGCCCAGGGGGCCCCGAGGAGGGACCGAGCTACAGTCCAGCCGGTCCGGGGCCCTCCCCTGACCCTCGCTCCCGCGCCACGACCCCCGGCTCTGCTGCCGGACTCCCCTCACCCCCTCACAGTGGGGAGGCACCTCCCTCCCCCCATCCTGGGTACCTGCCCCCCTGCCCCCGCCCTTAGCCCGAGCCGAGCCTGCGCCCTGACTCACCGCCTGGGGGCGCTGCCGGCGGCCAGGCCGCACCTGTCCTCCCTCCCCTCCCCCTCCCTCCCTGGCCTCTGCCCCTCTCCCCCCTCCCTGGGCCCGCCGTTCGCCGGCCCCACCCTGGCCGAGGCCCCGCAGTTGCCCCTGGCTCCGCTGCCAGCGCCCGGCCCTGCCCTCCTGGGTGGGCGCCTGGGCCCCCGGGGCTGCAGCGGCTCCCCCACTTTCGGAGGGCGTGCCCTCCTGCGCCGACACCCTGGGGCGCCCCAGCCTTTCTGCTTGGCGCCCCGCCGCCTGTGCCCGCTCCGGGCCCGTGTGCCATGCTCCGCCCTGCCCCTCACGCAGCCCACCCTCTGGGCACCGGCTCCCCTCCCCCTGTCCAGGGCGCATTAGGTGGTGCAAGGGGCGCTTCGCTGACCGAGGGACGGGCACGGAGCCCTCAGCGGCACTCAGCCCCGGGGAGGGGGCACGGAACATGCCCTCCGCACGTAGCCCCGGCCGGCCCTGCCAGCAGCTCCGGTGGCTCTCAGCCTTGCTCGTTCCCGTAAAATGGGGAAAAGTCAAAGGCAGAACCGAGCCAGGAACGGGACCGCGGAGGCGGCTGAGATCCTCGGGGGCTGGGGGCCCAGCCCTTGCCCCCCCCCCAGGCAGAGCCTCCGTAGCAGCCAGCGCAAGGATGCCTCAGCCCGCACATGCTGGCACCCGGGGTGCGCGTCTGCGGAGCTAACGGGAACCGCAGTCATCCGAACTGTGGTCCGTCAGCCCGACAGCAACCCGCCTGGGTTTGCAGCCTTGTCGCATCCCAGGTGAACAACTCTGTGCTGCCCAGCTAGCCCAGAGGTAAAGCTGAGGTGGGACGGCTTTTACTCCTCGTATCCCTACCTGCCGTCATGCCTGCAGCATAGGAGGGCTTGGGTCAGTGTCTGAGAAGGACGCCCCTCTCTCCTCATCATCCTGCCCCTCCTGCCCTTCTCCTTTCTTCCCTCCCTTAGCAGCCTTTCCCCCACTTCCTCTTCCCTCCCCTCCTTCCCTCCTCTCTCCTTCCCTGTTCTGTACTACCTCGAAATGACCAGGAGATGAGTTTTCCAAAGAGGACGTCTCTGGGAACCTTTGTCACACCTAAACATCAACATTCCTGCATTTTCTTTTTTTTCTAAATGACAGGAGAGATGTGGTAAAAAAAAGAAAAGAAAAGAAAAGAAAGAAAGTAGACAAGAGGCCACTTAGGAAGATCAGCTCTTTGTCAGAAAATGGTCTGTGTCTTCACTCTTCAGTAGTCTGAGTCCCTGGGGGTGGAGTTGGGAAGAGACAAGAGCTCCAGCCTCTTCAGTTGCTGCGGTCGCTGGGGGGCTTCTGGCTTCCAGAGGATGGATGGTGCCAACCCCACTGCATGTTACGGAGGGACAGGGAGAAAGCCGGCAGTCTCTATCTCTAGTTTGCTTTACTTTGGGAACTCCTCCTTGGAGGAAATCTGGGACCCTCTGCTCTCCTGCCCTCCCCTCCCCTCCCCTCCCCTCCCCTCCCCTCCCCTCCCCCCCCTCCCCGTCTCCTTATCTGTCTGTCTCCTCTCTCTGTGGTCCTGAGGGCTGTGAGAGCCCCTTCATTCTGTATTTTCTGGTGTATACATTCTCCTATGCCCAATTTTCTTGGTAAAGATACTGGAGTAGTTTGCCATTTTCTTTTACAGCTTATTTTATGGATGAGGAAACTGAGGCAAACAGGGTTTGCCTCGGGTCTTGCCTAGGGTCACACAGCTATTAAGTGTCTGAAGCCAGACTTGAATTCAGGAAAAGGAGTATTCCAGCCGTCTTTCCACCGCACCACTTAGCTACTTAGCTGGTCTAGTAGGTACTTAATAAATGCATTTTAATGAATTGACTGACAGAGGTTAGCGGAAATAAAGATATGCATGCAAAGAACAAGGTTTACCTTCTAAAGGTGGATACAATGGAGTACATATACAAATATATGTATGATATACATACATTCCATAAACATAAAGTGAATAAATGTCCAGGGTGTCCCAAAGGCTTGGCTCACTTTTATGAGGTTTTATAACTTCAGAAATAGAGATTCTATCCATCTCTGTTGTTCATTTGGAACTTTGCAGACACTCCTCAGTTGCTGCTCAGAGACCCAAAAAGGGTTGGGGTCATCATCCTAGCCTTGAGATCAGCCAGAGGATGTTTCAGGGCACATGTAACTATCTGATATGACTTCATGAGAAAAGTCTCCTAGAGATCCTTCAGGTGACTGAGGTATCCAGGTGAGAAGCCTTGCTACTGATCCCCTTGGAGAAATCGCGGTCTGGAAACTGTCACACACACCATGCACAAAGGCTGACCCGGGGCAAAACTGATCTGGCAGCCAAAAATTCAAAGGAATAGAGAGAGTGATAAGTGCAGTGCGTGTAGCGCAGGGTCTGGTACTAGGAGACACTACGTCAGTGTTAGCTATGATTATATCTTAATTATTCAAGCAATCAAGTCTTTATTAAGCACCTCCTATAAACTGGGGTCTTCACTAGGCACCAACATACAAGGAGGCTGGAAAGATGGGTTTGTGGAGGTCTTTAAAAGCCAGACAGAGAGATTTGTGTCTGTTCCCAACCGCCATGGAGAGCCACCTTAGTGTGCCGAGAAGGGGAGTGACATGGTCAGACCAGCTTTTACGGAAGGTGTCCTTGGCCGCTGGGTAGAGTGTGGGTGCAAGGTGGTGGGGAGAGGTTTGGGAGCTTTGCAATTGTCCAGATGAAGGTGAGACGGGCCTGGGAAGGGCTGAGATCATGGACACACGGAAAGGAGAGAAAGGCAGCTTGATTGGCAGAGACTGGGAGAAGAGGAATGGGAGGGAATGTCAAAGGATTTCAAAATGAAAAGAAGGGGAAAAGAAAAACTAAGAGGCAAAGTTCTTTCTCAGGGAGAGACGGAATAGAGCGATGGGGAGGGCTCGAGAGGAGAGCTTTGGATCATTCTTGTGAGGAGTGATTGACGGGCTGATGTGCTCCAGCAAGGCCCCACTGCGACTGGCTACCATGAATTGCAGCAGGCCCAATTGGTAAGGTCAGGTGACTTGTTTTTCTCTGTTCATCAGGTGACCCCAGTACTTGGAGTCAGGAAGACCTGAGTTCAAATCCTGCTGCAAACACACACTAGCTGCATGACCTTGGACAAGTCATTTTTCAGCCTCAGTTTCCATGTCTGTAAAGTGGGGATCATAACAGCACCTACCCCTCACAGTCACTGTTAAGGCTCAGATGGGTTAATAGTGTAAAATACTTTGTAAATGCTTTGCATAAGTGCTACAGGGTCATGATTATGTAAGCCTTGTGAGGCCTTCCTTCCAAAAGCATCATCTTTCCTGGTCCCACAACGGCGCTTGCACCCTCCCAGATTTCTCTTTTACTGTCTGGGTACACTGTGTACTCCCTCCCCGAACATGCAAGCTCTTCTGGATTTTTCTCTCTCTTTCCAGCCTCTAGCCCCACAGTAGGCATTTAATAACTTTATTGAGCTGATTTGAGGCTTCATTTAATAACTTTATTGAGCTGATTTGAGGCTTTGACCAGAATTCCTCATTTCTTGTTACAAGGACTTCCAGTGTCAAAGGCTAGATGACTCGCAATCAGAAGATGCTGTAGCCCAGGACTCCTCCTTGATGGGGTTGGATTCTCCCTCCAGTGGTAGAGATTACAACCCATCCACTCCCCTTCATCCCGTGTGGCCCAAGGGCATATCCTCTCACAGACTCACATCAAGCCTTTCTCTCTTATTCAATAGGAGCTAGCTTCCCAGCATGTGAAATCTAGCTCTCTAGGCTAAGAAATCCAGCTTGGGCTTCAGCTGTGGCAGTAGGGAGCTGTTATAAAAAGACAGAACTGTGCAGCTTCTCCCTCCAGCCTGATTCGGGGCTAGAATTCTCCCATGTTTGCCCCCACCCTCCATTTTCAGTTGTCTACACTAGGGCCCTACTCACTCCATGTGTACCCAACCACTTGAAGGCCAGATGTACCTTTTCCAGGAGCTGCCTCCTGACTCCTGAGTGCTGGAGCCGTTGGGCAATGTGTGCCTACAGTGGAGACAAACATGGGATGGCTGAATTCCAGAAATTGGGAAAGGAGAACTCAAAAGCAAACAGAGCCTGCCAACCTTCCTAGAATTGGAGTCAATGTCTGACAGTCCCAGAACAAACTGCAGATAGTGGGAAAGGCGTCAGAAAGGAAAACATGACCGACCTGGACTTTGTGATGGACTGAGATGTCTCAATAGGTGACTCAGGAAGCTGAGGGGTTAGCTGGGCCAGGCCATTAAGCCCCCACCTCTCGCTGTTGTGAACTAGAAGCCCCCAGTAAGACTGCAGGAGTTATGAAGTGATCCTTGAACTCTGCACCCCTCTGGATGTCGGGGGGACAGTTTCTGCATTCCAGTGTGGTCAGAGAGAAGGGCTTTCCTGCGGAGCTGGTGATTAACTTGTAGCATGGACCTCGAGAATCAACCAAGTGCTGCTTAAGCTCCTAACACCAGGCACTGTGTGTGGCCCTGGGGATTCAGAGGGACAAAAGCAGCCCCCAGTCCAATGGGCCGACATCTGCACCCCAGGAAGGCACTCTCACAGTTCTTCAGGCTTCAATCCAACCCAGCCTCCCCCAGGGCCAGAAGTATCCTCAGTGGCCTCATCTGTAAAAACGAGGAGGGAAAGTTGGCTTGGTAATTGCCTAGACTCTTTTCATGCCCATGTCCAGTCATCAAAATTGATTCAGGCTTTCCTAAAGATGGTGGCAACAGCAAAAGTTCACGTTTTTATAAAGTCTAAACAAAGGCCTTGCACGTGGACATCAGAACGCCGAGATTTGGGCCCAAAGGGCTCCTGGATGGCAGCCCAGGGCCTCACTTCCCTGTTTCCGGGGCAGGGCTTTGGGAACCTCCTCTGCTCGCTGGATCTGTGTCTAACAGTGTGGCTAGTGACCGGAGAACCTGGTGCAGGAGGCCTGCCTGAAGTCTCAGCCCTTCTACTGACTCTTGGAGAACCTCCCCAGGCAAGTCTTACCATTTGTCTCTTTCCTGGGGGCTTTATGTGTGTGAGAATATTGCCAATGGATTTTGGGAGTTTTATTTTACAGATAACTCATTATTAGCTCTGCCATCACCCTGGGTCGGGTCTCAGGATCATCAGCAACACTTTACCCTGCTCTCCCTCCTTCGGGGATCTTCCCTTCCTAGGGTATACCCTCTTACCAAACTGCCACAATTGAAGCCCTGTAGACAGAATGTGTGTATGTGAGATGGGGCGCTAAGCTACATGCGGCACTACGTATCCACACCTCTGGCTTGTTTCCACATTCCTTTTTACTCCAGGTTCACCGATAGTCTAGGGTCATATATTCTGGATTAGGTTCAGAAATGACTCCTCTTCACTCAGCTCGAGCCCCCATTCTCTTGGAACAACCTCTGCCTCAGTCTCAACCTCCCCAAACCTATACAATGATGGCAATTCACTGTTAATGGCTCTGTGATTTATCACCACAAGCTGATGGTGAAGAAAACACCAATACACATTAGAAGGAAATAGCATTTCCCAACAGCAGGCCGCAGTAACATCCTAGGTAGGATTGACTTTTTCTCTTTTGTCCCCTACCCCTTCTTCCAGCTGGAGGCTGGCCACAATGGGTCTGAGAGAGGCCGGAGACTGGACTGGACTTCCTCCTCCCAGCTGAGTATAGACTTGTCACTGGGCACAGAAAAGGGCATCTTGGATTCACTTTCTTTCAGTGGTGTTTCTTTTTCCAGCAGGAAGATGGTGAAGTGGTTCAGTGCCATCTTTGCAGTGACTTTGCTGATGGACTGGAGAAGCTGGGTGAGGTTTCTATTGCCATATCTAGGGGGTGAATGTGTAATGCTGCTGTCTCTGACCTCATTCATTCACTCACTCATTCATTCATTTATTTACAACTTCCTTCCTTCCTTCTTTCCTTTCTTCTTTCTTTCCTTCCTTCCTTTCCCCCATCAGCAAATCCTCCTGCTTGTTCTGGGAGAGATGCAGAGTTCCTATGAGGCACCGTGAGTCTCTGCACTCAGCAGGCACAACAAAAGCCTGAGTGTCCTTATCACCCTTCCAGAAGCATTATGGGCAGTATAGAGAAGCGTCAGGAGATGAGTCCCTGTCTGTCTTAGAGCTTCCTGACTGTGTGATTCCAAGCTGGGCTTTTGCTCTAGGCATTTCCTCCCCAGCAGTCTCCAAATCAGCTTCCTCTAGGACTCTGGCCTCTCTGGTTGACCTCTAGGTACACTAGGCCATTTCCAGGGAAAGTCCAAGCCAGGTGTTTAGCTCCCTCCTCCCCTCTGCCCCCACCTCTGACTCTCTCTCCTCTGTCTGTCTTTTGTTCCCCTTTTAGAATGTAAGCTCTCATGTTTGCTTGGGTTTGGGTCCCCTTTGCCTAGCTCAGTGCCTGTAGAGTCTTGGGGACTGAGTGGGTGCTTTTTTATTGAGCGTGTCAACCTGAAAACTTGGTTAAAGGAAAGGCAACAGGCTAAATGCATACATTTTATGATTTAATTAATTAATTGATCAATTCCCTATTAAAGAAAATGGTGACATAATGCATTATGGAGCCAGAAAAATGTTCTGACTACCCAGTACAGAAATATTCTGGCTTATATACATTTTGCCATGAGAAAGGAACTCTCTTAGTTGAATAAATCATAAATTTAGTAAGACAAGACAATTAACAAAGTAGTGTCTGTCTGTTGGGCCTTGCGATTCCAGGCTGTGTAAACATTTGTCTTTGTGACATACAATAAGATCCCACCAGGCTTCCTGTCCTAGACAGGCCTTTGAAGTTGTGGTATCTTAACAGAGTTGACAAAGCTGAAGTTACAACCCAGGTCTTATCACTAAGATGCCAGAAGAAGGGTCTGCAAGAAAGTCCCATTTGCTTGCTTGACGTCAAAAGTTGTCCTCTAGGTTAAACAAAGGGGACTATTGGGTCCAGGCTCTTCTTAATTCAAACTTTGGCCCTTATTAAAGTCTAAAATTTATATTGAATATTATCAAGCGATTCCCCTCAGGCTCTGAGAGTCACTTGCAATTAGGGCGCCATGTGCTTTGTGACCACTTAGCTGAATTCAGCAAAGCATTTTGGGAGCTCTTGGTGTGTATGGCTGCTCTTCTCATTCATTTTTGCAAAGGCTTCCTTTGGTTCAGATGAGCGGGACATGAATAAGGTGCTCACTGTCAGAGGTGACTCTAGTGAAGGGGTGGGAGAAGAGGGATTGCTTGAGCTGGACAAGAAGGAGCAGGAAAGTGCCAAGGTGATGCAGAGGAGTTTGGATTTGTGACAAGACCAGAGGGTGAAATTGAGGGAAACTGAGGAAAATGGGGAGGAAAATATTCTCCAGGCAGGTCTAGACTTCCTTTATGGCTTCAGGTGAAAGAAGGTTGAAGGAGAAGGAACACGACTAAAGGGACCTGGAGAAAGGAGGCAGCCTTGACCCAGTATACTAAGCGCCAGACCTGGAGTCAGGAAGACTCATCCTCCTGAGTTCAAATCTGGCCTCAGCCACCGACTAGCTGTGTGACCCTGGGCAAGTCACTTCACCCTGTTTGTAAAGTGAGCTGGAGAAGGAAATCGTAAACCACTCCAATGTCTTTGCCAAGAAAACCCCAAATGGAAGCAGGAAGAGAGAGACAAGGTTGAAACAACTGAACACCTCTACCCCCTAAGGTGTTCAAAGAGAAGGTAAGGGAAAGGTCTTTGGCAAGGTGAGGTAAGGTGGCACAACAATTAGAATGTTAAACAAACCATGGTGAATTAAACAAAGCTGAGTGTGGTCTCCTTATAGTTATTCAGTCATTTCTGATTCCCCATCACCCCTTCTGGGGTTTTCTTGGTGGAGATGCTAAAGTGGTTTGTCATTTCCTTCTCTAGCTCATTTTACAGCTGAGGAATCTGAGGCAAAAGGGAGAAGTGACTTGCCCAGGGTCACATAGTAAGTGTCTGATATTGGACTTGAACTGAGGCCCTCTTGGCTCCAGACCCAGAGTGCCATCCAGAAGTGCTCAAAGACTACAGAAGTCTTAAGCAAGTGCTTAGGAAGTGATGTTCAAATAAGCTGAAGTCAAGAGTGTGCTAGGAAATGTTTAAGACTTTCAGGCAAAACCAAACAGGGGCACTGCGCCTCTTCCTCATCATTAACATGTCCCCGGTCAAGCCCCAGTTAGTGGGATTCGCTCATTCCTGAGGTTTCCGTGCTCACACTGAATATTTAACGAACAGCTTTCCCACCTGCATGAGCCAGCTCCTGCACACTGTCTAAAGCACTTCAAAACCAAAGGTGAGAGTTCAGTCAGCGGGGAGAGCTTGTGCACGGACTTGCATCCACTCAGTGACGTTTGCCTTTCTTGGATCCTACACAAGAGACTGTCAAGTGTAGACAGGTCTCCCTCCCTCCTGGAGAACGTGAAGGCCACCCGATAAATCTTCACACTCCAGGTTACTGAGATAACAAAGCATTCCCCCAAGGAACCAAAGTGTGACATTCATGGGGCAAAACAGGTTGGAAAGGGCAGAGGGGAAGGTGATCCGAGGACAGAAGAAAGTCCTCATAAAGGGAAGAGGAAGGAATAGGATGAGCAAGCACTCAGATGGAAACAAACCCCAAAGGCAACTTGGAGACTCTTTCCAGGGAGGAGGAAGCAGCTGCTGGCTGTCCAAAGGATGATAGAGTAGAGCCACAGAGCTGATCACATGACTGTGGCCTGTAAGGGGCAGAGGAAGGAGAAAAGAGTCCTGGTGCTCCTCTGCCCAAGTGTGCTGTTCACAAGCATGTAGTAAGTCCCACTGTGTGTCAGGCATCATGCTAAGTGCTGGAAGTAAAGAGAGGCAAAAACAGGGTTCCTGCCCTCAGACACCTTACATTCTTTTTGTGGAGATAGTATGCAAACAACTGGGTGTAGACAAATCATATTCCAGATAAACAGAGGGAAGGCACCAGCCTCACGGGAGATAGGGAGAGGCTTCCTGTAGAATTGGGAACATAAATTGAAAGTGAGTGGTGGGTGTCTTCCACTCCTGGGAAGGTTGTCCTGTGTAGACAGATGAGGCTCAGTCTGCAGGCTGGCCTCGGAGGGCAGGACCAGCATGATGGGGAATGTTAGAAAAAGGCAAACTGAAGCTTGATGTCAGGGAAGCCTTCCCACAGAGGGACGACTGTCCCAGGTGTCCCCTCATGGGAATTTTCAAGCCAAGGTGGAATGACCTCCTTTTGGAGGTTGGAGAGGGAATTCTCATTCATTTATGGGTTGGACTAAAGACCTCTAAGGAACACCGTTGTAACTCTAAGATTGAGTCTACAATTTGGTCTCAGATATAAACCCATCTGGGTTACAGTGTAGAGGAGTTACATGGTCAAACACCTTGGTGAGGTTCAGCCATGCATTGGAGACAAGGAGTCAGGGAGCATTGGGGGGTCGAGGGTGACCCAGAGTTCATGGACATGGGGGACTGGAGGGATGGCAGGTGCCTGGACTCTCCTGGGCACAGGTGGGCAGCCCTGACACTGGTTGAAGTCCTCCCAGGCTTCATCTGGGCAGGACATCGTCTCACTGAAAGTGTTCAGCAGTCTAGGCCCCACATCTGGGCCCAGGAAAGAGGTCAGAGCTGGACCTCCAGGTGAGGCTGGTGGAGAGCTCCATTCTTCCCCTCCAGGCTCTCGAGAGTTGCCTCCAGGAGCAGCAGAGGCTCAGGGACCAGCTGAGAGTTCTGGAGGCCCAGGTCAAGCAGCAGCAGCTGAGAATTGAGCAGCTCCTGAAGGAGAAGGAGCTTCAGCTGCTTGACCGGGGAGACGAAAAGAGCCTCCCCCACCTTGGGAGACAGAGGCAGTATGCAGGTCAGTCTGAGCCGGCAGCCTTCCCTTGGCCTACCTTGGTCTATCATCATGGTGGGAAGTGGGGAAAGGTCCTGACTTGAGGGTTCCATCCTTGACATGCTCTCCCAGCAGAACCTTCCTTCCCAGCTCAGACAGTAACCCACCAGAAAGCATGTTCTCCATCCCTGACCTGTTTCTCCCACCCCAGAGAGGTTCCATTCCATGCTCTCTCTGAGGTAGCCCTCAAGAAAAATGCACAGCTTGCAGACCTGTCGGTAAGAGGCCGTCTGGGGCAGGCAATGGAGTTTGGCAGACTTGGGTTCTAGTCCCACTTTGAACACTTTCTAGCTGTGCAATCTGGGGTCTGTCTCGGACCTTGTATTTAAAACGGTAGGGGGCTAGGAGTCTCCTAACAGGTGTTTTGTTGACAGACTGTTCGGAAGTGTTCAACGATGGTCACAAACTCAGTGGTTTCTACAAAATCAAGCCCCTACAAAGCTCAGAAGAGTTCTCTGCTTACTGTGACATGACAGATGGAGGAGGCTGGACGGTGGTGCAGAGGCGCTCTGATGGCTCGGAGAACTTTGACAGGTACCAAGGCTTGAAGGTTTGGTATAGAGAGGTAGGCACTGCTCAGCTCAGCGCCTGGCACTCAGCACAAGGATTTGACTGGACTTCTCTTGGCAAGGGATGGTTTCGAAGCTCCTCCTTTCCTTCTGGTTCTGATTGAATCCTGAGGATCTGCTACCAGGAGGGCAGAGATGTAGGTCCTGGTGAGCTAGGGAGAATGGACTGGGTCCAGTGTAGGGACACAGACAATGGGGTTTTTGTCCTGCCCCTGTCACTGATGGGTTCAGGGATGGTGGGCCAGTCAGTGACTTCTCATCTGTGAAATGGAAATAACAACATTCCTGGGTGTTTGAAAGCACTTTGGACTGGCAAGCATAAGCTGCAAGGGGAAAGATTAGGTGAGGGAGGGCTGGCTGAGGAGGCCGGTGACAGCCACATCTGACTTTTCCTTGGATTTTCAGGGACTGGGAGCACTACGAAAATGGTTTTGGAAATTTTGTCCAAAAAAATGGCGAATACTGGCTGGGGAATAAAAACCTTCACTTCCTGACCACCCAACGTAAGAGGGACCTGGGGAAACCTTGTCTTGTTCAATAGTAAAATTCCTGAAACTTTTAAGGTGTTGGAGGATGCCCGGCTCTGCTCCCTGTGGGGATGAGGGTGTCAGCAGAAAGAAGGGGAGGAGGGAGATACAGGCAGGGCAGAGAGACAGGAGAGAGTCAAAGAGAGAGACAGAGGAGCAGAGAGGGTTGGAGGGAAAGTTCAGATTCTAAAACAGAGGGACTAAGCTGACTAGACAGAGCAATGGGGAGAGATAGAGGGAGCAGAAGAGCAGGAGTGAAGGGAGACAGGAGGCAGAAAGGGAGAGGGAAGGAGGAAGGGAGAGGCAGAGGGAAGGAGGGAGAGGTGGAGGGAAGGAGGGAGAGGTGGAGGGAAGGAGGGAGAGGTGGAGGGAAGGAGGGAGAGGCGGAGGGAGGGAGGGAGAGCTCTTCTGCTGGAGCCCTTCTTGTCCCCTGTGGATCCTCCATCTGTAGGCAGGAGAAGTCCCTGTTTTCTCGGATTCTCCATGGGTGAAGGCCACAGGGGCAGCTGATGTGGGAGCAGGACCTTTCTACAGTTGACACTCTAAGGTTGGCGGGCTGGGTGCCTGGCTGTCCTCCTTGCTCAGCCAGTGGGACAGGACACACTGGACTCCAATGCAGTCATGTCATTTGGGTCCTCTTGGAGAATGGCTGACAACAACCACCCAGGGGGTCGCTGGGCCTGCAAGGCCTAATGCTGCTTCTTTACCCAAATTAGGCCTTTCTGCAAAGAGTAAAGCATTGGCCTCGGCCTTAGACTTAGCCCAAGTCCAATAGCTTCCAAGCCCAGGGCCATGCCTGAGACAAGTGACTGACCACTGACTAGTGGCCAGCCCTGGGGCCCTGAAAGCCTGCCAAGGGCTGAGCCTTCTCCTTCTCTGAGCAGGCAGACCAGAGTCCCAGACCTGGAGCAGCCCTGGGTTCCCTCCTCTCCCTGATTTCTTTCTCTCCACTTCTGGTCCTCTGTGGCTGCCCCTCCTTTGAGCCCCACGGTTCTCTCTCCAGCCCATGTTTCCATTTACTGGCTTCCTCATGAAATGAGGCCCCTGGAAGCCAGCCCAGCAGGGCCTCAGCCTTTCTGCTTGGACTCAACCCTTTTGTTTCTTTGGATGTGAAAGCATTTCTGAAGGAAGGGGACTGGCTCCAAAACATCTGACTTTAGAAAGAAAACCTTTCTGAATGGCTGGTTTAAAAGATCTAAACAAGTGAAAAAGAAAGGAGAGGGAGGAGAGACAGACAGACAGAGACAGAAGTAGGCCAGTGTTAATGCATTAGTGCATTGGCTGTGGCCAGTTTCTGTAAAACAAACATTGTATAGACATTTGTGCCAAAACGAGCCCCTAAGTAGAAATGAAATGCTCCCTGGGACCTGGGATGTGAACAGCATAGGCTGAGCCCTGGGAAGCGGGGTGTGGGGTACTGCCGCAGCCTCTCCTCAGTCGGTTCCTGACACACAATTTCTCTCCTTTATGGGCTCCCATTTCTCTAGTGTTTCAAAGTTTACAAAGCCCTCAGCATCTATTTGAGCCTCATAACCCCCTAGGGAGAAAGCAACTACAGGTGCTGTCTCCATTTTACAGATGAGGAAACTGAGCCTGAGAAAAGTGACTCAATATCACACAGCTATTGAGTGTCTGAAGCAGGATTTGAACCCAGGGCTTCTGGATCCCATTTTAGGGTGCTCAATAAATGCTTGGAGATCTCCAGGGCACCAGCTCTCAAGGCAGTCCATTGTATTCCGAGAATGTGAATCCCGCTTTCCTTGCTTGGAAGCTTTCCCTGACATCCAGCCTTAGCTGGCCTTTTGTGCAGGACCCCTTCTGCTCCACTGGTCCTGGCTCCACCCTCTGGGACAGCCTTTCAGCTCTGGTCCTCCAGGGTCTCCTGGCTTCCCGGTTCCTGCAACTGACTCCCTTGTCCCTACCCACAGACACCCAGGAATAGCCTCCTTTATCTCTTGTGGACCACCATAGGGTCCTGCTGCCTTTGTGGTCATGCATTTCTGCTCAGGTTCTGTGCTCTGGAGAAGTGGGGTGTAGCAGAGGGCTGGACTTCCTTTTGGGAAGACCTGAATTAAAATTCTGCTGGAGACACAAGCAGTGTGACCTTGGTCAAATCACTTAAACTCTTTCAGTCTCAGTTTCCTCACCTGTAAAGTGGGGATATTAATAGCCTCTCCCTCCCAAGGTGTTTCAGGATCAAATGAATTGACACAGGCAAGGTGTTCTGCAAACCTTAGGGCCTTCGTCCAAGGCTAGCTCTTGGGTGGGGCGGGGGAGCTCTTTCCTTCTACTACTTTAGGGATAACACGGCCCATTCCAACTCCACTGTTGCTGTGGGTTGTGATTTCTGGCCCGGGTGGGCAGTCCCAGAAGCCAGGCCTTATTGTAACTCCTACTGATGTAGCTGGAGCAGCAGCAGCAGGGAGGGAGGCCCACGTGGTGGCCTCTGGCTCTCCAGAAAGGGAAGGTTTGCTTGGGATGCAGCCTTGAGGATCCTAGAGTTGAGGTCAGCCTGGTCTTGGGCTTGGGGGTCAGACCAGAGCTGGCCAAGGATGGGGCATCTGCATGGGACTCAGATGGGAAGAGTCAGGCAGCCATGGAGTGGGCTGGGGCATCAGCTTGTTGTTTGTCTAGGGGACTACACTCTGAAGATAGATCTGGCTGACTTTGAAGGAGAACATCGTTTCGCCCAATATGAAAATTTTCGAGTGGCCAATGAGAAGGTGGGAAAGGGGCGGTGGGAGCCAGCTGGGATGTCGGGAGGCGTGCACACCGTCCTCTTTCCTCTGGGCCCAGGCAGACCCTAAGGACACCAATTCTATCCCCTCAGAGTGCCTACCAGCTGAGCTTCGGGGAATACTCCGGGACAGCAGGAGACTCCCTGGCTGGGAGCTTCCATCCTGAGGTCCAGTGGTGGGCTAGTCACCTGCAGATGAAGTTCAGCACTCGAGACAGAGATAACGACAATTATTCGGGGAACTGTGCCAAGGAGGACAGAGGGGGCTGGTGGTACAACAGGTCAGGAAGCATTGATTAAGCACCTATTGAGTGCAGGTCTTGGGGGATGCACTGGGGATGCTTAGGGAGATAGAAGGCAGTCTTCCTGTCCTCTAGGAGCTCCGGGTTCAGCAGGGGAAGCACCCTTCAAACACGCAGGCCCCAACAAGCTGGGTCAGCAGAAGGAGCTGGGAAGGTTTCTGGTAGAAGGTGGGGCTTTGGCTGGGCTGGGGGAGGCCCAGAGTGGAGAAGAGAATTTGAGGGCCTGCCGTGGCTCTTACTGGGGCTTTTGCAAACAAATTCTTATCGGAGGAGAGGTTGGGAGGGGGCTAGAGTCTGCCAGGAAGCTGGATCTAATTAGGATAACCCAGCCAAGCTGGGATTTCAGGCCAAGTCTGCCCCAGCCCTAAGAGGAACAGGGACCTGGTCAGCAGCAGACAAGACCAGGAGTCAGGAAACCTGGATTGGAGGGGGGCCTCCAAGGCCCATCCTAGGCACAACCTCGGGTCACTCCCAAGCCTCTGGTGCAGTCCTCCACCTCCTCCTCTGGAGCAGGGAAAAGTGCAGAGGTGGAATCTGAGCTTCCTTGAGGGAAGGAGCCAGAGCTGGGGCCTGAGCTGGAGCAGGGAGAGCAGGCTTTAACCAGGCAGCCGGGCTGCTGATTTAGGCTGAAGTGCGGTAGCTTCCAGGCCCCTCCTCTAGTCAGTCCTCCACACAAGGGCCAAAACCATAATAAATAATATGATAAAATGAATGTAATAGCAGAGCTACGTTTACATAGCACCTACTATCTGCCAAACACTGCTAAGGGCTTTGCCAGCTCCCTCGACCCTCCTAACAACTCTGGGAGGGAGGTGCCCTTGTTATCCCACTTTACGGATGAGGAAATTGAGGCAAAGGGAGGTTAAGTGACCTGCCCAACGTCACAAGGCTATTCAGTGTCTGAGGCCAGATTTGAACTCAGGTCTTCCTGGCTCCAGGCCCCACCTGCCTTCGGAAGGTACAGAGGACTTTGGGCCCAAAGTATAGAATGTAAGAGTGAAGGGAGTTCACCTAATGAGGGCCATTCCAAACCTGTGCCTGAGACTTGTGAATCTGGTCCAAAGGAAAAGGATGCTAAGGGGGCATCAGGCAGAACTGGATTCAAATCCTCCTCTGACATAGTGTATATGTGAGCCTGGGGAGTCACCCTCCAGGGCTCCAAGTTACAGAACAGTTGAGTATTTGAACTGTGGAGAGAATTTCCTCTCTGGGCATTCCTTATCCTGATGAGATCTCTTAGTCGAACACTCACCGCCTCCCATGGAGAAGCTGAGGACCTCATTCTCCCATCCCAAATTCTGGCACACTGCGCCATCCACAGAAGGGGTGGAGGAAGGGTTTCTTTATCAAATGATGTGGTTTCCTTAAGGACCCCTCCTGTCGATGACATTGTGTTTCTCTTTTCCCTGTCAGGTGTCACTCGGCAAACCTTAACGGTCTGTACTACAGAGGGGCATACACTGGCAACACGGACAATGGCATCGTTTGGTACACCTGGCATGGATGGTGGTATTCTTTGAAATCCGTGGTCATGAAGATCAGGCCCAGGGACTTTGTGCCAAATATCATTTAATACATATCCTGAGCGCTCCTTCCCCCATCCTTCCTCATAAAAACTTACCATTGATGGGGTGATGCTACAGGCAAGGGAAGGACACCATTTCTCATTTAGCACACTTTCAATGAAGAAAATGTAATGAGAAACTAAGTGAATAAACAGTGGTGATCAAACAGGAAAAGGTAGGAAGCAGTGTGGGGGCCTGCCTTCAGGGAGATGACAGTTGAGTCCATGATACAACCCAACAGTAACCCAAGAAAACTTGGGTCCTTGTGCAAGGTAACACTGAAGATGCCCCCTCTGCCTCTGGGAAGGCAATCCTGAGCAGCGACAAGAGCCCTGGGGCTAAGGACTAGGGCAGTGACCATCCCTCTGCCTTGGGCCCTGCCAGACCGCAGCTACAGTGTCATGCGCACCTCCAGAGCCACCTTTGAGGAAAGTTATGCAGAAGCAGGAGGGTGAATGGACGCATTCAGTAAACAGGGGGTGAGGGGCCTGGAGATGAGGCCAAGAGGGCTCTGGTTCTTGAATCTTCATTTCTTGGGCGCATCACGGTTTGCAGTGTCCACAACAGTGGCGATCACAATGATAGGAAGGGCACGCATTTCTAACGTATTTTAAGGTTCATAAAGCACTTTGGAAAAGATGATGTCATTTGATGCTGACCACCAAACTCAGGGACTCCCTGGAGCATGAGAGCTGTCCAAAGTTCCATCTTGGCCCTCTCCTGTTAGGACAGTCTTTCTTCCTGGTCTCCTCTCCTATGATTTCAGCTACCACCTCTGTGCACTTGATTCCAGGTCTACACAGCCAGCCCTTACTTCTCTACTGAGCCCCAGTTCTACCTTTCTGTTGGGCATTTCCACCTGGATATCCCAAGAGTATCTCACACTCAACATGTCAAAAACAGAACTATTTCCCCAAACCCACACTTCTCTGAACCTCTCTCTTTCTGTCAAGGGCTCCTCCCTTCTTCTGACCAACCAAGTCCACAAGGCCCAGTGTTGGGGAGAGTACTGCCCTGGGAAGACTTTGAAGCAGAGGTTGGGGATGCCCAGGACTGAGCTGGGCATAAACTCCTGGTCTATGCTTTCTTTCCCAGTACCTGTCCTTCACCTCTTGGTGAATGACCTATGAGGCTTCCAAGATGGGGGCCCAGAGACCCTCAGCTTTGTCCCAGTTTGCAAAACTAGCCTTGTCTTTTTTCCCACCACAGACTGTCTGTTCCCTTTCCTTGCCTTCTCAATGCTTAGTACTGTGCCATCATGTAGTAGGCACTTATTGCATGTTTATTGACTGACTAACAGATGGCACCTTACTAGATCTCATCATTTCATTCTGTAGAACTGCTTTCTTTAAAAAGTGTCATCCTCTCCAAAATCAAACCAGCAAGAAGCATTTATTAAGCTCCCGCTCTATGCCAGGCACTTAGCTAGGTGCAGACATACTAAGCAGCTTCCAAACCCTGGCTCCTGCCAGAGCACTTTTCGGGTTATTTTGAACCTGTCTTGTGCTTTCTTGATGCCCCACCACTCCCTACCTAGAACAGTATTGATAATAATGGTCTTTATATAGTGCCTACTATGTGCAGGCACTTGAGCCTCACACCTGGAGATGGTGCTGTTATGGGCCTCATTTGACAGAAGGGGAAACTGAGGCAGGCAGCCATGTACTCACTTGCTTAGGAAGTGTCTGAGGCAGGATTTCCCCAACTTGCTTCCTGTTCCCTTTAGAGCCTCCTTGGCTGCCCAAACACCAAGGATTTAGAGGTAGAAAGGCCCTGAGAGATAATGACCAGACCCTGATGCAGGGTTGACTCCTACCTTAGCACCTTTTCCCCTTTGAAATATCACAAACCATGCTCAGATCTGGAGAGGAAGAATTTACCCAAGCTGGCCTACCCATGGCACAGAAGCAACTCAATTCAATTCAAAAAACAAGCCAGTGCCTGCTTGCTAGGTTAGGCACCAGGCCTACAAAGCCAAACTGTCCCTTTCACTAAGAAGCTTCTATTCTACCTGGCCCCAAATAACAGGCAGGAGATGAGCAAGTACAAGGTAATTGGAGGACAGGTGGCCCAAGTATGAGGAGTGCTGGGGAGGTGTGGTATGGCACATTCCCCATTCATGCACATATTTCTTTGCTTGGACCTTGTTTAATAAGTTGTAGTTATTTCCCACAGGTCCCATCTTTTAGACTGAGGTTTTTAACCTACAGTCTGTGAACTTGTTTCTAAAAAACATATTGACAACTCTGTTCCAATATAATGGGTTTCCTTTGCAATTGTGGGCATTTTTTTCTATGCATTTAACGGTCTGATTCTGCGAGGAATGCCTGGGGTTCTTCACCAGCCTGTGCCAAGGGGTCCAGGAAGCCGGTTCTAGAGTCTGCCTGAGGACCTGCACGAATTCTAATGATACCACATTCCCTTCCGTCTCAGGTTCCAAAGGTGTTTGGGCATCCTCGGTTTCTAATTAAATCTCTAGCTCCGCAATTCTGTAGTGAGGTTTCCTGGGATTCCACACCATTGTTACATGCTTCAGATGATTAGGGCTACAGATTATTCATGGAACTGTGCCAGGTGCTGGGGACAGAGATGAAGCATTTATTACGTGTGGGCACCATGATACAAAAATAGAAACCAAACCATCCCTCCCTCCTGGAGCAACAACGATAGAGTGCCATGGTTCCCACAGACCCAGTGGCAATGGAGAGATGCGGAGTATGTGTTGTGTGAGCAGGCTGATCCCTGCTGTCACCAGCCATGACTGAGATAAGGTCAAGGCATCAATGCCTGGGAAAGGAGGAGGTCCAGGAGATGAGCAGCAGTGACAGGAAAGCTTCCTGGGGCAGAGGGGTTGTCGGAGGGCCACCCTGTACTCAGGGGAAGGGGAGGAAGGAGGGCAGCTGCCAGGACGGAGGATGAGGATGGGAAGGTGGAGGCACCGATGACCCTGGCTGAACCATGCTGAGACATTCCTGAGCGTGCCCACCATCATCTTCTAAAAGCAAGACTAATTTACAAGGCCTCCCTCCTTCCCTCGCTGGCTGGGAACTATGGGGTGAGCCTCACACTAGGTGGAGCTCTTGACCTGCTGCATCTTGCCCAGAAAGAGTCGTGGTGACGTGGCACTGGAGATGCCAAACAGACAGCAGGGGATGCAGCATCCTGCTTCCTCGCTGGCTCCAACTCACCCCCCCAAATGTGGAGTCTTGCCAGCTTCTGCCTGAGGGCAGTCCTGAGTCATCCATCCAACCCTCCTCGGGGTCACCCCTGAGGGATTCTGGGCAGAGGAGATCGGGGTCAGGCAGCTATTCAGTTCAGTTCAGTGAGCAAAGTGCCTTCCATACCCATGGTGTAGAGGGAGCAGGGGAATACCTGGCCTGGCACAGGTCAGCAAGGCTTTCCTTAGACACTTTCTAGCTGGGCAAGTCTCCTAATTTCTCCATGCCTTGGTTTCTCTGTCTGTAAAACGAAGGGATAGGAGTCAGTGGCCTCTCATCTACGGCTCTGTCTGACACAGGCTGGCTAGAAAAATTCTCTTAGTTCCAGAAGGAGCTCTGGACAGCTGAGGAGTGACTAAGAGAGAGATTTTCCACTCCACAGCAAAGAAATCAAAGTCCTCTCCCCAACCCACCTCCATATTTATAAAGTGCCGGACTGGGTTCTGAGAGTGAAAAAGAGGAAAATGATGTTACGATGTCCTTGGGGACCTTAAAGCTTAGTCGGGGGAAGGATGGATGCAATTTGTATGTAAATAACTGATAGGAAGAAATATCATGAAAGATAAACACACTGTGGAAAGGCGAGGACAGAGTCAGAAACCACCTTCTACTGGGGATGGGAGCTGAGCAGCGGAGGTTCCACAGAGGTGGTGGCCTATGACTTGGCCAGGCCTTTTATCTGGGGCAGATGGGAAGGGTTTGCCCTTGGAATAGGCTCAGGGACCTTGTCTAGAGCCCTCTCCAATTGCCTCTGTGTCATCAAGACTGGGAATGAGTCAAGGGAGGAATCTGGGATGCTGCAGGGCTGAAGGAGAGGAGTGCAGACTCCAGGGCTCCCAGGGGAGGGCGAGTTCAAGGCCAGAGCAGCTGCTCTTGTGCAGGTAACCCAGCAAGACTCCCTAAAGAGGGAAGAGGACTTGGTGGAAAGGAGATGGTGGGAGAGGTGGGTGGATTGGATGAGCAGAAGTGATGGGACTTGTCATGGGACAAAGAGTTGGGGAAGGGGAGGGGACCTTGTTGGGGAGAGATCCCAAGAGGCTGGGAGACATGGGGCTGCCTTGGTCTCTCTAGGGTGGACATCAGAGTGTGCAGGGGCAGGAGGGCTTCAGAGTTGGGCCCATTTGGGTCATGTTCCATGTAATCTTGGAGCACAGAGTTTGAGCCAGACTGGGGACTGTCCAGTGATACAGCCAGGATTTCAGGTCCTGCCTAGTTCTGCCAGCCTGAGATCTGCTCAGAAAGGTGGAGAGACTGGAAGGGATTGGGCATCAGAAGGGCGGTTAGGAAAGAAGCTGTCTCTGGAGGTGGCCAGGTCAGGCTAGGCCCTTAGCCAAATGACTGGATTCATATGACCGAAAACTACAGGCGAGTTTGGCAGTTGTACAGTCCTGTTACCTGCCTTCTGGCTCTCTGGACCTCCTAGTCCAACTCCCAATGCCATCTTACCTGCCCTTACCCTCTGGCCTTTACCGCCTCAGTAGCCCCATTCTCACCCTGCAGCAACCTCTGTGATGAGGCCTCACCCTCTTCTCCTGGCCCACCCAAGCCCAGGCCCTTCAAGAGGGACCATCTGCCTGTCTGTCTGCCTGTATGACTGTCTGCCTGTCTGCCTACCTGCCTGCCTGTCTTCCTGTCCGTCTGCCTGCTTTTCTGTCTGTCTGTCTGTCTGCCTGCCTGTCTTCCTGTCTGTCTGTCTGCCTGCTTGTCCGTCTTCTGCTGCCTGTCTGTCTTCCTGTCTGTCTGCCCAATTGCTTGCCTATCTTCCTGTCTGTCTGCCTGTCTGTCTGCTTGTCTGTCTGTCTGTCTGCCTGTTTGTCTGCCTGCCTGTCTGTCTGTTTGCCTGTCTTCCGGTCTGTCTGTCTGCCTGTCTGTCTGCCTACCTGTCTTCCTGTCTGTCTGTCTGCCTAATTGCTTGCCTATCTGCCTGTCTCTGTCTGCCTGTCTGTCTTCCTGTCTGTCTGCCTAATACTTGCCTATCTGCCTGTCTCTCTCTGCCTGTCCTCCGGTCTGTCTGTCTTCCTGCTTGTCCGTCTTCTGCTGCCTGTCTGTCTTCCTGTCTGTCTGCCTAATTGCTTGCCTATCTGCCTGTCTCTGTTTGCCTGTCTGTCTGCCTGCTTTTCTGTCTGTCTGTCTGCCTGCCTATCTGTCTTCCTGTCTGTCTGCCTGCTTTTCTATCTGTCTGTCTGCTTGCCTATCTGTCTTCCTGTCTGTCTGCCTGCTTTTCTGTCTGTCTGTCTGCTTGCCTGTTTGTCTGTCTTCTTGCCTGTCTTCCTGTCTGTCTGCTTGTTTGCCTGTCTGTTTGCCTGTCTTTCTGTCTGTCTGTCTACTTGCCTGCCTGTCTGTCTGCTTGTTTGCCTGTCTTCCTGTCTGTCTGTTTACTTGCCTGCCTGCCTGTCTGCCTGCTTGCCTGTCTGGCTGTCTACCTGTCTAATTGCTTGCCTGTCTACCAGTCTGTCTGTCTGTATGCCTACTTGCCTGTCTGTCTCCCTCTCTACCTGTCTCTCTCTTTCTGCTTGTTTGTCTCTCTGCCTTCCTGCCTGTCTTCTTGTCTGCTTGCTCTCTCTTTCTGTCTTCCTGCTTGCCTGTCTGCTTGTATGCCTGTCTGCCTGCCTGTCTGTCTTCCTGTCTTGCCTGCCTGCTTGTCTGTCTGCCTGCTTTTCTTCCTGTCTGCTGTCTGCCTGCCTGTTTGCCTCTGAGTTCCAGGCTATGACTTTGGGTAAGTCCTTTTCCCTCTCTGAGCCTCAATATCCCCTTTTGTAAAATGAAGCAGGGAGACCAGCAGGCTTCCAGGCCCCCTCCTAGCCTGGGTTCCCAGGCACTCACTCCACCTCTCCAGTAGTCCCACATGTAAGGAATGGGATGATCGCCGGGTCAGCGCTGGCATCTAAGCAGACAGGCTCCTTATCTTCCTGGGATCCAGCTGCTGTAGAGCTCAGGGTCCCAAGGAGGTAAACAGGCTTGTTGGGCTCCTCCCCAGGAGTGCTCCTGATGTCGCAGTCCTTCTGCCACTGACTCAGCCAGCAGGAATGAGCACGCATTTTCCATTGATGACTGGGTCCTGTGTTTCTCTGGGAATGTCAGGTCTTCTCTGGATGAGGGCAGCCTCATCACCAGACACTCAGAGCCAGAGCTACAGCTGGCAGTGGCATGTCCCAGGCATGTTCCAGCCTTTCCAAGCAAACTCCAGGGGTAGCTCCTGAGAACTTGGTTGTCACAGAAAGATTCAGCTTCATCCAGGATGGGGCTCAGGACTTTGTGGGCTTGTGTATTCTACTGTAGCATCCTCCACCCCCTTCTTAGAAAAGTAACTGAAAAATAAGACAGAATTCCTCTCCAACCAGGTTTGAGTGGAACCAATTGGCAGAGGGATGGATTCAGAGTCATGGAGCCAGGTTCAAATCTCACCTCTGAGGCTTACAACACAGAGCCTAATGGCTGTGCCCAGAACCCTGCTAAAATGCAGAATTAAAGACTGATAAAGACTCTCTGGCCAGAGAGATAAGTAGACTGATGCACTAGAAAGACAGCCCTGGGTTTGACAGCCTGAGAACCTGGGTTTGAATTCCTGTCCTGGTGCTGATAAACAAGGACCCTTACATTTCCCTTTTCTGTCTTTGGGCTCATTCCCTGACCTCCCCACACTTCTGGGGAATTCTGCTAGCCAGTGTCTTCTCTGGGGGTGGCCAGCGAATCTAATGAATCCGTCCCTGTGGATGGGATAGTGTGGCTGTGTGTGACCTTGGCCAAAGTGGTGTCTGCTTCTTTGCCATCCCCATGCCTGAGGTCCAGGGATGATGGGTGTGAGGAACTGCTCACGCATTCCTTTGACTGTGGCGAGGGTACTGCTGTTGCCCCTTCCTTCTGTATGCTCTCCTCTCCCTGGTGTCCTGAAGAAGGCTGGCAGGTTCTCCCCGGTTGCCCTAGACCTGGAGTCACAGATGGCCCCAGATGGCTGAGCAGGCAAAATTTGTGGTAAGTTTCTACGATCAGGTTTCCTTGGGGTGGGTTGGCATGTGGCTTCTGGCCTCCAGAAAGTGATGACTAAACCATACTGGAGCTGACTCAGCTGCTGCCTTGGGGTCCAGCCCCTCTCCCTCCTGCACCACCATCCCTTCCTTCCATCCTGGATACAGCTGTAGGCAGAAAGAAGGCCTAGCCTTGAGTCCTGGCTGGGGTGCTTGCCTCCGTCTCTGGGATTTTCAAGGCTCCCTCTGAATAATGTGGAATCCTAGAATGCCAGAGATGGGAGAACCCAGGAGGTCATCTGGTCTAATCCTTCCATTTTACAGACAGGATCACTGAGGATCTGGGAGACCAGAGAGGACTCGCCCAAGGTCATACAGCCATTATTTGTCTGAGGTTGGGCTCACAGGGAGCTCCTTAACCCAATGTCACCAGATATAGACCAAACTAAGCCCAACTCATGCTCTCCCCTTGGATAGAACGTGAGCTCCTTGGGGACTGGAGCAGCCTCATTTCTGCATTTTCCTCCCCCATATTTTATATGAATCCTGGCACAGATAGGTGCTTCTATGTGCTTGTTGGTGACTGATTTCAGTTACAGATAGCGTCAAGGACCAGAAGGGCAATGCTGGGAGACAGAAGACTCACTCTGTGGGGTGGCTGGCCCCTCCTGCTTTGAGAGGCCAATGCCAATGAAGGTCAGGCAGACTCCTGGCAGCTTCTCCAGGAGAGCAAAGCACAGAGGGTGGCCCTACTGCAGATGGGAAGAGTGTCGACTAAGGGAAAAAGGAGCAGGACAGAGTGCCAGCCAGCTGGAGGGTAGGAAAGCAAACCTGAAGAGAAAATCTCAGCAAGGGAAGAACTCCTCAGTCACCTGGAGTCCCAAAGGGAGCACCAGGAAGAGAGAAGTAGAGGAGGGGGCCCAGTGCCTGCATAATCCAGGTAGGAGGCAGAAATATCTTCATTAAAGCTGTGTCTGGATTGGGGTCCCATCCCCACAGGGGCCCATGAGGGCCCGAAGCCCATTTATTAGGGATGCCAGATATGACATCATCCCCATACTGGGCTGCTAGAGTGGGGAAATAGCGTCTCAGCTATCTATGGGGAAGGGGTCCTCCCCATGTTGGCTCCAGGCTTTCTAGACATGAGCTCCAATGGTTATGGCTTCCATGGATAAGTGAAAATCTCTGGGCAGGATCCACATCTGGATCCTAGGACTGTGGATGAAATAAGTGGGGTGAGGCAAGGGAGCTTCCAGAAATGTCTGCAGGCTCAACTAGGGCTCCAGAGTGAGTCATTTACATGGAAAATGTGTATTTTACAATGTGGAAAAGCACTCAACCTGCTTGCTGCTTGCAGACTGGAGCCCAGCCCTCAGGGGCACCCTATGGGAGCCGGGACATTGGCGCTCCACCTTCCTCCAGTTCTGTACTCATAAAGTTGGAGTGATGGGAAACAGGAGCTCAGTAGAAAATGCATATACTGAAGAGGAACGGTTCAACCCTCCCCTGCCCCCAGCCCCAGAATTCTCTAGTTGAGAGTGCCTCAGGAGATAGGCTGTTTTTCTGGGGCCTTGCAAATCCAGCAGGGCACTGGGGGAGAGGGACAGAGAGCCAGCCGGGGGTGCCTTCCCCGCCTCCAAGATGGGAGTGGTTCAGTGTGGACATTTCCCTCCCTCTACAAGTAAGACATGATACCCGCCCCCCTTCCCCAGAAGGTGCCATTCTCTCAAAATCCAGAGGATGGATGGAGTGTTGGAAAAAGAAGCCACAATGCCCAAAGATGGGAATCTTAGCAGGGACTTGCTTGGTCCAGGACAGACTTGACTGGAGATCTTCATGGAATGTGGTTAGAGAGGCAGGGTGGGCAAAGAGGCCTCTGTTCCAGAAACCCCAGGAGCTAGCTCACTCAGGGCTAGCTCAGGGTCATGAGCTCATAGAAGCACAGAAGCTCTGCTCTGAAATGTCAGTGATTTATCAGGCCAAGAATGAGCAGGAAAGTGGAAACATTACCAGCACCCATTCCCAAGGGTGGAGGGTCTCAGCGGCCTTCCCCTGGGTGCTCTGGGGATTGGGGAAGCCAGAGGGGAGTCCGCCAGGGTCGTTTCAGATGGCCTTGGGCACCTGCGTGCTGACCTCTCTGCTCCTAGAAGAGCTCCCAGCTTCCACACCATCCTTCTTGGGCTGGCCCAGCACTAGCCTGGTTTGCCCCTTTCTCGCCCTTACCCTTCTGCTTATGAAGCCCAGGAGATGAACTCCCATTCTTCCTCTGTTCCCCAGAAGGCCCCTTACAGTTCAACCAGCCTGGGTCATGAGCTCATGCCTCATAGGAACTGGATGGATTCTCGCTTTCCTCTGAGTGGGTGGTCTCCCTAGGGGCTCAAGCCCCATGGGAAATGTAGTCTTTGACACCTCTGGTCCCCTCCTCCTCCACATACTTATCACAGGCGTTGTTGGTTGTCGTTACTGGACAACATCCTGGGCAGTAATCATCGTTCAGCTCAACTCAGCAAAGATTTTTTTTAGTATAATTATTTTATATACATACATACATACATACGTACATACATACGTACATACATACATACATACATGTATATATATATATTTAGTTTTCAACATTCGCTTTTATAAGATCTTGAATTTTAACTTTTCCCCCGCTCCTTCCTCCTTCCCCTCTCCAAGATGACGTGCAATCTCATGCAGGACAGGCATGTACAATCATATTAAACATGTTTCTACATTAGTGTTTTGACAAACATTTTTAAACACATCAAATGTGTGCCCACCCTTGTGCTAGATGCCAGGGAGGCCAATGCAGACATGGAATAATCCCTACCCTAACCCCAAGGATATTACATGGGATACAGAGACAGAACTGAGACACAGTGGGGTCAGGGAAGACATCTTAGAGACCCCAGGGATATCTGTGCTGAGCTGTGAAGGAGGGTTAGGGTTCTTAGAGGCAGAGGCAAGGAGTGAGTACAGTCTAGGCATGGAAAGGGAGGAAATGGAATGCTGAGTTTTGGAAACAAGCTATAGTACATTTTTAAAAAATGCTAGACTTTTGCTTTATTTCTATGTCTCTCCATACCGATATCTTTTTTCTTAATAGTATTCTATTTCTCCAATTATATTAAAGACAAATTTTAACATTCATTTTTAAAAAAATTTTGAGTTCTAAATTTTCTCCCTTCTTCTATCATTGCTCCATTCCTAAGATGGTAGGCACTTTGCTATAGGTTACATATGTGCAATCATGTAAATCATATTTCCATATTAGTCATGTTGTGAAAGAAGAAAATGTTCAAAAGGAAAAAAAGTGACAAAAATTAAGAAAGTGAAAAGAGTCTGCATTGACCTGCATTCAGACTCCATCAGCTCTTTCTCTGGTATGGATAGAACTTTCCATCGTGAGTCTTTTGGTCTTGTCTTGGATCATTGCATTGCTGAGAAGAGCTAGGTCATTCACAGCCTATCATTGTACAATGTAACTATTACTGCGTACAATGTAACTATTACTGTGTACAGTGTACTCCTGGTTCTGCTCACTTCACTCAGCATCAGTCCATGTAAAAGTCTTCCCAGGTTTTTCTGAAGTCCTCCTGTTCATCACTTTTTATAGCCCAGTAGTATTCCATTACATTCATATGCTACAACTTGTTCAGCCATTCCCCAGTTGTTGGGCATCCCCTCAGTTTCCAGTTCTTGGCCACCACAAAAAGAGTGACTATAAATATTTATATTTTAAATATGCAAGTTATATTATTATATTATTACATTATATTATTATACATGTCCTATTCCATTTTTTGTTATCTCTTTGGGATACAGACATAGTAGTGGTACTTATTATGCACAGGTTGATTACCCTTTGGGCATGGTTTCAAATGGTCCTCCAGAATGGTTGGATCAGCTCACAACTCCACTTACAATGTGTGTCACAATTTTCCCGTATCCCCTTCAACATTTATAATTTTCTTTTTCTGTCATATTAGTCAATCTGGTGGTACCTCAGAGTTGTTTTAATTTGTATTTCTCTAATCAATAGTGATTTAGAGCATTTTTTCATATGACTATAGATAGCTTTGATTTCTTCATCTGAAAACTTCCTATTTATATCCTTTGACTATTTGTCAATTGGGGAATGACTTGTATTCTTATAAATTTGACTCAGTTCTCTAAATATTTGAGGTCTTTATCAAAAATGCTTGCTTTAAAAAAGGTTTCTATCAAAAATGCTTGCTTTAAAAAAGGTTTCTGCTTTCCCTGAGATCTTGGTTGCTTACTTTTCCTTGTGCGAAAACTTGTAAATTTAATATAATTAAAATTATACATTTTACATTTTATAATGTTCTCTACCATTTATCGTCTTGGGATGAATGAAGAGAAGGGTGGCAGAGCTTCCAGAGAGAAGACAAGGATGGTTCTGGCCTCACACTTGGGCCAGACTCCGTCTCTAGGAAAGTGAGCAGCTCTGTGTGGCACCATCTAGGAAGGACAGTGAGTGTCCAGAGGTGGGCAGCCAGGGTGAGAAAGGACCTTGAGGCCGTAGCACATGAGGAACCATTGAAGGAATGGCAGGGATTTAGCTGGGAGAAGGATAGACTGAGGAGAGCATGAGAGCTGTCTTTGAGTACAAGATGACCTGGCATGTGGAGGGATTAGACTGGTCAGGCCCAAGCCTGCATCGCCATCAGACATTTCAAAGTGGAGACATACAGCTTGCCATCATCTTTACCCTCAGACAAGTGTCCCTGTCCTTGCTGAAGGTCCCATCACTCCTTCGGTTACTTGGCTTCTCCAACTCAGCATTACCCTTGGTTCCCCTCTCTTGCTCCCCCACATATCCATTACCAAGTACCATCATTTATTTCTATACATCATCTCTCAAACACCCTTCCGTCCACCTCTTCATTCATGGGCCTGTCACCTTCTACCTGGATTATTGAAATAACCTCCTAATTGGACTTCCCACCTCCAGTCTCTCCCCATTCTCCATTACATACAGTAGGCATTTAATAAGTGCTTGGTGACATCCATTAGCTTGCTCTGTTTGTCAGAACTAGAAGCAGTTACAAAACTTGATCTGGCTGGATGTCAGGAGTCATTTCCTGATAACTGGAACTCTCCCAAAGTGATCTGAGCTGCCTCGGGAGGTGCCCAATTTCTTTTTCCTAATAAAAAATCTCCTTGGTGTTTTTGCTTTGTTCAGACTGCCTATATGGCCTGCCCTGCCCCCAACCATTCCCTGTAACAAATATGTACCATGAGGAAAAGCCTTGTTCCATTCCTGGAATTCACCGTGGCTCTCCTGACACAAGGAAGGCATGTTTCCTCATTAGACCTTTCACCCTTAATTTGTGGTGGTTCAGTCTTATCTGGTTCTCTGTGACTCTCTCTGGGGTTTTCCAAGCAAAGACACTGAAGTGGATGGTTTGCCATTTCCTTCTCCAGCTCCTTAAAAAATGAGGAAACTGAGGCAACAGAGTAAAGTGAACTTGCCCAGAGTCACACAGCTAAGTGTCTGAGGCCAGATTTGAACTCAGGTCTTTTTGACTCTATGCCCCATGCTCCATCCACTGAGCAATTTAGCTTTCTCCAGTCCTTAATTTAGGTTTTATCATTCTTTTAATTTTATTCTATAGCACAGTTAGGCAAAACAAACCTACACAGGTCCATGGTTGACAATGCATGCCTTATTCTCTGCCTGTAGTCCACCACTACCAACTGCTTTATGACTAAATAATGACAGTTTCTCTTTTACTCAGCAACCCTGAGGGTCTTCCCCTCCCAGCTTGATTTTTTTTCATTAAAGGGGCCACTCCTGGACACACTTCTTAGAGAACAGAGAACTGTTCACTGAATGGGTGTTGCCTCCCTCACAGTGAGAATCTCAAAGGGCCTTTGCCTAAAAAGGCCAGGGTCTCCAGGGTCTCTTCCTGCATCGTGGGCCATCTCCAGTCATCCTGAGGAATATCTGGTTGCTGAACCCCGGTTGGCTCTGGAGGACAAAGTGAGGCCTGTGACCTTGCCTTGCCTCAGTGTACTCCAATTCACTTGCATGTCATGGCATTACCTCTTGATGTCTCAGTCCCTTTTCAAATGAAGGACAAATCCAACTAAGAAGGCAGAAGATGGTGGTTGTTCTCAAGGATCTTGGTCTAATGGGGGAGGGGGGAAGATGTAAACAGCTGTGTGCAAGCAAGCTATGTAATCAATGAGTGAATGAGTGGATGAACAAAGCCCTTGTTAAGCATGTACAAAGCCCTGGGATCCCTGCTCTGTGGGGGAGAGACAACACAGGGAAAGTTTCAGCCACCAGTTGGACGGGAAGACCCCCTATCCTGGGGGCAGTGGGCTGCTCTGGCCTCATATTTCAGGAGGTTCTCACCCTGCAGCCCCTGTAGGCCCCAGCCAGCTGCATTACCCCAGGGACCACTTCCCAGGAAGCCTCAGGAGCTGGGCCTGCTCAGAGAGCATCTCCATCAGGGTCTGAGGGGACATGGAAGTCAAGGTAGGGGGCAGGGTTGGGGGCCCAGGCTCTCTCCCTTCTCTGAGTCTTTAGTTAGGTAAGGAATTCATAGACAGGACAAATGGGAGGGGAGGGAAGGCCTGGGCAGGAAGCCAGATGGAAAAACCTTTCTGGAGAAGGTAGGACTTGAGCTGGGAGGCTGAGATGAGGGGGAGACATCCCAGGCAGGGATGCTGCAGGGGAACATGCCTGGGTCCATGAGGTGGAAGCCCTTGTTGGAGGGATGGTCAGGAGGCTGGTGTCACTGGATCAAAGATTGGGAGTGAAGTGTAAGAAGCCTGGAAAGGTTGCAGGGGTCAGGTGGTCAAGGGCTTTGAAGGTCACACAGAAGCCAAAAGGGAGCCACCAGAGGTTACTGAGGAGGGAGTAACATGGTCTGATCTGGGCTTTAGGAATGTCACTTTATTGAATGGATGGAGAACAGCCTGGGGTTGGAGGAGACTGAGGCAGGCAGACCTTACCCCCAGCAGCCGTTGCAACAGTCCAGGTGGGAGGTGATGAGACCTGTACCAGGCTGGGGCAACACAGAGGAGAGAAAGGGGCAAATTAGAGAGATTCTCCAAAGGTCAATGGGACAGGCATTGGCCACAGCTTGGATCTGGGGTCTGAGACGAAGGCTAGGAAGGAACCAGGAGACAAAGTGGTCCAGACAAGAAGATGAGGGGAGGAAAGTGACCACTTAGTGAGGCAACACCCATTCAGTGAATAGGCCTCTCTAAGAAGTGAATGGCAGGATGTATGGGGAAAATCCACGCAGTGTTCCTGGAGGTCAGAGCGTCTGGTTGGTAGGAGCCTGAAAGGGCCCCAGGGACAGGAAGTCCCAGGGACCCCAATGTCTTGTGAGAGGACCCCCAGCTTCAGCATCTCCCTGCCTCAGTGCCCAGTACCCTCAGGGAAAGCAGCTACAACTACCACCACCAGCACCACAATCACCACTCTCAGTACCATAAGAACCAGCTGCAGCAGCCCCCCACAGTGAGTGACTTTCTGGCTCCTATCTTTCTCTTTCTCTCTCCAAGCTCAAAAAATCGATCTTGGGTGTACATGGGCTCCAATGTCCAACTGTAGAACTGTAGAAAGCTCTGACTCCCCTCTGTCTCTCTCTTGGTGGCTCAGCCCCACTTCCAGCCCATTCTGGAGGAAAATCCATCCTCTGGGTGGGGGAATTTTCCTGGGCAGTTTTGCTGCCCGCAATCGTGAGCAACCAAACTCATGGTAAATGATCATCCAGTTTGAATAGCAGCTTTGAGCAGCCTAGTAACGTGTACAAGCAATTAAAGGAATAAAGTTTCTCATGCTTGACTGCTTTGGTTCCAAATGGGGTGGGCATGACAACAAATAGCTGCCATCCTCCTGGGCAGAAGGAAAGAGAGAGTGGATGGATACACGGGACGCAGCAGCCCTCCCAGGGATGGAGAGGCAGGGGATGAAAGGGGCTGTGAACAACACCACTTCTAGGGCTGTATCCCAAAGAGATCATACAAATGGGAAAAGGACCCACATGTACAAAAGTATTTCTAGCAGCTCTCTCAGTGGTGGCCAAGATCTGGAAATCGAGGGGATGACCATCCATTGGGGAATGGCTGGACAAGTTGTGGTCTATAAATGTAATGGAATACTCTTGTGCTACAAGAAATGACGAACAGGAAGACTTCAGAAAAACCTGGAAAGACTTTGCAGAACTGATGCTGAGTGAAGTGAGCAGAACCAGGAGAACACTGTACACAGTAATAGCCACAGTGTGCGAGGACCACCTTTGATAGACTTAGCTCTCCTCAACAATGCAAGGATCTAAGACAACTCCAGTGGAAAATGCTCTCCACATCCAGAGAAAGAACTATAGAGTCTGAATGCAGATGGAAGCAGACTATTTTCTCTTGTTTTGTTTTTTGTGGTTTTTCCCCTTTTGTTCTGATTCTTCTTCCACAAGACTAATGTGGAAATAGGTTTAACATTGTACATGTATAACCTGTATGTCAGGCTGATTGCTGTCTTGGGGAGGGGAGAGGGGTGGAGAGAGAGAGAGGGAGAAAAATTTGGAACTTATAATTTTACAAAAAGGAATGTTCAAAACTATCTTTACATGTCATTGGGGGAAAAATACTATTAAGGAGAAAAAAGAAAGAAAAATAAATAAATTAAAATCCCCAAGCCTGCCTAAACATTACATTTTTGAAAATTATGTGCTCAATGAGCTTAAATAAAGATTAAGAAAAGAAAACCCAACTAATTAACAGATAAAGATGAATCAAATGGAGAAATGAAGAAAGGGGGCGGGGCTGCCTCCTTGGCTTCCTCACGTTCGAGCCCCCACCTCACGTTCGCAGCCTCCACCTCGGTCCCTACTGTCCTGCACTCGTGTCCACCGCGGGCCAGTGCCCTTCTCCGTACTCAGATACCTTCCAGAGAACAAAGGAGAAGATAAATATTTGATGACAGACAGACCGACATTCGGGATGGGAGTAATGACTGGGAAGGCAGGCTCCGGGTTGGGTTACGCCGGTGGATCGGGTGAATGGTAATTAGCCTAATGGAGAACCCCTGAAAGTCTCTGCCCCCAAGAGGCTCCTCTCAAGAGCCGACTAGGGCTTGTTATAGAGACAGTGTGCATCTGTCTGGTGTCAGGGGAGCTGGGTGCAAATGCACAATCGTGGCTCAGTATTAGATTCCCAACATTCCCTCCCTGTGATTGCCTCTCTGAAGGAGGGGCCTTGGGCATAGAAGAGCAAAGGGTACAAACGTTGATTAAGCACCTACTGTGTACTAAGTTCGAGGTTAAGCGCTTTACATTTATTATCTCATCTGACCGTCACAACAAACCTAGGAGGTGGATGCTATCATTATCCCCAGTTTACAGTTGAGGAAACTGAGTCAGACAGGTTAAGTGACTGGCCCAGGGTCACACAGCTGGTAGGTGTTGGAGGTTAGATTTGAACCGGCCTTTTCAACTCCATGCCTGGCACTCTGCCCACTCTGACACAGAGCTGCCCCTGGTTCAGGGGAGGGTACGAGAATCCATTTGGGCCACATGAACGGGCAACGTCCTTCCTACCAGACTTGGCTTACCTGGAAACAGTGGCCTGATCAACAAGTGCCTTTTGGTCTTAGCAGCTGAATCTCCAGGGAGGACTCCCTAAGAGGATGAATAAGGCTAAGGACAGTCATGCTCCGATTGGTCACAGGAGGGCTGCCCACAGCTGGCTTTGGACATCCATTCACAACAAACATATCTCTTATAGAGAAAGAGGAAAGCCTTTCTCTGCCGCAGGCCTGTGACCCAGCCAAGTCACCACTCTGAGAGGAGGATGATTTGGTTGTTTCCTTTAGCCATAAAATGTCAAATGCCCCAGGCTGGCATTTCTGTAGAGGGCCTTTTGCTTGGCAAAGCAAGGATGTGGCACTGGCCTCAGTTTCTCTGAGAGGGTCTTCCTAAGATGACTGGCCTGTAGTCAGCTTGTTGACTGACTATGGAATGCTCCAGTGCTTGTTCGGGGGAGTGTGAGTGTGGCAGAGATCAGAGGCATGTCACAAGCGGGCAGCCTCCTGGGATTGGATTCTCAAGAGTGGCCCAGAGGCTGCCACTGCCTTTCAGGAGAGCAGGCCTGCTGATTCTCTGCCCCCTTATTGACCAGGGTCACACAGCTGGTAGGTGTTGGAGGTTAGATTTGAACCGGCCTTTTCAACTCCATGCCTGGCACTCTGCCCTGAGAGGCCAAACCTGGGAGTCTATAATCTAAGATTCACAGAGCGAGACTGGCTTGGCGTTGGGGGCGCAGGGCAGCCTCCCCAGGTGTGCATTTGGAGCCTTGGAGAACGGGGCTGGGAGGTGCTCACCGGGCACTGGCTCGCCATGGGATCCTCTTCCTTTTCCCTCCCACCCATGGGTGCTGGGGCCAGCCAGGCTCCACAAATAGGATGCTGTTATCCAGCACCAGGTCCACAGACTACTGCCCTCAGGGGGCTCAGTCTGGTGAGGAGCAAGCCCCCAGCCTGGAGAACTTCGATGCCCAGGGTTATGCAATGCCTAAATGCCAGCGGGGCAGGGAGGTGCCAGAACGGATGCCAGGGGTGAATGAGTCAGACCTGTGGTGGGAAAGACTAATAACCACATGGCTATTTGTAACACTCATTTGTCAAAGGAAAACAATTGGGGGACTGGTGTATGTAACTCAGTGGGATGCCTGACTCCTGGACCTGTGCAAGGTGCTGGCTGGAAGACAGACAAAGCAAGGCCTCCTCTTCTGACATCCTTGTGGAAAGACCCTGGGCAAGCACAAGGACCTTCTGCTCCAAGGGTGCTGATGGTGCCTGGGAGACTAGGGGCCCTGAATCTGGAGCTGTAAATGGTATGCCTATGCAGGGTGAATTCTGACAAGTCACTTCTGCCCATGGCCTCAGTTTCTCCACCTGTAAAAGGAGAGGGTGGCTGAGACCCTCCCCAGCTCTGGAGCTAGGACTGAATGGTCTTAGGTTTTACAGAGAGGGAAAGTGAGACCTAGAGAGTGAAAGAAACTTGTTCAAGGTCATTTAACTAGTAAATGGATGCAAGCCCAGTGGGAAGATTGGTGGGTTTGCTCTGAGTTCAAATCCTACCTTTGCCACTTACAGCCAGTGTGACCTTGGGCGATTAGGTTCTCCTCCCTGGGCCTGTTTCCTCATCTGGCTCTTTGAACTTCTGGCCTGACTCTCTAATTGTAGCCCCAGTGGGCATCATGTGGCTTCTGCGGTGCCCAGGTGAAGGCTGCTGGCAACCCTCCCCCCTCAGTTTCAGCACTACTTGCCCCCAGAAGGCATCCCGAGGGTGGGCACCAGTACCGGGTGGCCAGGGGCCCCAGGGATCCCTGCAGCTCTCAGTTCAGGGCTGGGCTTTCTCTCCTCTCCCCCACCCCCATGTGGATCTCCTGGAAAAAATGAAGTCAAACAGGTTCCCCAGCAGCGCAGACAATTGGCGGCTGTGACAGGCCAGGAGGGCTGGGTCCAATCCTCAGGGTTACCTGAGGGTCAGGGCTCTGCGGAGTTGCCACTGGCCCTGCCCTTGGGCACCCTGCGCAGTCCAGGCTGGGCTGCGCTGGTCCAGGACCGGCAGGGCTGGGTTCGATGCTCAGGGTTACCACTGGCCCTGCCCCTGGGCACCCTGCGCAGGCCAGGCCGGGGTGGCCCGGGAAGGAAGGCAGAGAAGCCTCAGCCACGCTCCCGGCTTGGGACTCCCAGGGTCCAGCCCCGGCTGCTGGGTGACCTTGGGCCGGGCAGGGCTCCAGCCCCAGGCTGAGACCCCCTAGCTCTGCGGAGATCCGGGCCGGCTGGGTCATCGTGGAGCGCCGGGATCCCACAAAACGCAGGGCCGGGGCTCGAGTCCCGCAGACGCCGCGATGGCGCTGGGGAAGGGCCCCAGGCACCGGGGGACGTCAGGCTGGAGGACTGACCCTGAGAGGCGGGGCTTCGGGAGGAGGACCCGGGGGCGGGGCCGGGGCGGCCACGGGATGGGGGCGGGGCGGCCGAGTCTGCTCAGGTGCGGACGGAGTGACCCCGGGCGTCGGAGGCAGCCCCTGCAGCGGCCGGACGCTTGGGGATCGGCAGCGGCGGTCAGCCGGGTCCTGGTCCCCGGTCTGGCTGAGCTCGGGGCCCCCGACTCCGGGGCTTTGGGACGGAACGTCTGGCAGACCCGCGATCCCCGAGGTACGACCAGGGCCGGGGAGTGGAGGTGGGAGGCGAGTGGGGAGGGGAGGCCCGTGACTCCGTGGCTCTGTCCACGCTCAGGGCCGAGCCTGAGGACGCACTGCGGTTCTGGGTGCCCTGCCACGGGTTCCGTGCGTGGGAGTGTGTGCGCGCGTGTTGGGGGGAAGGGGGTGGGGAGGAAGAGGGGCACCTTCCCCGGGGCGCGTCGCCAAGGGGTAGCCGGACTGGCTACCCGCTCCGTGGAAGACCTTGGCTTACAGCTCTGCTCCCTCCCAATTTCAGTTTACCCAGCTGTCCCAGGAGAGGCCCGGGCCCTGCACAGTCCCCAGTTGCACGGGAGGACACACTCATGCCCGGGAGTCCGTGGGCAAAGTGCCCACGAAGGAGGTGGGAGGGGGCGGCTCTGCTGCTCCGCTCACGCCTTGGGTTCCCCTGGTACCGACCCCGGAGGGGAGACCTCGAGTGTGGACCGGACTAGGGAACCCATCATTAACTAGGAATCTGGGGTTCTGGGACCTGGTGGTTAAGCAGATGATCAGTTTCTCCATCCCACCCCTTCCCCTCTTGTATTGCGGGGAAGGGGCTAAGGACCAGGCATAGCCCTTGAATTCAAAAGTTGTGACTGACCCAGGCAGTCTGTGAGTGTGTGAATGGGGGTGGGAGTGGGCGGGGCACTGCCCCCAGCCTCAGTTTCTGCATCTGCAAAATGGGAGCATCTCTCATTTCTATAGCAGCGTCTTAGTGACCAACAGGCTGCCTTGCTAATGCTTTCAGGGTCCCAGGTAGGGGTTCTCCTCTTGGAGTCTGTTATGATCTCCATTTTACAAAAGGGGACAGTGAGGCACACTGAGGCCAAGCAGTTCACCCAGGATCCCCCATCCAGGAACAGCCTGAGGCCAGATTCTGGCCCCTGTCTGGCAGTCTAAGTCTGCTATCTTCCTCTCACCCCCAGCCCCCTCGACTGCTTTCTAGATTCCCCTTAATAAAGAGAGAGGGAACTTGACTGTTCTATCCCACGAGTTTGGGGAATGACTTTTATGCTTCCAGAATCTCCCTGTCAAGGAGAGTTTACTGCTAAGGGCCTCTGGGTGGCCAGAGTCAGAATGCTGGACCTGAGTCAGGAAGCCCTGAGTTCAAATGCAGTCTCAGACCATCCTAGCTGGGGGACCATGGACAGTGTCTCTCTGGTGATACATGGTCCTCACCACCCCTACCACCCATCCCCCCATCCCCAGGCAATGTGAGGATTTGGGAAGTGCTCTGCAAACCACAGGACCTGCCATACGATGCCATATTATTGCTGATACTTCTCCTAACCTCCATAGTTAAGTCTGGGAAAGTCCAGGCCCCTGGCCAGGAGCAGAGACCTGACCTCCAGTTGTGCATGTCCTGGATCTCCGAGCGCGG